>NJDD01002614.1:85734-168207 GCA_002245505.1 Calephelis nemesis
GCTTAAATTAATTGTTGACACTTGTAGACCTTACCCTGCAGCATTGGACACGACTATCACTAACAACTTCAGTATTGTTCCGATTGAGGACAGATCTCGTGCACTTCTTGTGTTTGGACCCGTATAGTGCAAGGTTAGTAGAACCACGAATTGGTGGAAGATATGTTCCATCAGCCAAAAGAGGTGGGAATTCTTGCAACGGTTTCTGTCAACATACATTCAAGGCTCATAAAATTGGTACACCGGAAGACCAATAAGGAGTCTTGTCGCAAATTAGTCTGCCGACTTTCGATTCGATTATAATAAGTAAGTCATTTAGGTATAGAAACATTTGAAATCTAAAATCAGATCCAGATTTGATAGTAACTGTTCCTGCTGCCATAACCTCATGACGTTTTCCGGTTCGGAGGATAAGGTAGCCGGTAAACTTACTTTTGCTCGAGGCCTAACATCCTGACCTCAGGTTGGCAACCCACTATTACCATCTTTGGTGTCTCTAGGCGGCGTGAATTTCTTACCATCAGGAAATCCTTGTCAGGAAGGCTTGTTTGCCTTCCTATAATATAAAAAAAAAACTTTACAAAAGACGCCTAACGTCGTTGCCAGAGTTTGGCATCTCACCAATAACATTTTTGACGTCCAATGTCGACATGGTTTTTACTAGGTACTTGTTTGCCTTTCTATGAAAAAGGTCACATTATCATAATGTCTATTAATATAAATATTTTTTGCCTCTTTACCGCCTCAGTGGTCTAGCGATCCAGGTTGACTTCATGAAGTCCAGGGGTCGATTCTCGGGTCGGGCAACAAAATGAAAATGTTGTTTTTCCAATTTTCAAAAAAATATTGCTCGGGATTGAATCTGTGCCCGGCCTGTCGCCATGCCAGCTATCATATTGTGGGACTTAATGTCTTTGGTAAGTCGTGGGTGCCCTGGTTGTGCCTCTGCCTACCGCTTCAGGGATATGGGCGTGACGAGACTTTTTTTGTAGCTGACAATTTATTACATTAGACATAAAAACGATTGAGAAAACGTAGTCATTTCAATTGCCTAGATTCACTAATGGTATGAAAATGTATAATTTGTGCGTTCATTGAATATTATGACGCGTTGACTAATAAATTGTTCAAATTATAGTAAATTGCGTCGCAGAAGCCTGCGCTTGCGCACAACCGCTCGTTAGTGCATCACTTCGTCGCGCACATGCATGCTATTTACTATTATACCAAGTTCACACTGTGAGCTAACGAATTTGAATCAGAATACAGACGCTGTATAAATAACTAGCTTCCACTTGCAACTTTGACGTCGTAACAATTTATACTTTTTTGTAAATTATAGCATTTATGTTGTCCTGATGTATAAACTACTTTGCTGTAAAGTTTCATCTAAATCCGTTCAGTAATTTGTACGTTAAACAGTAACAAACAACCATCCATTCTCAAAAACTTTCGAATGCAAACGCTTTGAAACTTTTTATTTACGTAAGAGGTCAAAGTTTATTTGATAATATGATTATTTATGATTATGTGTATTTTAATAGTTTACTGAAATTTTTGTATGTTATGACTCCGAAAAGCACACAGCTCTCCAGAAGATAAGAAACAACCGTGGCCAATAGACACCATTGATATTATAGGTGCGCTCCTGCCCTGAGCCCGGGATACAAAGCATTTTGTGCAGGTCTAATGGCTTCCCTATCCTCCAGACCAAAACATGACACAATCATTACCTATTCCAATTAAACCTATGCTTGCTTCTTACAAGCTGCCTGGCAGTTAGGAAGATAGTCTATTCTACTCAGTAGACCTGGATCATCATAGGAAAAATTGCAAAAACCATCTTCAATTGAGTCTTTTAGTAGTATCTGTATTGTTAGTGGTGTGGGTTGTGTGGAGATGAATATATTTGGGGGTTTAGGCTTCCACTAAATCCAGTTCATTCATAGCGCACTATTTTGCCAGTTTTGTCGCGCGGTAATAATTATACATTTTTTTGGAGGAAATTGCAAATTAAATAACTTTACTTGGATCCAATTTTATTATCACTCCACGATTTCACAATTCTCTTTTTAAGAGGCAGATCATCGCCACTCGAAGGTAGTTTTTATATATTTTTCTTCATCAATCATGCACTTTATATATAGCTTTATACCTGTTGGGAATCAAACCAGTGCCCTGTTAGTGGAAAGGTGTTAAGTGTGCACGCTAACCTGTCAACAAACATACCTTTAATTTGAGACCCTTATTGGACATTATTCCATGCTTAAAATAAAATGTTGCTTAGATCTTATTGCAGTTAGATACACTTTAAGAAAGAAAAAAATACCGAATTTGATCCTGCATCCTTTTGTGTCTCGCTGACAAATACTCTTATCATTTGAAACACTGAGGATTCAACTGCTGTTGTAATCTGTCTGTCTGTAAAGTGCCTGTTTGATACTTTAAACGAGTACATTGCAGATGAAATTTGTATATTATAATTGTCAAACCTTTCAAACTTTAAAAAAAAATACCAGGTATAACCTGTGCAGTGTACAATATGCAGTAAACATAGACAAGTGCTAAAATAAAATATGAATAGACAAATTTAAAAATACAATAATTTTATAAAACCGTGAAGGGTTCTGGAATTTACAAAATAATGGACCTTACACACGTTAAGACGTGCGAAAATCAATAATAAATGACAAACAAGAAACAGCATAGGAAATTTTTTGCAGTGATATTGGAGACATACAAACACGAATAGTTAAAGAAAATAGTTAATAAAGTAGAAAAGTACAGTAAATTTCACGAACCTTACAAGAATATAAATGTCGCCTTAAAGCAATACTTATAAGCAATTTTCGTTTAATAAATAGCACTCGCATTACTAATAAGAACGTAATTTTCATCTTCTTATTCAGAATCTTATTATTCAGAAAAATAAACTAGTCTGGTTTATTTTCAAATAAGACTCTTGCAACGGTCCTTGGTTTGATTTCAGAATGTAGAATTTATTCTGGTATTTCTATGTATTAGTATCATTGACTAAACACAAGCATATAATTTGCTTACTTTGTCTAACCTGATTCAATTTGTGTAACTTTTCCATTGAAATTTATTTATTTAGGATTCCAATCAGATTCTAGGCAAATGTATTCCATAATAATTGTCAGATTATGATAAAATTAATATTGGACCACAACATTCATGACATCTTTCAAAAGCGAAATCCTTCAAATTGTTTTGCTATTGGCTGAATAATCTAGTAACAAACATACGAAAGAATACACAGAGTCGAATTCAAAACCTCGTCTTTTTTTGGAGTTAGATTATAAAAGAACAACGGCACAAGATAATTCAGTTCCTTGCAGGTTTGTCCCCGTGTTGGTCCGGGTTTCTTTGCAGAATAGACCATCTGTCTTCCTGTGCCAGGCATATCGTAAAAGGCGAGCATAGGCTTACCGTCACTAACACCGTGACATCTGACTAGGTGGTAGAGTTTACCAGCGACTCCACCTTACCTATTCCTGCCGCTTGCCGTTGACGTGTTCCGCTTCGAAGGATAAGGTAGCCGGTAAACTTACTTTTGCTTAAGGCCTAACATCAAGGCCTCAGGTTGGGAACGCACTACTACCACATTTGGTGTCTTTAGGCAGCGTGAATTTCTTACTATCAGGAAATTACTCTTGCCGCCATGACGTAAGTGCTTGCCATTGACTTGTTCCGGTTCTGAGGATAAGGTATCCGATACTTTTCCTCCAAGCCCAACATCCCGACCTCAGATTAGAAACGAACCATAGCTACCTTTGGTATCTCTATGAAATCCGTCTGCTTGTTTGCCTTCCAATATCATAAAATAAATAAATAAAATAGGTCCGTTCTCATCGTATTTCTTCGTTTCTTATGAACTTCGGTTCATTGTACTGACTTATCAGTGAAATAATAAAAACATGGTGTGATTCACAGATGTTATCGAGATAGCGCTTACTATCGTTACTGAGGTCTACGTAACAAAAATGGCGGCCATGGTACGGGCTGAGACTTTAATATCATGATCTACAAAAGCAGAACAAACTGGTGTGTTGACTCCTGTTGATGATATTTGTTAATTGCTATTTTGGTGTATTTTTTAAATGACCAATGTATTGAAGTGAAAACTTCTTTACATTGGACATTCTTTGGAATGGGTTCTTTGGAATTTGGAATGGGGAACCTGATCGAAAATTCATAAGACGGAGCAGAAAGCTTGCGCTAATGTTCGAGTTGTCATGTTTGTGTACGATAGTGCAATAAAATATGAATATTGTATTTTACCACATAAATGATAGTAACTTCATATTGATGATTAAAGCAATTCGTGCAAAATTATTCCCTAACCATTCCAAAATATCAAAAATGCACAACGTTAAAATTCAAGTTTTCACTTCTGCCGGCACTCATGGAGTGCAACCCGGTTTTTTATTTACCTTAGTGGTATTGCACTGTATTTTCAATTAAAATTATTTTCTCGCATCATCTGGGTAATCGCTTTCCGTTGTCTGTCCCTATAATCTAAATATGCATAGACCTTTAAAACTAAGCAACGCATTTTGTGGCTTTTTTAATTGATAGAGTGATTTAAGAGGAAAGTTTGTATGTTGTCACGTTGTGGGTACTTATAAAGAACATTCCATAAGAACCACCAACGTTCCTAGAAAAACAGAAAAACAACGCATCGTACGATGTCCCCTCTCACACTCCTCTCCCCGAGATTTGAGCGCGACGTATAAAAGCCCAAACAAACACGAGGCGTCACCTCACATTCTATCGGGACTTTCCTAGCGAGGTCGCCTTTGCTACAATTACTAAAACAAGTTAATTACGTATTTTACAAATTAATTCAAGTAAGGCTACAGTCAGCCAAGATACTTATAAATAAAAGAAAAAGGAGAAACCCGTCTTAGGGTCCTACGGTACGGCTAACTACTAGATCTATTAGACTACTGCAAGAGATCGGACCACATTAACTCCCTCTGGTTGGAACAACACACGGCATTCACTTCGTCGGGGGTTGCTCCGAGCGATTAAACAAGGATCCACCAAAGCTAAGGCTCTCTTTCTCCCTTTACCTACCATATATCAATCATAAGGTTTCCCAAGAACCTACGACCTACCACCAATTAAATGGTCCATTAATTTGGTGCAATACAGATTCTTTCTTTATGACATTCTTTTATTTTTTTTTCTCACGCAATTCTTGTGTAGACCTCCTCTAGGTCTCAATGTGTAACAAAATAGTTTGCCCCCCCCCCCTAAAAATGCTAAGTGCTCAAACTACTTAACGGATTTAGATGAAACTTTAGAGGAATTAGACTCTTTACATCAGAATGACTTAAAGGTTTATAAAAAAAAATATTTCGAGTTCAATACCTATTTCGCTTAGCGTACCGTATTTTAATAATCGCAGTGATTTTGACAACATTTTATTTTACGCTATGTCAAGGTGATGCACCTTTAATTAAAAGATTACATAAGCATCAATATTTAATTGATTTAATAACTCTTAACAAAATACATAACTATGCATTTGTGACATACATAATTAAATGTTCAGCGGTCAACCATTTTCGCGCTTTCTGCCATTAAGTATATCTGTTGTATATAGTAACAACTGTCACTGTGTTGCCAGCCAACAATTACAATTTTACATAATATAATCTAATATCATCCCACATTGCCGAATTTTTAATACATTGGTGTTATTAAATTTATTTATTTCGTAAAAATTTAATTTGAAATTGGTATTGAATGTAGCAGTGCAGTGAATTTTATGTTAATAAATTTCTTCTATTGTACATAATTTTATACCTCAAAAATACTAATAACTTATTAACTATAAACTGCTTGACCAACGCGAACGCTATTAATTATTAGATGCAACCATTTAGTCTGTTTTTTTTACTTTTTTATGATATTGAAAGGCAAACAAGCAGACGGATTTCCTGATGGTAAGAAATTCTCGCCGCCTAGAGACACTAAAGTTGGTAATGGTGCGTTGCCAATCTGAAGTCTGTGTTCTAAAGTCATATTATTTGATTGATCGACATGTGCGTTAGACGTGCGGCCGCGTCCGCGTCGTGTGAACCGCCGTTACAATAACAATCCATCTAATTACCATCCAAGACGGCTCTAGCTAATTACAATAGCTAATTACCGAAATGTTGTAATGTGGATGTTTTCAATTAGTGCACTGCGTTAATTAGATAGTGTCTGGGCATTCCAGGATCGTTCTAGAATTATACCTTCATTATTGTTTTGTAGTTTTAGTGCGAAGGAATGGGAGTTAGTTCGTAAGAAACCTAATAAGACTTTATCTCGACAATTCTTGCTACAGTATGAACTTCTTTTCGATCGTGAGCACATAGACACTGATAGATTTCAATATTTTATTATTTGGTGAATCAATTCTAGTTCGATTAATTTACGTCTTGAGAAACAAAGCTTATTTTAAATCAACGTAAAGTTAACTCAAAATACGCAGGTATGTACAGCAATGTTCGAACTTTTATGCCATAAAAGCGTTTTTCTTAATCACTCAATTTCTTTATTTTAATATAATATAAAAATATGATATAAAAGCGACTTCATAAGTTTTTGAAACTATAATTTATTTTATATGAACTTATATGTTATATCAGATATGACTTATGAATTATAAACTTATAAGGCAATATTAAAATAAGTTTATCATATTTTTATAAAGGTTTTAATGGTAACAATACTGACACAGTTTTCTTATTAGATACAAGTTTAATAAGGATCTCTAAAAAAGTTTAGGATTAAAAAAAATACGATTATATAAAAGAAAAAAATTCGCTCCAGACAGGATTTGAACCCTTCGTCTCAAGCTGACAAAATTTAGCGAATAATGGGGCGAAATTTTTTCTTTCTTTAAAATTTACAGAAACATATACAATACTTAAATAACCTCAAAAAATCAGTTTCGATGTAAAATTTACAGAAACTTTACAGTATGATCTTTTAAGCAAATCTAAAATGATAAAAATCAATTCATTAAAAATGTGTCCAATTGAAATAAGTTCAGCCTTTTATCAATTATAAATGATAGTGATAATCGTCTCTGTGGTCTCGCGGTCCAGGTGTTAGACTGGACTTCATGAGGTCCTGGGGTCGTTTCCCGGGTCAGGCAATAAAAAGAAAATGTGTTTTTTCCAATATCTTAATAAAAATAACGTTTCCCGGAATTGGATATGTGCCCGGTTGGCGATAGGCTTGCCACCCATCACAGTGTGGAACTTAGTTTCTTCTGCTACTCTTGGGTGCTCTGGTTGTGCCTCTGCCTACCTCTTCGGAGATATGAGCGTAAAGTTATATAAGTTATAAATGATATACGTCAACAAGTCATCTATTTTGTAAATAATGAAATGTAGACACGGAAACATCATATCGTAATCGCATACAAAGAATGGTTTAAACGTATTAATGCTAGTAAAATCCGAGCTAATTAGGTACTTATTATATATTATGGTTTTGATTCAGATCTTATTCAAATTTAAACAATTAAAATATGAATTCATTTAAACAAATATGTTTAATTATAAACAATGTTCGAGATTGTATTCGCTTCCTTGATAAGTTTTAAAATTTTAAGCTCATGTTCTATAATCAAACATATTACAAAATTAATGACAAGGTTTGTTAGCTAGTAACAGGTAGAATAACATTTTTCCTCCTTAGGTTTTTTTTTAAATATCTCCTAATACAATTAAGTTACATGTGTATTTTTTTTCGATTTTTTTGTAATTTTAATGAAAAAGTATAGGAGTACGAAACAAATATGTTTTTATATGACGTCATTCTTGGTATTTGAACTTTCATATACTTTCATACCATTTCATAACTTTTTTACATTTTGCGATTATAATTCAATTATAAGATTTTTTAGTCATAACATATTAAATACATAGTTGGATTTGTGTACTCACAGAGGCGTGTGAGAAGTTACTGTACTTGGATGGCATTATTAAAAATGTAATAGAAAAATCTGTAACGAAAAAATACACATCGCACTTGTATATAACTAAAACACGTGTGTGAATGTAGCAACATGTTTCTAAAGCAGGAAACTTCATGATGTTACTATTGTGTGACGGATCTTAAAATTTTACTCTCACCGTTTTTTTCATGATGCACCTAAAGAAGAATAACTTTTTCAGTGAAACGAATGGAAGTAGTTTTAAACATTGATTTCTCTTCTTATGCACATGAAAAGTTCCAATTTTGTTTTATTAAAGAAATTTAATGCTTCAATTAGTCCAACTTCAATTCCTATCATTTTAATTTTCGTCGTAAATCCTATCATATACTTTATGGAAATCGGATTAAAATGCACGCTGTAGTTTTTCCACGATGAAAAACCAAAAATAAAGAAATAAAATTAGGGTTCATTGGACGCGTTGTATTGAATAGGTAAACGCCTAAATATTGGGTTATTAAATTTGTCAGGGGTTTTCAAACTTTTAAGATAGCAGAATACGCAACGAATAGTCACATTACATTTTTTTATGGAACCCGATTTCAAAGATGCCTTGTTTTCATTAGGGTAAAAAACATAGTTAAGAAATAAATTAAAATTGGAATTTTTGTAATGAAATTCGAGCGTTGATGCGTCTGTGGCATAGTGGTTAGGTGTTTGACTTGACTTTATAAGGTACAATCCCTGGGACGGAAAACAAAATATGTTTTTCAATTTTCTAATTTAAAAAAAATTGCCAGAAATATGTGCCAAATTAACGATAAGCTTGTTAGCTATCACATCGTAGGACTGAGCGACATCGCCTAGTCGTTGGTTCTTTGGTTGCGTCTCTGTCTACCGCTTCGTGAATATGGGCGTGAAGATACTCTTTATCTGTTAGTGAAAAGCATGAATGTCCGTCTGCATCATTTGCGCCATTATCCCTAGATGTCAAAGAACCAACTTTTGAGAATAGCTGGTATAAAAGCAGGTCTTTTACGATTGATAAACGAATAAATAAGTTTTGTCTAGCCTTTTAACAGAATTCGTCTGTCTTCGTTAGGTCTGGCCGTCAACCCCTCGGTTCTCTTTGAGATTCACGATTTTTGCAGCATTATTAATTGATCTGAGGCATGTATCTGGCTTGGGATGGACGCAGCTGGCGTTTTACTTACTTATTCACTTATTTTACAAAAGAATTTAAATATTTTTTGTAGATACTAAATTGTCTAATTTATGTGTAAAATTCTGTATAAAGCAGATATTTAAAAAACTAGCTACAAACAAAATAAATAGATTGAATTAATAAACAAAATATGTGTCATATCAAAAATATTGCAGTGTAGATATTTTTTATTTTTCCAAATTTCATACTCATTCGTTGGCACAATTTTTAGTGAAAAGTGTCAAATTTATAACATAGAGACACCAAAGGGGGTAATGGTACGGTGCCGACCTGAGGCCGAAATGACGAGAGCGGCTTGAGCAAAAGTAAATGTACCGGCTACCTTATCTTTCGAACCGAAACACGTCAACGGCAAGTTCTAACGTTATGGCAGTAGGAATAAGGAAAGTCGTTGCGAAACTTTACCACCTAGTCAGATGTCACGGTGTTAGTGACGGTAAGCCTAAGCCATCTCCAACCAGGTACTTTTCCGAGCGACGTTTTGTTTGAAAATAGGAAAAAACACGTTTTGATTCGCCTGGAAATCGAATCCGGGATCTCGTAGTGTCAACGCCACAGACCACTAGACCACAGAGGCGATTTCAACTAATAAAACTGGTTAACGATGTCCGTACCACTTTATATTCTAATTTACTTTTTATGATTCATATTCCGTATTATATTACTTCAATTTAATAAAAACATTGAATTAGCATTTGATTCGATGCGGATGTAACATAACATTGTGTGTGTATGTAGATGTAATGAAGAATATAATTCGTATTCGGTAATTAAAACTTAAGTATTTGGAAGTTATATTTAATAAAGGGTCCGGCCGTGTTTGAAGAATGCCCTTGCTAAAGAAGCGTTGATTGTGTTTGAATAATAATAAAGAAACAGCAAATTTATGTTACTAGCTGTTGGTCGTGACTTCGTCCACGTTAAAGTCTATTTTAAAGCAAGCAAAAAACGCGAGATTAGCAACGGAAAAAGACATTCAAACCAAATAAGTACTTGTCCTAAATTATTTCTTTCTTTCTTTAGCTTTGGAATTCACGTTAGTATTTTGCCATTATTCAAGTAGAATTTTGCATCAAATTTACCGAATTTGGTATTCAATTATAATTAGACATAAGTCTTCAATAAGTCAAGCAGTGGCCTCATTACTCAAGCTCATGTAGTGAGAGGCAGCGAGGAAATACACAATAAGATAATTTCTTCATGATTATTTAATTTGTGCATTTTCACTGAAAGAAATTGTACAAAATGCCACCAAAATAGATTAATTTCACTCAAGATATTCACGAAATTCAACAATCATAAAAAAAACTTCGACCATCTTTTTTCTCGATGGCACCAACACTGCCTAAATTATTTTTAATGTATTAATTTAGCATATGTATGTACCTAGTATATGTATATATGAAACTTTTAATAAGATTTACATGTAAGACCTTGTATTTTACCTCCTATTTGCAAATAAATGAATTTGTATTTGAATAACTCAGATATTCTAGCTAATTCACAGACGTACTAACTAACTTCAAAAAAAGGGTTCCGAGATGGTTGATTATTTCATCATGATGTTTTATTATTTAATTTTAATTTAATCTTATTCTATCGATTCCAAATCGTTTAGATTTGGCTGGTACTTTAAATGTCACCCTGTACAAATAACAGCATCAAAATCCGTTGCGCAGTTTTAAATATCTAGACAACCAAACGGACAGACAGCAGAAAATCGCTTCCTCGTTTCTACTTTGCAATATCCGATGCTTAAACTACTAATCTACCCTCCAGTTACTACCGTTGTGGATTCCAAATAAATTAATTGAATTAAATATGTAGTACTCGTACCTAGGAAACTTAATTCTCTAGCGTTGCTGAAAACTATGTGTGTGACAATTATTTCATTTGAAGCTGTTTACAGATAACTTGCATAAATAGTTTAATTTGATAATCTTTACTTTATTGAAAACGTAGTTAAATCTACGAATTTGCTTTAATTATTTCGTAATCTTTGCTTTATTGAAAATTACCGAAAAGTAAATTTAAATGAAGCTGGATTTGTGCAGTAATTATATTATGCAAATGGAATATTATCCAAAAAACCAAGACATTTGCATACACAAAAACTATAACGATAAGAATATTTACGATTTAAATATGCAAATGTTTAATTATAAAATGTGTATCTTTATAAGTAACTCGATTTAAAATTCACAAAGGAATTTATAACCCTTTGTTTAATTTAAATATTAAGCAAATAGGATTTGCGTTCCCGTGTTATTGGACAAGTTGGCGGCTTGTTCGTTATCTTAAAACTCAAAAACCGATTACTTTGAAGTTACTATCCTATTAATAATTTACATGTTATGAATATACTAGTATAAAAATTCAAGTTTCGGTGGCAGTTTTGTTTTCGGCAAAAAACTGACCGAAACTTTTGCCGAAACTGAAACTATTTCGGAAGTTATCGAGCGTATTCGCCTCACTTCATTTCGCGCGGCAACACGGGCGGACCCTAAATGTCACTGTCCCAATAATTGTAATCTAGATATACTAAATATTTGATTTAATTATCCTACCATTAAATATCATTTTTTATTTAGGGACGAACAGACGAATGATTCTTCTAAGTACAAATATTAACCTAAGTACTAACTAATAACATTTCAAAATACCATTACTTATTTGAAATGAAACAGTGTCAATAAGTAATTTGATTGCTGATTATTTATAACCTATAAATAATTTGCCATGAGAACTTAATTAAAAAAAATAAGATAGCAGTATTCTTTGAAACACATGAATAAATGATTGTAACAAAGTAAAAATACAGTGTTTTATTTAATGTACCTAAACAAATGTTGTAAAAAAATAAAAAAATGCACCAACTTGGGTATTTGACGGTGTTGAGCTCCTTTGTAGAATAGACCATCTGCCTTACTTGCAAGGCAGCTCGTAAAAGGTGAGCATAGGCTTACCATCACTAACACCGTTACATCCGTTTAGATGGTAGAGTTTGGCAGCGACTCGCCCGGATTGCTACCACCGTCTTACCTATTCCTGCCGCCATAATGTCATGACGTGTTCCGGTTCGGAGAGTAAGGTAGCCGGTAAACGCTCGAGGCCTAACATCCCGACCTCAGGTTGGCAATGCACCATTACCACCTTTGGTGTCTCTAGGCGGCGTGAATTTCTTACCATCAGGAAATCCGTCTGCTTGTTTGCCTTCCTATAACATAAAAAGAAAAAAAAACAAAGAAAAAGAAAAGTTTTAAATAAGGTCACGTGAGTTTCGGTTTCGTTTTCGGTTTCAGCCGAAACTGAAGCCACGACCAAAATTTCGGCTTTGGTTACGGTCAGACTCTAATATATATATATATATGTTACTGCACATAGAGGGTAACTGGAATTAACACATAGGATAGATTTTATCACGAAAATATGTTACCGTGGGATATTTACAACGCGGGCAACGCTGCGGGCAAAAGTTAGTATTCCATAGACTTGTAGAAAATGTGCAGTAACATGAATGTTTCTACATTTCCTCTTATTTCCAAAATAGTGAAAAATTTTGTTTCCCTAAGTGTTTACGTACTTGAACGTCCCTATAGGGGTGGAATGGGGCTACTTTGCGAAGTTTAAAAACATACGGACTGGACACTTCACAGTTACCCCTCTTAAAGGGGGTTTTTAGATGTTTAAAGCACATTTCGGATACTGCACAATCCGTTCCCATGGTTTCCCTAGCATTTACTTCACCCTCTGAAGTAGATTAACATTATCAAAAATGATTTTTAAAATCCGTCTTGAGGAGGCATTCGCTTTTATCTAAGCTCAATTTTTTAGGGGCAATATAACGAACAAGTTGACGATTTTACATATGTTAATCCAAGACACAATCTATCTGTGCTCCAAATTTCAGACGAATCCGTTCAGTGATTCGAGCGAGAAAGAGTAACAAATATCTGTACATACATACTTACAAACTTTCGCTTTTATGATATTAGTAGGATAAAAGTTTTTTCCGCAGTAAAAGGTATTCTGATATTGAACCGGGCTATAACTTACCACTACGCAGATTCCATAATATTCGTTCCATGGTTTTTAAGTGAAAAGTGAATATAAAAACATTTTCGTAACCTTCCAATTTAAAAACCCCCAATATGTAGAAATCATTGTAAAAAAAGTTGACTACTTGTACGTCCTAGGTATATATTTAATTCTGAGTTAGCTTCTAACTAGGGTGAAATCACTTTATATTTGCTAGTTTAACGTAGTATTAAATATAACCCCAGAAATGTGCAAGAGTTATTCACTGTTTTATTATTTGATATACCAACATATTATGACATTAATTATAATGATATAAATATTCTTTTAAAATAAAAATAACATATAAAAATCATAAAAATATGGAATAGGTATACACTAGCTAACTCAGCAATCTTTGTTCGGCCATTTTTTAAGAGATTATTTAAGAAGAAAAAAATAAATAAATTGGGGTGGACCACCCTTATCGTTTAGAGTGAGAAAATTTAGATAACAACCTATTCCCAGACCTACCGAGTGTACACTTAAAATTTTATCAAAATCAGTGACTTTGTGTCAGAGGAGTATGGTAACAAGCACTGGCACGATATTTTTATATAGACGTATACTTTAAAAGTTTAGACGTTGGTGTATATTCTGCTTTTCTGAAGTTTAGTTTGTTAAACTTATTTTAGATGCATGCTGTCTTTTTCAAATGAAACACAAACAAAAGAGAACGTATTTGACAGATTAGTCCGAAAATATTTTAATCAGCGTTTTCTAAGTCATAGATTAGTCTGTAGAAATATCGTGCATACCACTAATCTGATAGCACTAAAAGTGTTTTGTCTCTTTCTACTACTTTCGATGAAAGAAGATAGTCAGTGGGCAACAAAATTAATACCAATGTGTGTCAGAATCGGCACCATGAGCAGGTGGTGGAGGCCGCGCGCCGCGCGCCCGTCGCAATGATATTATCGTGTATTACTAATTAATACTATTAGCTTTTTATTCATCTTTGTTTGATTTTAATTTGTACCATAATTTATAGTAAATGACCAGTTATTTCCTGTGATTTTATTCATTAAATTATATTTATAGATATTATTATCAATATTTAACACTTTGAATTCAAAACTTTTTCATTATGAATTAATAAAAAGGTGTGATTTTTATTTCTCTCTCTTAGTAGCAATAGCGGGTTACGGTATTTTATATAGTATTAGAATATAACTTCCGTTGGTATGTTCTTTCGTTTTAACTACATACAGTAGTAGGTACAATTTAAATTATGCGCTTCGGCTATATTCGTCAAGCTTCGGAAATCCGATGTCTTTTAAAGATGTCTATGTAGAGTAATTAATTAATCATTTCGCTTAAAAGATTAGGTCAGCCAATTTAAAAATAAAAGTACAAAGTGTAAAGCCGAAGCACATAATTTAAATAGTAGTACCAGCTAATA
Source organism: Calephelis nemesis (assembly GCA_002245505.1). NCBI lineage: Eukaryota > Metazoa > Arthropoda > Insecta > Lepidoptera > Riodinidae > Calephelis > Calephelis nemesis. The sequence goes on from NJDD01002614.1 coordinate 100,402, forward strand.
CAAGCCAAAGTCTTATCCCGGAACCAGTCCAATCTTCTAGAAGCAATTTTCTAGAACTTGAAGCGTCTATCTGTGACAATCTTTGTCTTGCTGTTGCTTGTTGAAAGAACTCATTTTAATGGCTTTTTACTAAAAATAAAATACTTATTATATTGAAATTCTCCGCGAATAGCCACGCCTTAACCCTCATGCGGACAAAGTCGTGATCAAAGCTAGTAAGTTATAAAATCGTGCAATAACTTTATCTTAAAAAATAACGACAGTTTGATAAAATATAATATGGGAATAGGAAGCTAAACGTGAATTCTACTGCTTGCAAAAGTAAGTATAATTTGTTGTGTTAGTCTGTTTTCCCGGTTAGCAATATCCAAAACTGTTACCATTTTTTAAGCGACATTCACTGGCAGATAGCTAATGTTACAATGATTAATGGTCAATATTAATAAGCTATCTAGGATAAAAGATCGTGCTATTTTAGGCCAGTTGTCAGGTCACCGCAGCTATTTTCCAATAATAAACAAAAATATCTCAGCAACAAATAAAAGGCCTATCTTTGTCTGTGGGTAAGTTAATGATATTGGCCGTAAGTTATGTGGTTCATTCAGCATCGCTAAAAACTTCAAAACGCCGACAAAGCCACGAAAATTAATTAGTAATATTTATATAATATTATTTATGTATGTGTGAGAGAAACTCGAGTCGATTTACATATATTTAATGAGTAATGTCTATTATAATTGCTCTTAGCTAATCCCATTGCAAAAATATCCTGCTGCGCATTACCTATTTGTTATACTACTGTTATCTTCAATTTATTCTCACAATTCAGTTTTAATGATGAATATAAATGTTCTAGAACACCGTTTACAGAGAAGCCGTTTGGGAACGACTAGTAATGAGATAGAATTGAGAATAACAATTTTGCGGCTTTGTATATGGACGTTTTGATATAAAGCAAAACATGTTTGTACTAGAGTAAGCCTATGGACACACGGAGCGGTTTTTGCACGCGCCCGCGACCGTTGGGGTTTCTGTAGAACGTAGATATTTATGCAAAAAGTAAGCGCACATTTCACGACGTACTTACACGCGTAGCGCCCGCAGTTGTTTGCGATTCCCGCGGCAGCGGTCGAACGCGCGTGTACACGAATTGTATAAGTTTGTGAACGACGATTTTAACCGCGACGGCTATTGCCCGGTTCCTAAAATCAACGAATCGTAATCCGTCAGCTAAACCATTCGTAGTTTGTTCAAAAGTAACTGAACGTTACCAACATTTTCAAAAAATGTTTAGAATCAATAGTCGGAAACGAGCAACCGTTGTTAGTAGTCTTACTAAGCGTACAAAATACTACCATCCGTAATTAAAACGACTCCTTTTTTTAACATAGGAACCGGGCATATATGACCGCACAAATGACCGATCTCGTTAGTTTTGAAATAAAACTGCAGTTCCGCGACTGTCGCGGACGCGGGTAAAAACCGCTCCGTGAGTTCTTAGGCTGAAACTGTTCAGGAACCGGCCATCATAGCTAGCCGTTAAAATAGTCCCGCTATAGTAGCGGCAAGCTGTGATGGACGATTTGACGTTTATCATACCCGAATGAACATATCATCATCATCATCATCAGCCGGAGGACGTTCACTGCTGGACATAGGCCTCCCCCAAAGAGCGCCACAAGTGACGATCACAGCCCTTGTAACCAGCGACTCCCCGCGACTTTAACCAGATCCTCAGTCCACCGGGTGGGAGGTCGTCCAACACTTCGTCCTCCGGTGCGGAGCCGCCATATTATTATATATATAATATTATTACATATTCTATATATATAAAAGAAAGTTGTGTTAGTTACACTATTTATAACGCAAGAACGGCTGAAGCGATTAGGCTGAAAATTGATGTGGAGGTAGCTTAGAACCAGGAAAAGGTCATAGGATACTTTTTATCCTGTTCGATTGTAGGGATACTGGGAAAAACAACATTTTAACTTTTCCTATACAAACTAAACGGGCGGAACGAAGTTCGCGGCAACAGCTAGTTATATATAAATTCGTTACAGTAAAGTATTTCAAAATACTAAAATCATAACAAGTGCGTGCCTAGTTAGTTATTACATTGTGAACCAAAAATTGCAAAGTTGTATTTATTTAAACACGCCGTCTGTTATCTAAGAAATGTACTTAACATAAATATTAGTTCACCCAATACAAGTATTATGTTAATTATCATTATATTTCGCTAATTATTCAAATATTAAATTTAAATACACCACCTTACACTTAAAATAATTAGTACTTATTTGTGCTCGTACATAAAAAATTAATATTAAAATATTATTTGAGGACTAAAATATTAAAAAAGATAAGATTGCATAGTTGAAATTGGCTTAGTTAGTGCCTTCGGCTAGTCGTAGGTGACTGCATTGTGCCTCCGACAGCTCTTCGGAGAGTAGTTCAATCGGTTGAAGATACTTTATCTTCAACCGATTGAACTAGTTTTTTTACATTCATATACATACATACATACATTCATTTATGATATTTTAGTGTTATGATATATGGAATGGAGCTGATTTGATGATGGAAAAGGAACTCCTACAACTTCCAACATTATCCAATGTTTTTGGCTTATTTGATAAGTTCTTACTATTGTTGTTGGAATAGCCCTAAAAAACTAAAAGCTTGCCATAACACTCTGAGTCTCTCTCGTAAAAATAATTTGAGACGACGGATTTCAAAGAAGTCTGACTCTGGGTCTGGGTGACTATTTTTATATTGAGTTCTATAAGAATCTGTTCTGCGAAAAAAGCTTAAAAATATACAGAGAGACATAAAGAAAGCGTTATAATGTGGTAAAAATAAATGAATTTGAAGGTAGATTGTTAAGGGACCTACGCTTATTAGTAAATATACATAGCTTATTAGTAGCCTGTTTAGATTTTTTTATTAAAGCAATTAATTATCTATCCTTATCAAACAAATTAACATCCTATTGGTCATGAGAAAGGTATGCGTGGAATACATTAGGTCAGTGGTTCTCAAACTGAGTGTCTGCGTTAGACTCACCGGAATATGCCTTGTATATAGATGATGGGGATGCATCGAGACATAACTAATAGTATTTAAACTAATTTATTGAACTGAAAAAAAATTTGTCTTTAAAAACATTATCTTTTCTAAATTCAACATAAAGACGTTGTGTAAATTATTTTTTTATAATTTTGTAGACAATCCTATTTAAAATAACATTATTGTAAAAGTTTGAGAAGATAGTTCGATACTGAGATATTTAAATATCTAAGAGAGTTTTAGATATTTAAATAAAAAAAAAACATCAAATTCTAAACTGATCACAACGGAATTTCGGACACAGTTTGTCTATAATCCAAAGATGAACAAATTCCCCACCTCCTATTGGTCCAGGCTCCGTGGCAGAATTAGCCGTATGACTTCTTGCCAGGCAGCTCGTAAAAGGCGAGCATAGGCTTACGATCACTAGCACCGTGACAGCTGAGTAGATGGTAGAGTTTCGCAGCGACTCACCGGGATTGGTACCACCACCTTACCTATTCCTGCCGGCATAAGGTCAGTGCTTGCAGTTGACGTGTTTCGGTTCGGAGGGTAAGGTAAGTAAATTTACTTTTGCTCAAGACCTAACATCCTGGCTTCAGGTTGAAAACGTACTATTACCACCCTTGGTGTCTCTAAGCGGTGTGAATTACTTACCATTAGGAAATCTGTCTGCTTCTTTGCCATCCAATATCATAAAAAAGTATAATTCCTTTTTGAATATGCCACTCACAATTTTAGAAACTTTATGTTATAGAACCTTTTTCAGGCCATTACAAAGGCACTAAAACTTGTAAAATGAACCAAAATGTCAAAAAGATTGGGAACTTCTGTCAAAAGCGTAAAGTTTCATTAGAATAAAAAACCCAAAACTGTTACGATGCCAAGATTACGTCAAAATACCATGTTTAATTTGACAGTTCACGACTTGGAATAATTTATAGTGGAGCCCGGTAATGAGTAATTAAATCGAAGCTTATTAGCATGAGGTATTCCTGATGGTAAGAAATATACGCTCAGCCAAGTAATGGTGCCGATTCTGATACACATTGTTTTAACTTGTTTTAGATGTGCGCTGTCTTTTTTCAGTAAAATAAAAACAAAAAAATAAATTTATTTTGAGATATAGATTAAACATTTAGAAGAGACAAAACACATTTATTTCAAGTTAAAGGACATACCGATAACTTAAAATAAATTAAATTAATGCACAGCAGAATCACCACCAATATCTTATGCTAGGTACAGATCAGTTTTTTCGTTTGAATGATCAATGAAAAATAACGAATGTTTTTGGTCGCTACCCTTAGATTTTATATATCCTACATAAACATAATAATACAGACATATAGACATACAGAGGTGAAATGGACTAGTATTAAGGCTAGAGTTCGATCTGCAACAGTGACATTCTAATGAATATTTTTTATTCTTCTGTACAGGTACTTAATAGTAAAGAGACAAGATTTGATTGTTTGCTTGCATTGAATTGGGTTTAAGACTACTGAGCCGACTTTTTTTTATGTTATAGGAAGGCAAACAAGCAGACGGATTTCCTGATGGTAAGAAATTCACGCCGCCTAGAGACACCAAAGATGGTAATGGTGCGTTGCCAACCTGAGGTCAGGATGTTAGGCCTCGAGCAAAAGTAGGTTCACCGGCTACCTTACCCTCCGAACCGGAACATGTCATGACGTTATGGCGGCAGGAATAGGAAAGGCGGTGGTACCAATCCGGGCGAGTCGCTGCGAAACTCTACCACCTAGTCAAATGTCACGGTGTTAGTGATGATAAGCCTATGCTTGCCTTTTACGAGCTGCCTGGCAAGAAAGGCAGATGGTCTATTCTGCAAAGGAGCCCGGACCAACACGGGGAAAGACTTGAAAACTACTGTGACCATTTGAATCCCTTATGATTCCTGAGGAACATCTTATTAATATTATAAATGCAATAGTTTGTTTGTTTATTTACTACTCCTTCACGCAAAAACTGCTGAACCGATTATCATGAAATTTGGTACATACATAGAGAGTAACTTGAATTAATACATAGAATTATTTTCATCGCGGTAAAATGTTCCTGTGGAACCATTAACCACGCGAGCAACGCCGCGGGCAACAGCTAATACCTTATTATCGTTAATAGAAAAAACATAGGGCTGCTACTTTTATAATTCTAGATCTAAATCTTCGTTTATCTGTAATTCTATTAAAATTATTCAAGTATGGTTGAATCTACATAACAAACAATGAATTTAGTTTATTTCGGATATTTATACATTTTATTAATTAATATTATAAACGTTGAATGTATACAAAAAATCCCAAAAATGTTATGTAAATGGTCAGTTTTATACATTTGGTATTTATGTACATGTTTATGGTTGTTTTACTCTGCTAATTAATATTTCACCCTCTGTTGAACAACATAATTGGAGCACTTAGCTCAGAGGATGGACGCGGGCTGTACATCACACTGATGTTCACTTATTTTCAACTGCTAATTATTTGTTTATCTCATTAACATCAAACCTGAGACCTTCGTGAATATATTTTCACATTAAATAGATCGATCAAAAAGTCCGCACAGTTCGACCAACTTAAGTACAGTAAAAAACTTTACCTAGAAAATAATAATAACGAAATAGATGTAAAGACTCAGTTTTTGGGGTTCACAGTTCAGAAACTGACAGCGAAATGTTACACAAAGTGGCGGTTTAGTTCCAATTTTGAATACAAAAAGTGGATGGCATTATACAGTAAAATGCTATCACAAAAATTGAACCTGTTCAAAGGAAAACGTAAAGTATTTTCAAAGCAAAATAATTGTTTTAGAATACTGTAATTAATTTAGGATTATTGTTGGTTTTCAAAAAAATGATTACTTTTAACCGCAACGAATATAATAATAATTGAGTACGACAACGAATATAACGAGTTGTGGCATTTGTTTATACCCGTAGGTATGATCTACTTTTGCGACTAAATGGCGAAACGAATTTTAATAAAAAACTAAACGTGTTAAAGGTTTTAATAAATTTATAGTTTCAATTTATGATAAAATATTGATAAACTAATGAACGATATTTATTAGTTATTTGTAAGTTAATTTTTATTTGAATTAATTCTTCACATTTTGTAGCACATACTATGAATAATATTATAATTTTCTCCATCCTCTATACGAGTTTCAATCATGCCAAGCTCATATTTCTTCATAGTTTCAAGTGCGTTTCTTAATGTAAGAATATTTGTTTTTAATTTACTTGGGAACCTGAGAAACAAATAAATACAAAGAAGTTGTGTCTAGTGAATTCAGACAATATAATATAACCTACTCCTAATTATTTCTCCTTAAATATCCACAAAAATCTCTATCTCAAATTTTGGGAAAAAAGTTTGGGAAAAACTCCCAAAATTTGGGGAAAACCCCCAACTTTTCCTCACGGTGCGCCAATCGGCCTCAGGGCAATGATTTAATAGATTCACCTGGTGTCGTTAATTGGCACCATATTTTTATGTAATCTGATTGAATTTAATATATATGTTTAGTGTTTAATATTACCGACAACCGTGATCACCCAATACATCATATCTGACATTTCTATCTGTGATTTAATTTACAATTTGCATGTTTAATGTAGATAAAATATAATCTTGACATATTATGGTCGTGAAGGAGTTTGGTCTGGACGTGGTAATGTTAAAATAATATAATTGAGACAGTTTACTGTTGCGTTTCTAAACGCAAACAATTTGTTTCTTTGCGCTTCACTTAAAAATGGTGTATCAATAATCCGGTGTTCAATATTTGAAGGTCGCGGGTCTAATTATATAAGATTTTTTTCTTTAAAATTATCGAACTTCACACTATATAACATGTCTGAATGAAACATATATGAATTATTTCATATGCTATAAAATATATTAAACTAACCGATCCGGCGATTTTCGGGTCGCTTAGCATTAGTAGCACCTATACCATTTTCCCAATAACATTCCTGTTTTTTTCTCAAAAAAAGAATTAGCGAAATTGGCACATCCGTTCAGGCGAGATGCGTTCGATAACAACGCGAAATGGAGATTCATGTATATGTATATTTTATTCACTATTTTGAAGTTATTATATTTACTGATATATTCTGCAAATGCCAATGCTATACCCATTAATAAGGACTTTTAAACAAATATTCACCCCCTTAGGGGAAGAATTTCCAGAAACGCTTAAATACGTATCTAATCATTTCTAATAAGTAGCCCAAAAATAAAGTTTCATGTTACCAACTTAAAAAATGACGACTTTCCATTCAAACTTTCAACCCCTTGTTTTTTCACCCCTGTTTCACCCCCTCAGCGGTAGAATTTCCGAAATTCAAACGAGCCATTTATACAAATATGTGTTTAATTTTAATTTGGAACTTTGTAAATTAAATTTGTTGTATACATACGGTGTTTCTCTGCGAGATATGATCCGTTATTCTGTAATCCGCAAGAGAACGAGAGTAACCGACATAGTTCAGAGAGTTAGCAAGTTGAAGTGGCAATGGGCAGGCCACATTGCTCGCAGAACCGATAACCGCTGGGGAAGAAAGGTTCTCGAGAGGCGGCCCTGCATCGGAGGACGCAGTGTTGGAAGACCTCCCACCCGGTGGACTGATGATCTGGTCAAAGTCGCGGAGAGTCGCTGGTTACAAGCGGCTGGTGACCGCGACCTGTGGCGCTCTTTGGGGGAGGCCTATGTCCAACAGTGGACGTCCTCCGGCTGATGATGATGATAATACATACAATCAATCTATCAAACAAAAAATAATTAATTACATCCTAAAAAAGGATTTCAGATTATATACCTCACGTATACTATGACTTTGGTAAGTGGTACAGGTCCCGTAATTGGGAACCACTGCCCTAATATTACCCAGTAACAACTGGTCACAAATTGCTGCAGGCACGCACTGCAGGTCGCCCACTCGCGTCCGTATACCGACATGGGCTTTGAAAATAATCTCTAAGGTCACTACGCATAGCTTTGTTACACTTTGCATTTCAAATCTAAATGATTGATTTGAATTTCGAAGCAATATTTATAGTCTTTTTCCCAAAGAATACATTTGTGGCATAAATATTTAAGTTCCGAATTGTTAAAAAAATATTATTGTTTTATGGTTTTTCTGTTCCTTCTAACCAGATTTAATATATTTAGATAAGTAACATGCGTTTTTGTATTATTTTTACTTTTAAATTTTATTTTTTAATTTAAAAGACAGCTGTCTATCTTTTTTCTACATAAATAAAAATGAATCCCCATTTCCATCACGCCTGAAAGGATGAATAAATTTTGTTAATTCTTATTTTGTTTTGTTAGTTTTTTTAGAAGAACGTTCTTGGGAAAAGAAAACCCGCGAATATAAAAGGGAAAATAGAAAAAAAAACAGAAAATAAATTTTTCCCATAAAAAATATTAGTATGTATCTGTTAAGTTCAATCAATACAAAGTTCACGGTGTCGGTTTGTATTTATATAAAATACATTGGTAGATAATTAGTTAACAATATGTTTAAATCTAAATAAAATTATTTAATTTGCAAATTTTCCGCTAAAAAATGTGTATACGTATTATGGAGTAACAAAACAGACAAAATAGTGCGCTAAGAATGAATTGGACTTACCGGAAGCTAAAACTCCCAAATATATCCAGCTCCACACAATACACACCACTAAACTGTTTAATTAGCACCAACAATACACATACTACTACAAACTCAACGTACGTTTCGCTTCGTAACCGAAGCATCATCAGGAGAAATCGACTGCACTCCACGAAGGTCGAGCAGATACATCTGCTCTGCAGTATCTGCAGTTTGAAGAATTTTATTTAGATTTAAGTATGGATTTCCGCAAAGTAACGCCTTCTTCTATCAACAATATGTTTATTGAAATATTATAAAGAAACAGAGACATATATTTTCTCTTAGCTTATGCTTATGTATATATGTAAATTATTAACTCTTTTTCTTTCTACTATAACTAGATTTCCTAAGAAATACAGTGTCTAATAAGAATTTATAAAAGAAAATGTCGCTGAGTAGCGGCGGTCGTTGTTCGTTTCTACACTCATATTAAGATTGGAAAATTTTATTTACATAATATGGTTACTATATTTTACTGTAACATAAGGATATCACATGAAATAAGCCCTTTTATAGGATCAAAAGGGACTCAAAAAAGTCATATGTCATATTTTGTTAGCATTTTTTTTTTGTTTTCTAATACGAAATTACTTTGTGTGTTACCTAATTAGAAATTCGTTATTAACATTTTTTTTTCATATGGTCACACTAACCCAGAGTTGTAGTCTATTTGCCTTGCTGCTTTAAACAAATTACGAATATACAACAAAAACCTTGGTTTTGGCGCCATCGTGAATGAAGGTGGTCATAATTTTTTCATCATTATTGAATTTCGTGTTTACGTTGAGTGAAATGGGTTAAATTTGGTGGGAATTAGATTATTTTGTTCAGTAAAAATGCACAAATGTCATGTCAAAATAATCACAAAGAAATAAGTGTATCATCTATTTCCTCGCTGCCGTCAAATCTCACTAGATGAGTTTGAGTAACGAAGCCACCGCTTTACTCAACACCCTGACCTCACATGACTTTGTACATAGTGACTAATGACTGTACAAGAATGAACTAGCTTGACATTGGCAAAGTAAGTCGTGAAAAACGATCGAATGCCATATTTATAAAAGAAGAAGAAGAACAAAAAACTTGTGATCAGAGAAATGTAAATTTACTGCCTCCGACAAAGCCGGCATCAGCTGATCATATTAGTACTTAACAGCAGGTGTGAAAAGCGGCGCGTGCGCATCTCGTATGATGTAACCGATAGTGCGCGGCCTTGACCGACGCGTGCGCTGGCAGGTGCGCCCCACAAATATCAAACCGAGTCACTCACCCCTGGGCCCGAACCGTTACCTGCTACCCTTATCTTAGAGACCAGGTTTATTTATCCCCGTGTTGGTAAGGGCTCCTTTCTGTTCCATCATTTCCATCTGCTTTCCAAGCAGCTCGTATAAGGCGAGCATAGGCTAATCGTCACTAACACCGTGACATCCTACTAGGTGGTAGAGTTTTGCAAAGACTCGCCTGGATTGAAGATGCCGTTGAGGTGTTCCGGTTCGGAGGGTAAGTTAAGTACATTTACTTTTGCTCTAGGCCTAGTCTTGGCTTCAGGTTGGCAACGCACCATTACCAACTTTGGTGTCCCTAAGCGGCGTGAATTTCTTACCATGAAGAAATTTGTCTGCTTGTTTGCCTTCCAACATCATAAAAAATATATCTAGACATATCGTGATTTTATCCATGAGACAATTAGCACCTGCTTTTTAATTATAATTATCGCTCCTTGATTTTAATGAAACACGATTAAAATTGGGAATCAATTTAAGTAAGAAAAATATCTACATTAGTTTTCCCGTTAGGTGGTAGATAATAAACCAGAAAGTATTAATTTTTGTTTGCTCTAGAAGTGTTACTTAAATCCGGTAGGTATTATATCCATACTAGTATTGTAAATGCGAATGTCTGTGTTACGCTTTTACGGCGACGCCACTACTTATACCGATTTTAATGAAATCTTATATGAACATCTCGTTAAATAAAGTTGTCAATAAAGGCACCTCCGCATATTTTTAGCCAAATATACATTTAATTTTAGTAAATGAATTATCCAATGATACTCCGATAGCTTAATAATCAAAGTTTCATGTGTGTAGGTTCTTTAGACATAGATTATAATTGTTTACATCTGTGTTTTATTACCTTTTTTTACTGTGATGTTCTTTAGTCATAGAAAAAATATGTCTAGCTCTAAATTACCTGTCTGATCATTCAGAGAATTGTGAATTTATTAACTTCAATAAATACAATTACGCGTAATACGGGGAAATGTTTATGAAGTCAGGGCTTTTATTAATTCCTTTTACCGTAAAAGTCATCCGGAGCATCTTTTTTAAAATAGTGCTATATTTACGTGAGACAAATATAGTTATGTGTTACGATGTTCTGGAGGTTTTGTCAAAGTGTTGCCAGAACAATGCCGGTCTCGTAATCTTTCTTGTTATGTAATCGAGGTTTTTGCTTTTTTTAAAAAGGGTACGTAATTGGTTTATTACTTGAATTATAAAATAAATAGATCTAAAGTAAAAAAAAAAACAAACAACAGAATGTCGGAGTCTTCAGTTTTTGACACTCGATTTACCAAAAAAAAACATTAGGTACTGGGTTTTGTATTTAACTATTTAAAGAGTAGTAATACTGCAAACATTTACATCAACTATTCCACTAAGGTACGTCGCGCTTTGACAGTTATTTTTTTAAAATAGCTAATGGTTACGAGATAGTCCAACATAATTTTTATTGACTTTCCAGTAGTATTTTCGATTTATACCTTTTTGTCTATTTTACATTTCATATGTAATAAATAATGTCGTCAAGATAAAAAAAACGTTTACATTATTATGTATAACTTAAACCGCTTCGGAATAATGACCTATCATTCTAAAACAGTGCCGTCTAAACAGATTGTTTTTGGTCAAGCAATTTAATAATAAACATGTAGGTAGTCAAATTGAGGGTCTCCTTTTTGGAGCCGGTTAAAAAATAAAAGTATCCATACCGAGTCGAGAGTTCATCTGATCGTTAAAGCGGAATTGCGGTTACGTGCTAGTCTATACTAATATTATAAAGAGGAAAGGTTTGATTTTTTGGTTGTTTGTTTGTTTATTCATTTGTACGTTCGTTTGAAATGAATAGGCTCCGAAACTACTGGACCGATTTCAAAAACTCTTTCACTTTTAGAATGTTACATTATTCCTGAGTGATATATGTTTTTTTTTTTCATCAAAATCGGTGGAAAAGAAGCCAAGTTACGCAGGCAAAGCTTCGTGGAATTACTAGTATTCTATAAATTTCAAATTAAAATCAAATGGCAAATAGATGGCATTATTTTAAAGGTTACAGGTTCAAATCCTGTCTGGGGCGAAATTTTTTCTTTCTTTAAGATTTATAGAAATTTATCCCACGCACAGGGCAAGTGCTAAAAAAAAATAAAAAAAAAATAAATAGATGGCAAGCAATACGTAAGTCAATATTTGGTACATTTATATTAACATCCTCGAAGTCGACCGAATGTTTCAATATCGGGAATCACCACAAAAAGATACTATGCCCAGGGGAATGACACAAATGCATCGCAAACGAAAGGGTCAGCCAGGACGGTAGGTCAGCCCCGCGCTGCCGCCGGCATCATATACCCCTAATCTTTCTATTGATCCCCACATAACTCAATAGCTTACAGAATCCTAAAATGTTTTATAAATGTGACAGGTAATGGAGGCGCAAATTTTATCTAAATATTGTAACACCTTGAACAATAGATGGCGCCATAATTAATTAATCCAAATACAAATGTTATGTAACATAACATTATCATTGCTTCATTTGTTATTACACTTAAGAAGTAGAAAATACTAGTATTTCATTACAGATTTATTCGATACATAGTGGCCTTTATTAATAACTAAAGGCTACTTTCAAAGTATCAAAATTAAAACAAATTTGTGGCCATTTTTAAAAATCGTTAGGATGGAGGTTGTTTAAGGATCCAAGTATCACAGCACACATCAGGCGATATATTATGTAATTACGTCATTAATATAATATATTATTGTGTTACAATGATGTAATAATATATGCATCATTTAGTAAACACGGGTAACTTGAAGGATAAAGTTAAATCCGAAGCTGAAAACTTTCAGTTCCGCTCAGCGTATTTATAAAAATCATGTTCGTGAACTGTCACTCTCATCAAAACATAAGTCAACCAATTATTTTTTCAGTAATTGGACACAATTAATAGTCATCATTTTCAAACATTTCAATTAAATTTTACACTTGCGCTCCAGTTCTGACTCAAATATTATGTTATCTGAATATTTTAACAGGGTCAGAGCTGAATTACTCATTGAGTCCCTTGAATGCGAAGTCTTCTTTATTTTGTACGGCGTTCTATACACAATAATGTAAACTAGCGTTCGAGTTCGACCCATTATTAAGGTTCTATTGTTAATTATCTTTATTTATCAAGACCCACTAGTTTGCTTCCAAACATTATGAATATGGTTTGTGGATATTTATCGATATCAATATTATATTTGTTTGTGCGTGTGAGTCATATGCATGGTAGTAGGTATGTATAATATTTTATTTTTTGATTTGATGCACTTTTTAAGCTTTTTTATTAAAAAGAATTAGCGTCCTACCCATAAACTACAAGTGAGTCAAATTTCATGCTCCTCCATCAGCGCAATTTCCATAATAAGGAAACCAAACTTTTTGCTTCACGTATTAATATTGTGATTACAAAATCAAAGCAGACCAGTGATTTAATGTAATACAATTGTATGGTGTTCCAGTTTTGCGTACTGGTGGCATTGAGTGGCCATCATTGAGCGGCGCATGGGCAATAAGCCAAGTAGTCATCTGTGGTCGTATGCCCGTGATTCGGATTATTAAGGTCTCCACTAACTTACGTGGGTTGATTTCATATGATAAGAGAGCGAACATCTTAATGCTAAGAAACTGTTTGGACCTATTATAGGTGCGTCGTTGCCCTTTGCAAAGGTTTTAGGCCTAATATAAATAAATATCCCTGGACAAGTTACGCAAATTGAATCTAACAAAGTAAGCAAATTATATGCTTTTGTTATAGGTGTTAGTCAACTATTACATAGAAATACTTAAATAGATACCAGAATACATTTAATAAACACCCAGACCCGGAAATGCAGACACCTAAATGTTCATCACACAAATGCCTACCCCCGTCGGGAATCGAACCCGAGCCTCGCGGTTCGTCGATGCAGTAAGGCGTGTACGCTAGCCACTCGACTAACGAGGCGGTCAACCTTCCTTTTGGACAGAAATATGATATTCTCATTATAGCGACAGGAATAAGTAAAGTAGCGGATTCTTTCAAAGGCGGTGCTTGTAGAGCATTTCGTCACCAATGGTTTTATTAACAATAACACTTTTAACTTATGCTCGTCTTTTTCAAGCAGCCAGGTAAGAGAGGCATATGGTCATAAAGGGCCTGGAATATCACGGGTACGCAAAGCACTTGTTTGTACCTCGTCGCGCGTAAAATAGTATGAAACAACCAGACGGTCACACTCACACGCGCACGAAACAGGTTCACTCATGCTTTTTTCCTGCAATCGCGCATGACGGGTAGCTCATATAGTACATAGCCAACCACAGATTATTAATCAGTATCACACGCACTTAAGTTTGTAATATGCACCATGTATTTGTCTGTATTAGTGTACATGTGAATTATTTGGCTGATTTTGATTAGTATGGAAAAATTAATAATACATCTTCCACCTTAAAAAGCCAACTCCGGGCCTCCATTTTGTAAAGTAAGTCGAAACAAGAGGTTTCATTGATATTCATTAAATTTTCTAAAAATTTTAAAGAAAGAAAAAATTTCGCCCCAGACAGGATTTGAACCTGTAACCTTTCGTCTCAAGCCGACGAATGCTCTAACCAATTGAGCTACTGAGGATTCAAGTCCCGTGGCGAAATTTTTAATTCCTTTCTAACCCGTTAACGCGGGTAGTTATGTCCAATAGATACACAATTCTGAGTACCCACCAAATGAGTTCATCACAGGTGAAATTCACATGTTTAGAATGGCCATAACTTTCGTTTTTTGCATCGAATTTTTATTTTATTTTTATTTTTTTTTATTTTTTTTTAGCACTTGCCCTGTGCGTGGGATAAATTTCTAAAAATTTTAAAGAAAGAAAAAAATTCGCCCCAGACAGGATTTGAACCTGTAACCTTTCGTCTCAAGCCGACGAATGCTCTAACCAATTGAGCTACTGAGGATTCAAGTCCCGTGGCGAAATTTTTAATTCGTTTCTAACCCGTTAACGCGGGTAGTTATGTCCAATAGATACACAATTCTGAGTACCCACCAAATGAGTTCATCACAGATGAAATTCACATTTTTAGAATGGCCATAACTTTCGTTTTTTGCATCGAATTTTTATTTTTTTATTTTATTTTTTTTAGCACTTGCCCTGTGCGTGGGATAAATTTCTAAAAATTTTAAAGAAAAAAAAAATTTCGCCCCAGACAGGATTTGTTTAAGATTAAAACTACCAAATCTGTCAATTATGAGTCAAAAGAATACTGTGGTATCTAACTACTAATTTTAACTATTTACAGAACAAGTAAGCGCTGTAGAACTGGGAAAATCGTCTCTTATTAGTTCATATCTCAAATTGACCATTCTTTTTTGTAAGATTCCGAATTAGTGCCACAAAAATCAATATCCTAATAAAAAAAATCAATTACACTTTTTGCTGTATGCATTTTTTGTGCATTCATGCATTTTTCATGTATCGTAAGACTCAAGCACTACTAGTCGAATCGTGATGCTATTAATAGGGTCTAAAACCTCGAAATCATAAAATATCTATCTTTCTTTTAAAAAAACATCAAAATCAGTTGACTATTGGCTGAGTGATTGCGTAACAAATTTATAAAAAAAAACATGCAGTCGAATTGAGGACCTTCTTTTTGTGAGTCGGTCATCAAAATGAGGGCCTGATAGATGGCCCTCATTTTGAGGACCGAATTGCTACCTGACAGACTTAACAGCGAATGCCAAAAATTTTTCGTGCCGTATACGCCATGATGGCATGATGGCAGAGACCCTTACCGAGCGTTACCGACGTGCATGTGATCTGGTGGCGCAGGGTGTCATTAGCGGTAGATTGGGTGCGGCTGCGGCGCTAATGTCCTATTAAACTACGTGCCGCATTCAAATGCGCCGGCGCAGCACGCTCCCACGCCGCGGACGTGCCGCACTAACTTAACGCGCCAACAATATCGTCCAACAGCAATCGAAGACTGTAACTAAGTATCATTAATTTGATTTGCACTAGTCTTTTCCCGCAGCCTCGTCGGCGTGGTATTAAAGATTTAGGTATGTAAAAGAAAGTATCTTCACGCCCATATCCCCGAAGAGGTAGGCAGAGGCACAACCAGGGCACCCACCAGCCGAAGACACGAAGTAATACAATGTGATAGGTGGCAAGCCTATCGCCAACCGAGCACATATATCCAATCCCGAGCAATTTGTTTTTATTAGAAAATTAGAAAACCCAAATTCTCTTTTTGTTGCCCGACCCGGGATTCGAATCCGGGACCTCATGCAGTTGAGTCCAACACCTGAACCGCTAGACCACAGAGGCGATAAAATATAAAAGATTTATGTTATAATTAAAACAATGTGAACAGAAGAAATAGCCAACAAAAGTTTTAAGTTCAGAAGTTATCAAGTAACCAATTTTTTATCAATAAATTATATAGCCTTGACATACACACACACACATACAAATTGAAACATACACGTTGAATTTAACCCAATGCAATAAAATTTTAGGCTTGTGTTATGGGTTACTAATATATAGATTTTTTTATATAGATACAAAAATAAATTCAATAAACACCCGGACCAAAAATGCATTTTCATGTTCATAATACAAATGTCAGCAAATCCAGTCAGACTTCGAATCCGAGAAATTTCAATGTACGAAATCGAGATGAAATTGGTACATTAGATATTATTCACTGGCAGCAATTTATTTGCCTTTTTTTGAAAAAGGTTTATCTAGAGTAAGGATGCAGTTCCCTTTACCAAGTGTGTACGTAAATACAAGAACTATTTTAAAAAAATGAATCCCTTCTTTCCCTGTATCCGTAGATAATGCCGCAATACATTACTAATTAAATAAATAAGATAAACTATTTTGTATTGTATTAAGTGTCTAACATTTTAAGTTTATGTACCCAAAGTTGTTTGATCGCCTCTGTGGTCTAGTGGTTCAAGTGACTTCATGAGGTCTTGGGTTCGAATCCCTGGTTGGGCAACAAAAATAAAATGGTAAGTATTCCAATTTTTTTAATTAAAAAAATGTTGCTCGGGATTGGATAAATGCCTGGTTGGCGATAGGCTTGCTACCTATCACATTGTAGAACTTAGTGTCTTCGGCTAGTCGTGGGTGCCATGGCAGTGACTCTGCCTATCACTTAGGGGATATGGGCGTGAAGAAATTTTAAAGTGTATTCATTCTTTAAACTCAATACACGTGAGTAAATCCAAAGAGCAATGTTGTCAGTGCATTTGCATGTCAGTTACATTTTTAGACAATAATTGACTCAAAGACCAAAGTTATTGTTATAAGGTCAAAAACGCTGCAAAAACGTCACAAACATACCAATTAACGGGGTGGGGAAACGGTCCGTTACAGATACGCGACATTTGAAGCTAGAATGTAATGAATGTAGATAGCGGGAGCCTAACGTCCCGCAGGTGTCGAACGGGACTTGAAAGGTCACCTTGCATATGTTACCCCGTTAAACTACTCAGACCCTACTTTCCAACCTTTCGAATAAATTGCGCGAAATGCCCCCGACCCTTCGAGCCGTGGACATGTGAAACGTGCGCGCGGTTGTGTTCCACAGAAGGGACACGCGTACCTCGAATGGATACTCAAATCACAGTTCCTATTTATCACATTACGTATATAATATACTTATGTATATGAAATCGATAAAGAGTTTCTGTACCTCTAAACTAATATGAAAAGCTATAGTTTCTAAGTTCGTATATTTGTTGGAAGGATATATTTTTGAAACATGTATAAACAACTTATACTTACATGTTTCAAAAATTAACCTGACCTGACTGACTGAATCAAAAACCTAACCTGTTGGATTTCAGGATAAAAAGTAGCCTATATAACGGATATAGATTTCAAGCTTTGACCAATATTTACTAAAAAACAACGAACGAAACTAAAGAAAAACGAACGAACAACATCTTTTTTATTAGAAAATTGTTAAAACCACATTTTCTGCTTGTTGACCAACCCGGGAATCGAAGCCGGGACCTCATAAAGTATAATCCAACACCTAGATCGTTAGAGCAAAGAGGTTAAATATCTAAAGATAAAATAATGTTGTAACAGAAAAAAACAACGAAAGCCAAAAAATTCGTACTGTAAATATTGTTTAAAAAGCACGCTATGTTTGTTGATGGTTTAATGGATGTTGCCAGCTTTATGACTATATTGTTCGCTGTGCAACGGGTCTATTTGTGCGTTGTTCATTTTTTAATTGTTTTCTACAAAAACTGACCGGTGACAGAGCTATAAATTAGAAAGTCACGTCCCAATCGTAATTATTTTTTGACGCTCTCTACTGTACAATACGCCATCGCTTTCTCGCTATCCCTTTTTAAAAAACGTCCTTTTTTACAGTTTTTGGTCTATTGAGCAGAGATAGTAACTGTTAAAAATATGCATACAATGATTATAACAACTAATTACAGTGTGACATAAATCATTATTCGTTTATTTTTTTAAATGTGAAATGATAGGTAATAATTCTCTTTTTTATTGCTGAATATTTTGCTGAATGATGTTTTAAAAAATACGATTTGATGACTAAGATGAAGCTTAGGGGTCTATTTCTTAATGCACCTACACACATTTAGTAGAAGTTTGTTATACTTAATACCTAATGATCCAATTTTTTTCTATTGGTATATTTGTTATCTTTATTTTATTCAACTTTATTATATTTTGTTTTGTTTATCTGGTGTTTTGAAATGGAACTACAAGTTTTTTTTTTCATTTGTTTAATATTGCCAGATTTACGAATTTTTTCGTGCATTTACGGGATTTTATGGTAACAAAATTTCGTAAAGTAAATGTACGAGTCATTCCTCTCCCTAAGCTCTGACCTAAGGTGAAATCAAACCCCCGATTAGACATATCAGTTATAAAATATTTGCATTCCTGGTAACGTTATAAAAAATGCTTATTTCAGTAACAATTATTAAATAGTAAGATGTCTAATAACAGTTATTAGACATCTATCTTCTTATTTAATAACTGTGTTGCAATCAAATAATTTATACCATAAGAGGATATGAAGTATTCACGTCAAATCTAAAGCTTGATCTCCATAAACTAACTCGAGATGTGTCAAATGGAAATAGATATCTACCGGGAATTGTCAAACAACGACTGACAATATGCGCGTTAGGTAAAAGCGAAAGGAAACGCGCGATGTAAACGGAAGATAGAACTTCAATGACTTTGGATTAACATACGTTAAAGTAATACAATGCGACTTATCGATTCGAAAGCGCGAAAACTTCTGACATGCTGACGCTCTACACCATAGCACGAAAATGTATGATAATGCCTTAATAAGCAGTGTTTCACTCACCCGAGTCCATGCGCCCGCGCACCTCATGTACTTAAAACCGACTGAAACTACCCTCGTGAGCCTACCACATACATTATTCACCCTCGAGGCAAAAACACTGAAATGTCAGCAGCGGCCGAGTAACGGGACCTCGCGTGCCCTCCTGCGCCAGACCAAGATTCAAATGTCACGTTCTACGGGGATTGTACTGACCTCGTCTGTTTCAACCTTTATTGTTCATCGAATATCCTAGTAATATTATAAATGTGAAAGTTTGTTTGTTACTCCTTCACACAAAACTGCTGAGCCGATTTTCATACAATTTGGCACACACTTAGAAGGTAACTTGGAATATATATAATACGTAGGACAGTTTTTTTCCGAAAAAATGTTCTTGCCTTTCGCCATCCCCTCCCAGCCAGTCCCCATTAACCTCGCGGGCAAGGCTGCAGGCAACAGCTAGTTTTACATTTTTTTTTTGCGTAATAATAGCTTGACTTACATAATTTGTCTATAATCAGGAGTGAAGTTTGCTTGTTTAGTGCCTTATCAAAAGAAAAAATGTAATATCGTAAGAAACTCTATACCGAATAATATATTTCGAGAATGAAAAAGCTTTACTAGCAGGATTGGGAATCCTAAAAAATGTTTTTAACTGTGCTCATCTTCTCTGATGGTCGCCGTAGCTTGAGAAAATTATTAAACTTTTTATTATTTATATAGTTAAATAAGGGTTCGAATAAAATATGAACACTTTTTCACCAAAATCGGTGGAAAAGGAGCTATTCGCTGGGATCTTATATTATTTCTACTACTACTATTCGATTGATAATTTTAGTGCAGTAAAAATGCAAAAAACCGACTTTCATCTCAATACATATGTTCAGACTTGGTGGCAATGGTACCACCTCGTAACTGCGCTCTTTTAAAGGAAAAAAAAAGGTTCACAAAAGTCGGAGAAATCGATTAACGAACAAAGAAAAGTACGGAAATCAAACATATGAGTATAACCTTCTCATTTTTCCGAGTCGATTAACGGCCAATGTTAATAACGTATCTCAATCTAATGGATTTCAAGCAATCTAGATAGCTGCGTATCCGCCGGCCTATCCTATACTTATTTGCCATATTTATCCAGTCCACAGATATGTTATTGGCAAGCGATAACATAAAAATGGATCAAAATATCAATCTTGGACAGCGAGTTTTGGATTAGGATTGATTATTAATATTGGCCGTAAAACAAACTGTAATGGTATAATCTGGAAAATCTGAAGCAGGTTGACATAAATCTTGGTAAAAACAAACAAGAACATTGCATTTGATAACGTTATCTGACCGTGGTCACCACACCTCGCGACTTACCACTCTAGCTACTTTTTATAAGTGTATGCTAACATGAACAAGAAATATAGAAATGAATTCAACAATCTTAACAAAACTAAAAAAGTATCTTCACGCCCATATCTCCGAAGAGGTAGGCAGAGGCCACAACTAGGGCACCCACGACTAGTCGAAGACACTGAGTCCCACAATATGATAGGTGGCAAGCCTATCACCAACCGGGCACACATCGATTCGCAAGCAACGTTTTCAGAAAATTGACTGAATTTTAGATTGACTGAATTGTTTATTAGAAAATTGGGAAAACCCAATTTCCTTTTTGTTGCCCGACCCGGGGTTCGAACCCGGGACCTCATGCAGTTAAGTCCAACAACTGAACCGCTAAACCACAGAGGTGACTAAAACTAAAAAAACTATTAATAATGTTAGCGCAGTAAATCTTCAAGGAACCGACTTCGATTATATCAATAAGTCATCCACTTACCCAAAAAAATGAATATTTTCCACGATTTCTAAGAAATTTCATAATCAGATTCAGACTTGCTACATACAATGTGCTCTTTCATATAAAAACATTATTTTAAATCGTATTAGAAATGACGTAGAAATCGTTTAAGATCCATAAAAAATATAAAAAGTCGAACATATAACTTCCTCATTTTATCGAAGTCGGTTTAACACAAAAGAGAGTCTGAAAATACTCACGTAATGTTTTTGATTTATTACCAAAATGTTATGCCGACATGCATAAAATACACTTATGCCCTTTTTTCAATCTGTACATTTACTTAAAGCCTTAAAGAAATATCGTATATATGAAAAAAATAAAACTTTATCTTATTTGTGTATGTCTACAACGAATCCTACTTGGTCTAACGGAAACTTTATATATTTTAAATACTAAAGTACTAAAAATTTAGTACATAGTTTCCATTCGACCTATTTATTAGAAATTATTTATAGTAAATGTTCGTTTGGTCCCTACTTTACGTAAATACGTAACGAGTATATTCGACTTCACTATTCGAAACATAAATGTTCGTGCTAGGGATGCAGATCACCGACATGTCGACTTATCGCTAACATTAGATATATCGGAGTTAATTATTTCCGACCGACTTATTTAACACACCAACAATTAAGATTAATTATGTTCTAACACACCTATTTCGAATTACTGCTTATTTTAACTTATTTACGAGTCCGAGTCTTTGTTTTATGAACATTGAAAATATTTTTTTATGTTGCCGAAACCTAAACAGAAACTTACTTCTACATGTTGCAACTTTCTACTGATACTGAAATCTAGTGTATATTAATCCATAACTTTTTACATTAAATTTATATATAGGTGATAATAGTGCGTTGCCAACATTAAGCCGGGATGTTAGGAATCGAGCAAAAGTAAATTAATGACTAACTTATCCTTTGAACCGGAACACGTCAATATCGAGCGCTGACGTTATAGCGTTATGAATAGGTAAGGCAGTGGTACGGTACCAATCCGAGCGAATCGCTGCGAAACTCTACCACTTAGTCAGATGTCACAGTGCTAGTAACGCTAGGCCTATGCTCGCTTTTTCCGAACTGCCTAACACTCTGTTAGGCAGTTCGGAAAAGGCGCGTATGGTCTATTCTGCAAAGGAGCCCAGACGGGGTGTGTTACGACTTAGGAATTTGTAACACATATTTCGACAGTCGATTCGACGGTTGTTCATGGACGGATATACAGATATAGGTGTTAGCATGCAAAAACTTTAATGAGTGAATAACATTATTAGAATCATGCGATGGCGTGTGATACTACTTATAATAATGTTGTAGTCATTTGCGTATGAAACAATAAACCACAAAGTACATCGCACACTACCTACGAATCTAATCGAAAATGTTCTAGAATGTTACAACTTTATTTTTTCCTAAATTTTTTTTAGAGAGGTCATCGAATGAGTACATGACTCGCCTGATGGTAAGAGACACAGACTTACATACATGTTGTACTCGTATATGCTTCGCTGTCCTGAGGCCGGGATGAAAGGCCTTTTGTACAATTCTACCGGCTATTCTACCGGCTACTCTACCGGCCAGATCGGAACACCACAGTTATTATGGCGTCAGAAATATGTAAGGCGGTGGATACCTACCTGGGCAAGTTGGAGCACAGCTCTACCATCAGTGGTCTTGTTATAATGACTTATTTTTCGCCTCTCTCTCGCTTCTTACGAGCTGCTTGACACAAAGGCAGATGGACAGGGACCAGCACGTGAAATGTATAATAATATAAGAAGAAATAATACACAAAATAAGAATGTTTAAATTAAAAATAAATTTATTCTAGTGTCTATTTAAATATTTCTAATAGTTACTAGCATAAAATTCAATGAACGCTCAGACCTGTAAATACAGATCTATGTTCATAATACAAATAACTATCCCGAAATTCGAACCCAAGCCACGTGATTGGTCGGTGGAGCTAACCTAACATATACTTAAACATATTATGTCACATCTGTATTGTCAACTTTAAAGTTACAAGAGATGAAACAAAATTCAGATCCATATAGTCTAGTATAGATTCATAGTCAATATGGAATAGATTCGGTTGTAGACTATTTTACAAAAACAGTAAAGAATTAAGCACTCGTAGAAATAGCATGCGATCTTTAAGTAGGTAATTACAGTATTGTTATAGTCATATGCGTATAACGAAAAGCTACACCACACACTATCGACAAACTGCTTTATACCAAAACAGTAAAAAGTACATGGTATTTATAAGTAAAAGCAGTAGTTAATGATGTGCAATACAGCTTATATATTATTACGGTCACTTATGTTTGAAATAAATAATTAGAAACTAGGTACCTTTCCTATTATTTTTCTAACTTTGATATTTTGTTTACTCATAGCAAACCAAAAGCTTTTTTATTTTTTTCTTATTACTGATGACAAACTCATTACGAAATAATTTGTTACTTTTTCAAAAAAATTGACACTTTCAAAGCACAACCGTGTTGACTTCTGGGCTTGGTAATATATATTCAATATGTTACTATATTATAGACAATTATTACAGTTATTAATTCAACTTTGTTTTTTTAATGTTTCAAAGTCCTGACTCCTGAAAACTCCTGACTGAAGTCTACGTTTGTACTAAATTTATTTAGATCCAGATAAATCCAAAGAATAATACACCCATTAAGAAATTATGTCGCTATATGTAACAAACTATTTTTATCTTGCTCTTTACCTAGTACAGATTTGGATAAAATTTTCGTATAAGACAAATGTCACTCACTACCTAATTTATATATGCTTACCTGCTACCCTAAATCTCTGAACCGGCTCACGACACTACAAATGCTAAAGCAGTTGGAATAGGTAAGACGGTTTTAGTAATCTGCGCAAATCATATTTAAACAAAAACATTTTCAATCGAAACTTTACCGCTTCGGTTATAGCATAGTTAAAAAATATAGATTATCTATAATGTGCGCTGTCTCTTTCCTTCGTAATTCAACTCAATGGACTTAATCCGCCATTTGCATTTACATTCTTTAAATTTAAGTACCGTGTATAAAAATTGATTCGATAATAACACAACACATATGATTTTCAAAGGTAGAACGGTATTTACCGACATATAAAAACACTTTTAATGCAGAAGCGGCCATTTCGTGTCTAGTACACCTGCTCACTGCCCAAGAGTCCAGACAATACAAAAAAGGCATGTCTAGTCTAAGGAAACATCTTTGTACGACGTCTGCTAATAAATACCCTTAGGGCATAACGTCTTATACTAGAAACAGTATTCTCGTGTAATAGAAAATAGGTTACTCCTTTTTTATTACACTTTACGTTTTTATTGCATTATTATATTTTTATTACACTTTACATTTTCATTACTTTATTATATTTTTATTGCACTTTGCTGTACTTTTTGTTCCTACTCCCCAGGAAAGAATGGAAGTTGATAGATTGATAACACGGATGTCCCTCCGTGTATGATGACAAACAAATCTGATTGTTACGAAATATAAAATTATTGGTTTATTTTAGTGCGTTTGTTAAGGGCTCTTTCTGTTTTTTAAACCCACGAATTTTTACATTCTAAATTTGAATTTAAAACAACAAACCTAGAGTAAAATTACAAATTAGTTGTTTACAGTACAACACAAAACACAATTAGACTAAAATTATAAAATCTGTATATATAAGAGAAAGTCGTGTTAGTTACACTATTTATAACTCAAAAACGGCTAAACCGATTTGGTTAAAAAATAATGAATTCAGCATTCATCGTGATAGATCTTACTCATAGCTAATTTACATAGAGGTTTTATCTTGAGTTAATTGAAATTTTTTAATCTTGTGATTATTAACTACCTACTTGTTTATAGTGTACCGTTTTTTAACCGACTAAAGCAATATTCTGATTTGCTTGTAAATTTTGTATGTGTTATCTCAGAACTTTTTAGTGCATTGGCTATTTTTATATATTTTTTTCTCAAGGTGAAAATTTTATAGGCTAGACTTCCATAGGCAGAACACTGCACCTTATCTACATATACGAGTATAATTATAATATAATGCAAATATCGTGGATTTGTAAAAAGATCTTTAAAAACTACAACCTTTTGAAAACGAAGATCACATTAAATCAAAATAAATAAATCTACGTTGAATAAAATTTATGCCGTTAAATTTTACAAAAAATCTTTTCAAATCCAATACATTTAGCGGGAAATGTATGCACCAGACAAAGGACGTCCGCCGAAGGTAACCCGTGATTGATTTTCGGATTCTAGCCGAACAAAAACACGTGCACAAAAAATTGCAACTAGCTGGTATGTATGCAAATCCTTTGTTATCTCCTGTATGCAAATATAATCTTATTCAGTTAGGTAATAAGTCATTATTTGGTGTGACAAGTGACAGCACGCAAGCTCCCGTGACCGCTATCTATAATCAAAGTGCGTTCATTTTCATGTTCCGTATTTGTTCTGAGAAACTCACTAAACGTTGATTGATCGTCTTAAAACGATAAACGAAAAATGCATACTAACACTAATCGGCAAAAATTATTAATGAAATTTTTGCCGATTAGTGTTTTTTGCGGATTAGAAATTACTGAGCCGATTTTATTACCATTGACCATAAGAAAGCTGCATTTTATTTTAACAAATTTAAAAAGTTTAATTACAATCATTTTCAAAATTCTGTCGTCTAGCACTCCAGTGTTTTATTAAAATTCATGAGCTCCCGGATTCAATCCGGGGGCGGGCAATAAAAATGAAGTGTACTTTTTTTTAATTTGCAAAAAAAATAATGTTTCCCGGGATATGATATAAGGCGATAGACTTGCCACCTATCACATTGTGGGCTATCTTGATAGACCGTGGACCAAGATATGGTTGTAACTCTACTTCTTTGGAGATATAAGTATGCGTGGAGATTCTTTTTTTTCAAAATATTAAAGGGTTTACTATTCGTATGCAGTGGGTTTTATAAACAAGTACAATCAAAATAATAATAATAAATATCCCTGGACAAGTTACACAAATTAAATCTAGCCCCAAAGTAAGCAAATTATATACTTGTATTATGGGTATTAGTCAACGATACTAATACATAGAAATACTTAAATAGATACCAGAATATATTTAATAAACACCCAGACCCGGAAATTCGGACATCTAAATGTTCATCACACAAAATAAATGGCAGGCATTTGTCGAGAATCGAACCCGAGCCTCGTGGTTGGCCGATGTAGTTAGGCGTGTACGCTAGCCACACGACCAACGAGGCGGTCAAAATATAAATAAAGTATAAATAAAATCAAAAGCAAAGTATACCATGCGCACGCGCATCGTTCGTGCAATCGTTTAACGCTATTCTTCGACTTATAAAAGGTTAATGAGAGAAATTATGCATCAGTATTAATTGCCATAGTGCGACGGCCGGTATTAATAATAGCGAGCACAAAGATGTTTCAACGGCCGTACCACAGCGAATAACACAGAGCCATTAACACAGAGCCAGACTTAAATACGTTTCGCAATAAATCTTGTGAGAAAAAATGCATATATTCACAAAAAGCAATAGGAATAGAATCGCATTGATTGTGGGCCGGGTGCGGAGGTGAGAGCGCAAAAAACGCGCAGATGCGCCCGCGCAGGTAGCGGTGCATGCAAATGTGACGGAGTTTACTAATCTAGAAAGCGTGCATTTCATAAACTTTTATATTACTGACGGTAGTAGTACTATTTAAATTATGCGCTTCGGCTATATTCGTCAAGCTTCGGAAAGCTGAATGTATTTTAAAGATATCTTTATACAGTTGTAATTACACACAATTAATAATTTCGCGAATGTATTTTAAACATATCTATATATAGAGTTTTTATTACATAATTAATCATATCACTTAAATTTATATTAGGTCAGCCAATCTATATATATAAAAATGAAACCCGTTTTCCTTGGTCACGGCATCACGCTTGATTGGCTGGACCGATTTCACTAATTCTTTTTTTGTTGTATTTGTTATTATTAGAAGAAGGTTCTTACGGAAAAAAATATAAAGAAAATCTCTCGAAAATTTTGAAAAATGTACATTTAATTTTGCATAATTTAAAAAACGCGCGTAACGAATGTCGATGTCATTAATAGCCTTAGACTATATTGAATTGAAAGAGCATCGTTTGTTCGGAAACGTAATAACATTATAATTTTACCCATACAAACTGAACAGGCGGTACGAAGTTCGCCGGGATAGCTAGTTTAAAAATAAAAGTATCAAATGTAAGAAGAGTAAAAAGTGTAAAGCCGAAGCTCATTATTTAACTAGTAGTAATGTACCTGGATTTGTTTTAACTCATCTTAAATTTAAATTGCTGGAAAAATTAGTAATTTACATAGCTAACATTGTCTTAAACTTATCTGTGGTGCATTGTTTAGTTTTAGGTATCTTTACGCCGATATCCCCGAAGAAGTAGTCAGAAGCTCAGCGTGGGCATCAAACGACTAGCCGACGACACTTAAGACCCACAATGTAATAGGTGGCACGCCTTTCGCCAACGGGGTTTTATTAGAAAATTGTAAAAATCTCATTTTATTTTTCAGTTGCCCAATACGGGGATCGAACCGGAGACTTCATGAAATCAAGTCAAACGCCTGGACCGCTAGAATGCATAGGTGAAATTAAAAAAATAAATGTTTTTACTTTTTGTTTAACAAAGAGAGAGAACTTATGTAGAGAAGCAATGGTTCTTTTGAAAGACAGAAGCAGCAAACAGATATACTCGTCTTTAAAAGTGTTTGTGCTTTTAACAGGACCTTGCTGCGGTCAACTACTACTCAAGCGTGGTATAAGAAGCAAGAATAGGATCTTCACTTGATATATATGTAAAACTGTGTATATGCTTTATTTAGTTAGCTGCAATTAACTTTTAGCATAGTCATAGACTAGACTCTGGGGAAAGACATCAAGTTTAAACCGATATCTGAACGACTTAGCTAGATATACATAGAGTGCAATAAAAGTAAGGTAAAACAACAGTTACAAATACATAAACATACGCACTCTATATTAAAATATGTTGTGAGATAGTTCCGCAGTAACGCGGACGGCGTCGTCCTCATATGGTCTGCGACAGTTACGCACGTATAACTAACTTGTAAAGTAAGTTAAAAGTATCTTTACACCAGTATCCTACATAGACAGAGGTACAACCAGAACACTGATGATTAGATACATACATACCAACATATCTTCAGGCAAAGTCACTTACGGGGTAAGTTGAGAGTATCGTCTGTGGTATCGTGTGCCGAATCTCATGGTTCTGACTGGCTTGTTTCCTCTACATTAATTATTGTTTTCATACAAATACGCCCGTTTCAAAGACTTCTGAAACCACTTTCGGAGAACACCTGAGTGATTCACCATGATTAGCTGAAGATAAGCCCCATATTGTATTTGCAAGCCTGTCTATTTCAGAACAGTACATAATAACGCTATTTATAATAATTAATCTTTAAATATCTTAAGTACATATTTGTATAACAATATGAAAGAGCTCTATAAAAAAAGAGTTTAAATAATAATAAAATACCAAACCAAATGCGTGGTTTGAAAATATCTTAAATCTTCTAAACAAAACATAAAAGAAATTTGGTTAAATGAGTCGGTTGGATTTTCGATGGATCGTTAATAGCTGCATTTACTTAAGACATAAATTATTAACGCAATCAACAATAAGCTAAAAATATTAGCTTAACATCGTTATTACTGTCCTAAAAAAATTATCTAAAAATTATACAATTTGCTTTTTATTTGCACGTTTAGCTCTGACTCTGGTTTAACTTTTTTGGCAACAAATTGTTTATAACAAAATAAAAGTAACCTGATTAAATATTTAAAAAATGTTCTTTAATTAAGTAAATACAAAGTATTATGTACAACATATTAAAGTTACGAAAAACTGAAGGTTTTAGCAAAATTATCGAAATGACATTAAAAATGAGAGTTATACTTTTAACTTATGATACAGCTATAAAAACACAAAATTATAATTCGGGCTAAATTATGGGCCTTCGGTGGCGGTCAGTGCCGGTTTTATTACCTGCTATCGAAGACAACAAAAAATATTCGCCATCCCAAAAGAAATGCATTTAAATGAATAACTACTAGGGCTTATTACAAAAAAAGGAAGAATGTGGACGTGAGTTCACGATTATCGTCCACTACTATTGGTTCGAGGTGTAAATCGACTCGAAAGGTAGCCCTCGATAAACGAATGCGTGAAGTATTTAATTAACTATCGACGTTTCACAGTTATTGTCAAAAATATTTATAATTTACATTTCAGAGTCTTAATCAAAAAGATAGGTACACAACAAAACACAGAGGTACTCCCAAATTATGGAAGAAAATAATTTATTGTTCATAATTTAAACGACGTAAACTTAAAAAAGTTGATACCAATTTAATTATCACATCTCTTCGTACACACAAAAGTTGGCAGCACTAGTTTATACCTAGCTTATACCATTTGTTACAGTACCTGTAAATCAATTTTTTACTAACCGAATAATCACGTATCAAATAAACAGATGTGAATTAATTACCTTCTACGTTTAGGAGTCCTTTAAAAAAGAAGAATGTAAAAATGATCGAGTTGTATACACTTTATCTATCGTTACTGTAACAAACGTTTTGTCTTTCCGATTGCAAAAGCGCGAAAACTTATTACTAGTAGTACTAACTTAAGCATAATTTATGCATATTAGTAGAATGGTAATCAGTAAAAAGTCTGATTATGTGTTTCCATTTCTTTGCAGCAGATAAACAACTTTTTCCAACTAACAACGTACACTGTTAGAAAGTCTAGTAAAACTAAGTACAATTAAGTTACAAAAAACCATGACTAAGTTTACGAATCAGCGGTTAAATTTTAAGTTATTATAAAGTATAATTCCTTTATCGGTGATAATTTTTTCGGAATTGTTACATTTGCTTTCATGGGTTTGTGACTTTACAACAAAAAGTTTGTAATTTAACTTACACTTAACATATTTACAAAACACCCTTACAATCCATTTCCTTGTAAATAAAAACTTTCAACTTTATAATGTAAAGTAATTAACGCAATAGTAAATTAAATCGTTAAAAAGGGTTTCTCACACTATCACTACACAGTATGTACAAAACAAAGTCGCTTCCTCTGTCCCTATGTCCCTTTGTATGCTTTAATTTTAAAAACTACGCAACGGATTTTAAAGAGATTTTTTTTAATAGATAAAGTGATTGAAGAAGAAGGTTTATATGTATATTTTATACCCGTGCGACGCTGGTGCGGGCCGCTAGTTAATTAATAATATCCAAACACTAAAAATTTAAACGAAAATTTTTAATGCAACTAAAGGTTTGGATTATTGTTTTTGATACATAATCGATAACAACTAGTTCTTTAAAATTTAAAAAAGTTGTGGCAGAGTCATTTGATATTCGCGTATATGAACCAAGATCGCCAAAAAATACCGCCTTACCTATTCCTGTCGCCATAACGTGCTTTTCGTTGACGTGTTTCAGTTCGGAGGATAAGGTAACTTGCCGGTAAACTTGTTTTTGCTCGAAACTTACATCTCGGCGTCAGGTTCACCACGCGCCATTACCATCTTTGGTGTCTGTAAATTTTGACTGCTTGTTTGCCTTCCAATATCATAAAAATACAATGTTTTGTGCTATTGCGGGTTCATTGTTTCATAATTTAAATAAATGTTAACGACTCCCAAATAAAATGTATTGTAATTAATATCCGCGATGTCTGGAAGTACAACTCAGGACAAATTAATATATTCTAAATCTAGCTAATTCGCCAGCTCACCGCGGGGTACAGTCTTACCGAAATACAGAATGCGGATAAAATAGATTGTAGTTATATTTCAAGATGTTCTCGCACGAGTGGCTTTATTACATTTATGCTAATTAAAGCAGTCATCTGCTAGATATTATTCAAAACACGGAAATTGTTTGATTTTAATTTCGTGGCCGAGACCCTCCTACGTGAAGGTCGTTTTTTGTATTCGGCGTCGAACTCTGCTGACACAATGTCATAGCATGCTCGATTATGGACGACATCCATACCACAGTATAGATATGAAACAGTATGGAAACTACCTACAATTTTCGCCACTTCAAACTCATGAAACATGCGCATCGACGAGGTTTACAGCGCGTAAAGACAAGTGCTCACTTTGTTTCTTTTCGAGATTTTTCTAAAAATGTCATGAGCGTATTCGACTTCTGAGATAAACCGACGTCATGAGATGAAATCTATGTTTAAAAAAGAGAGTGGTGTTAGTAACACTATTTATAAATTATAACTTAAGAACTGCTGAACCGATCAGGCTGAAAACTAATGGGGAGCTACCTTAAAACCGGGAGAAAGACATAGGATACTTTTTATTCTGTTCGGTTGTGAGGAAACTGGGAAAAATTAAAATGTTGTTTATATATATATATATGTTGTTGTATATATAAACTGTACGGTCGGAACGAAGTGCGCGCGAGCAGCTAGTTTAAACTATTTGTAAACTACGTAGTTATTGCAATTCCATTGGTAAAAAAAAACATGACTTCCATGCAATAGTTTATCAACTAGGCTTAGTTTCCATCCTGGTTTTTTTTATTTCTACTGTGTCCATTCTTAAGTTTAAGCAAAAATATGTTTGCTTGTTAGTTCGCCTATAATCTCAAAATAGCTAACGATTTGTTGAACGTTATTTATGTGAAATTTATTGAAAGTTAAAAACTTTAAATAGGTGAAACTTTTACGAAGGATTTAGGCTAACTTTTACCGACATCTCAAGAGTTAGTAAAAGAGAAAGCTAACTTATACACTTATTATATATATAACTTATAAAATCTGACGACGAATCTGAAAAAAATAAAAAAAAAATCACCTCAGCTGATACACAGAACTGTGGAGATATAGGGCATAAAGTGTTTGTATTCTTTTTGGACATAACTATCTCTTTTTATCTCAGGTAAATGAAAAGAAACAAGCTAAAAAAACATCACAAGATTGAAATTCTATACAGGTTAAAATGTTTAGAGCATTTATGAGCGAGTCATAAAGAGGTGTCGGCTCAAATCCTGTATCAGGTAAAAAAAACTTCTTTTGAAATTTGTTTAAATTCATTCCAAGCATGGGAAAAGTGCGCATATTAAAAATAACTTAATATTGCCCCTTCCTACCCGAGTATACGAATACTTATTCAGATCTCTAGCGGAAATCCGTTTAGATAACAGGACAAAATTTAGCCCATGTATTTTATGGCCTCCTATTTTCACTATTTTTATACATAAAATAGCGACAATGCGAATTAAAACACAAATAAATTAACAAACTTTTGTATTTATCGTGTGGATTTATGCTTATGTAAATACAATATAATTAACTACTTTTAAAACGAGGATCATTTCCCTTGGTGTAATATATTTCACCAGATGAGACATGAACGTGTCAGGAAAATATCTCATGTTAAAAAGTATAAATTTAAGTAACATTAGAAAATTTTCGAATACTTAACGAAAATAAAAATTTTGTATAACTCTCAGTCTGAATTAGTTATATTAATATTCATAGTCAAGATATGAAAAAGTATGTCGGGTCAGCTAGTAATAAATAAATAACAGTACCTACAGTTACAGAAAAAAGTGAAGTCAGCGGAATAATAAATTAATCAGTGTATCTATTAAATCGTGAAGATAATTTCTTATTGGATGGTCGGTACTCGGTATGCAAAGCTTAAACTTTCTGCTGAGTCAGCGTTCGTGCGGCATGAGCCACGACTATAAAGCTCCCAGTAAAGACGCGATTTAAATAATAATAATTATTAATAATAATAAAAAAATACTATTATAAAGTAGATTTTTTCGGGTTATTTTATAGGTGTATCGCTAATAACTTTTTTGCTTTTTCAAGAGCAAACTGTATTATTTATTATGTTACTCAATCTACTTGACGCTTTTATTATTTAGATTTATTTAAATCTCAGGTGTCGTTAGACTAAATATATTGTATAGTCTAAGACCAGTAAAACTACAAAAATCGTTTCCAATTTCGTTAAAAAGTTCTAATTCGATCATTTCTTTTTGACACGTAGGTCAAGTACCTATTATATAGATTATAGACTACCTCGAAATCATAACCTACTTTTAGAAAAATAAACCAATAGAATCTGTTTCATATTGGCCGAGTAACCGCGTAAACAAAATTTCAAAAAAAAAAGTCGAATCTATAAAATCCTTCTTCTTGGAGTCGATTTATAATGAAGTTGTTAATATAATGTAGTTGTAATTTTTCACAACCGAAATAAGTTATTAAAAATATTGTTACCTTAAAATAAAAACAAAAGACGAGATAAAAAGCATTCTTGTAATATTTGTAACAAAATGCGTGTCACAATCTTGTCGCAAAGTCGCAACGTTCATGGCAAGCTGACTAGCGTTTATCGGTTTGTCACGTCCGCGCCCCGCCCGCACCTCCTCCCACCGAAAAGAAGCCTCCATTACATTTTGGTCGCTTAGTTGGTTAAACAATTTCAAGATTTTAAAATCTACGGATTAACCATCCTACTATAATGTTATAAATGCGAAAGTGTGTATGTTTGTTTGTTAATTCTTCGCGCAAAAACTGATAAACCGATTTTCATGAAATTTGCCACACACATAGAGGAATACTTGGATTAGTACATAGGATAGTTTTCATCCCGAAAATGTGCCTGTGTGACTATTAACCATGCGAGAAAGAGCTAGTTACTATATAATGATTTCCTTTTTAGGTTTGCATATACCTCTTACGCTATAAAACCCGAAATTGACTACAAAATTTCGAAATTACCATATATTTACGTCCTTAAAATGAACCTTAATAGATGTGAGGTATTCATAACCGATTTAAAAAAGAACTTTGTAATACTTTTCCCTTAAATGTGTTCCGTATAGGTGGATTACCTAAAAGTACCTACTTAAAATATAACAAATTAAGAGAGCACCTAACTTGAACCTATTCAGCACCTTATGCGACAATTTTACAAAATTATAAAATCACAATAATTTGTTTTTTAAACGCTGGGTAAGGACAGACAAAGGTAACAAAGCGACAGAGCTTTCTTCCTTTCATTTACATGACCAGCGAACCATTTCATTTGCTCGGAGTTTTGAAAAATTAGAAAAACTTAAAGTACAATAAAATGTTCAGGTTTTCATGATGATTGTATCAGTTTTTACAGTAATTAATTTTAACCGACTGCAAAAAAGGAAGAGATTCTTCTTCGACTATATGTTTTTTTTGTATGTTTGTTTCGTGATATCTCGGTTGTTAGCCAACCGATTTTGATGTTTTTTTTAAGCAAGACAGGTTAAGATTTATTATTTATAGGCCAGGTGGTCCTATATAAATTTTGTTGTGATCCGACTAGTGGTTTTTAAGTTATACCTAATATTCAATTTCTCACCTATTATGTGGGATATTTATGGAAAATAAATATATTTAATCGTATTAAACATAAACACTTATTATATAATATTATTGATTCGAAAATACGTATACTCTCATCCATGCAAAATAAACATTTAACTAAAAGCAAAATCTAACGCGCAAAATATAGAATTTTAATACAAATATATGATCTACAATACTGATGTTTACAGACAAGATAAGATTTTGGAACCGATTCTAAAATTGATAAAACTCTTAATTAATGTTAAAACAAATACGATTACATTCATACAGACATAGAATTCATTTTAGGTTATAAAAATTTGCAATATACTTCGCAACACTTGTAGTGATAATAAACTTCACTTCTTAATTAAAATCCTTTTTTTATTCAAGAACACTGTTTTATAATTAGAGTCAAAACGTATTTTTAATATATACAATAATTAATTATAACATCGTCTCAGATTTTGTTAGTTTTTTATCTAAATGACCATTTTATCTAGCTAATAATACAATAACATGGTATTTGACCATGTATCTCCACTAATTAGACTTGAATTAGTGGTTGAAGTTAATAAGAACCGACGAAATACAAATAAGTGTTGAGGTCGGTCTGCGTTATATTCTTAAATATGATATCATACTAAAACATATTTAGTTATCGCGCAGTAACCTGAAAATTTCCACGCTATCAATGTTGATTCGACGGATAGTGCTGGTTACAGACCAGTCAAACGTATGCGAACAAAAGGGTTTCTTTTTTTTTAATCTGACTCAAAAGCGAATACTAATTTAGCCTGTACCCAATATCAGACGCGGCAATTATAAACAGGTAGCGAATAAAAGTGATATCTCATTTGTATTCAAGTGAATTTTTGTTTGTATGTTTGTTATTTGTAGCACTTTAATCACGTTGTACCAATGTCAATGTGAGTGTAAATAATTGTTAATTCAATTAAGGCAAGTTTCATTTAAAATTTAAATAAATAAGTAATTTATGTCCTAAGAAGTAGATAGAGACAGATATCTCTAAATATAGAGAAAATTTTAAAGAAAATTAAAAAATATCTCCACGCTCCCCAAAAAGGCTTATCTGCCCCAAAAAGTTCGGCAGATGCACACCCACGATTAGCCGATACTAAGTCCCACAATGTGAAAGGTGGTAAGCCTATCGCCAATCAGGCACTTACCAATCCCGAGCAACATTTTTTTTTATATTATATTAGAATATTGGACTTTTTTTAAGTAGAATTTATTTAGCGGCTTTACATACTTTTGCGATGGGTGAAAAATAATTAACACATGGCAGGACACGTGACCTGATAGAAAATTCGTAAGACAGAAGGAGAGTACAACCGCTGTATGTTGTCACCGCATTTCATACTGTGACTCGACTCGCCGACAACGCGCGATGTATATTATTTATGTTCTCGCCCAAAATCAATAAAATGAATATTGTATTTTACATAATATTTTCGTACAGATAAATAAAGCTATTCGTAAAAAAATCTCATCATATCCAAAATATCAAAAATACACAACCTTAGTGCTCAAGTTTTAACTTCTGGGAGACCCTTTGATTTTTTAAAGCAAAAAAACAACGTATGAAGTAAGTGAAGCCACGGGCAACAGTAGGTTAAATTGTTTGTAAGGTAGACATGTACGCAAAATTATTTAATATCTTTTACCTATCTTATACGAACGCATAAATATCAAAAGAGTAAAATAAGTAAGTAAACGAAGCATGAAATACGAGTACATTTAAACAAATTATATATTTTAAAGAATAAATTATTTTTAAACGGTATGGGTAACTAAATGGTACTCTAGTGGTCCTTCTAGAATGGTATTCTGAATTTTCGAAATGTTTATTTGAAACCTACTTTTTGTAAATTAAGGTTTTCAAGTTATTTTATTTGGTTTCTTTCTTTTGTTTTCGTTTCTATGTTTTAGTTACGTACCATACATTTATATATTTAAATTTCTTTCTTGTATACATTATATTGTTTATTATATGATCGTGTTTGTTAATAAAAGAGTCCTATTTTGTTTTCATCGTATTTTTTTAATTTTGATATAGGTAGTCAACAGGAGCTTTGCCAGTCGATGGCCTAGACTCTAGAGGGCATAAGTTGGAACGGAGATTGAGAAACATTTAAATTGTAAGACGTAAAGGTACTACTTGACTTGCCTGTAATTTCCCGCTTTAATAGTACTAGAATAGTCGACCAAGCAATTTAAATTAAAGGCATAAGACTGCTTTATATTTTAGAATCTCTAGGGGAGGGTGCCCCTATTGCCCCATTTTAGCTTTGCCCTTGATAGTCCAGCATCTTTCTTTTGCACGGTACATATACATGTATAAGTCGTTATCTTTCGTTGTATGCATGTGATTATTGATTTAAGCCCGGTTAATTCAAGAAACGTATTTAATACGATTAATTAGATAGCTAACAACGGTCGCTCGTTTTCAATATTTAACTCTGAACATATTTTGAAAACATGAGTAACGCTTTGTTACTTCTGAGCAAACTACGAATTGTTAAACTTATGGATTATGTTTCGTTGATTAAAGTAACCGGGCATCAGTGTATGTTTTTTCTACTCAGAATCGTAACGTAGGTGTTGTCAAAGTCGTTTGACAGAACAATGAAATTCATATTGTTCATTTGACATTTCCACCGTTAAGTCTTGTTTTTTTTTTGTAGAGAGGCATGTTTTCGTTTGCTTAAAAAAGGCTGAACCCTTAACAGAACATTGTTTTGATTTCAACTGCTTCTTCTGTACCTTAGTTTCACTAGATTATCTCATTTAATCCACTTATTTATTAATTTTTGTATTTTAAACCATAACTACAAGTAATTAATCCTAGCAAAATTATTATATTTATGGAAATGTTATTCTCGTTATTTTTACAAATTAATTAAACTATCCAATTTAAAAACATAATTTTCAAATAATGAGCAAGTAAATGTGATTACCGTCGCTTAGGTGGTCCGTTTCTGTCTGGCTCAAGTTATCATTTTTGTTTAATTTGATTTTAACAGTTTAATATCACATTTTATAATTAAAAATAGTATTTTATCGTTTATCAAAAAATCCTGAACCAAGTTCACACTGGCATTAAATTTATTTTAATTAAACTTTCTGTAAA
The DNA here is from genome assembly GCA_002245505.1 of Calephelis nemesis. Classification (NCBI taxonomy): domain Eukaryota; kingdom Metazoa; phylum Arthropoda; class Insecta; order Lepidoptera; family Riodinidae; genus Calephelis; species Calephelis nemesis. The sequence continues at coordinate 138,332 of NJDD01002614.1, forward strand.
GCTTGAAATGGTTTTCAATCAGTTTGCCAGTTTCCTTCTTTTACATGTCTGATTAATAATCTATATATATAAAAATCAATTGCTGTTCGTTAGTCTCGCTAAAACTCGAGAACGGCTGAACCGATTTTGCTAATTTTGGTTTTGAATTATTTGTTCAAGTCCTGGGAAGGTTTAAAAGATAAGAAAAAGGAAAAAACTTGCGAAAAAAACTAAGAAAAACAACATTTTACTTTTTTCCATACAAACTGATACACGTTAAACGAAGTTCGCCGGGACAGCTAGTAAATAAATAAAATGAAATATCTTCACGTCCATATCCTCGAAGAGGTAGACAAAGGCCGAAGGCACTAAGTTCCTCAATGTATTAGGTGGCAAGGCTATCGCCTACCGGGCAAATATCCAATCCCGTGCAACTTTGGTTTTATTAGAAAACTGAAAATACCCATTTTTATTGCCCAATTAGGAGAACGAACCCGGAACCTCAAGAAGTCAAGTCTGACAGTCACTAAACCACAGAGGCGATAAACGTAATAAATATCCCTGGATAAGTTACACAAATTGAATTTAACCCAAAAGTAAGCAAATTATATGCTTGTGATATGGGTCTTAGTCAACAATTCTAATCCATAGAAATACATAAATAGATATCAAAATAAATGTAATAAACACTCAGGCCCGGAAATGCAAACATCTAAACGTTCATCACACAAATGCCTGCCCTCTTCGGGAATCGAACCTAAGCCTCGATGTGTTAGGCGTGTACGCTAGCACCTCGACCAACAAGGCGGTCTTCTAATGCATGCACTTCTTAGCTATTTGAATGTTTCTGACCCTCCTTCTTTCATACGTCATGCACAGATCATCAATAAAATTTAAACGTGCACTTAATTAAAAAAATATATCTTCATACCTATATCCCCGAAGAGGTAGGCAGAGGCACAACCAGGGCACCCACGACTAGCCGAAGACACTAAGTCCCATAGTATGATAGGTGGCAAGCCTATCGCCAACCGGGCACATTTCCAGTCCCGACCAACATTTTTTTTATTAGAAAATTGGAAAAATCCTATTTTCTTTTTGTTGGCCGACCCGGGATTCGAACCCGTGACTTAATGCAGTCAAGTCCAACACCCGGACCGCTAGACCACAGAGGCGATTATTGACTTATTGGTATACAATAAAGCCATATTCAAATCGTCCCCGAGTAAATTTTCATATATTTACAGACTACTGAAACTAAATTCGTTGGTTAAAGATAGCGTACACCTAAACCGACTTAAGTTACTGCTTCTGTAGAGATTACAAACTTGTTTGCTTTTATACCTATCACTCTTGTTTTTCTTCAAACTTGGGCAAAGTCGTAAGCATCAACTAGTCAATTATAAAAAATGCGCGGCGGAGTCGTCAGTCAGGATGCTGTGTCACGGGCCGTGGGAGCGTTTTTTGTGGGCTTACTCCCGCGTGCCGTTCCGAACTGGACCCTGCTACTGTTCAAAACTGACCATTATCGTATTAACGAGAGATTATAAACACAAGAAAATGCATAGTACTGAAGTCTGCTCACGATTTCGTTACATTCTCTTTGAGTAATTCTATCTCAAAACACTTTCTTCAAAATCAAAAAAAAAAATTAATTAAATATCTAAATAAGATTTGCTTGTAAGACCTTGATCTGTATTAAATCTGTTTGCTAATAAATAAATTTGGATAGAACTATATGTTACTATAATATGTTTCGAGACAGACCTAGAGATACATATTATATTTTATTCCCGATATATAGCTAAATTAAATAAATTTGTTTTAAATATTATAATTCACTGTCACAATCGTAACATTAGTTATTAAAGATAGGAGTCAAGTAATGTCAAAACTAAAAACAGGCAAAATTAATGTAAACAACAATTAATTTTTTCGAGCATAATTTGTCTATCTCAGTATTGTCCGTGAACCATATTTCAATGCAAGTGGTTCAGGCGATAAAACGTGAATTATGAATAATTAACAAACATGCAATTACATATTTACTAAAACTTAGTTAAGTCACAACTACTAACATTAACAACATTAACAACTACTAACAGTGCATAAAAAATAAATTATAGTTTTTTCTATTCTCCCTTTAATTATCCTGATTTTCTCTTTATAAGAACCTACTCCTGACAGTAACTAACACAACAAAAAAAATTAGCAAAATTTGTCCATTCGTTCAGGCATAATGCGATGATCACATGAAATAGGGATCATTTTTTTATAAGCTCTAGCTGCCCCAGCGAACTTCGTCCCGCCAACATTCGGATAAAAACTATCCTATCTTTTAAGATGGACCAAACTACAGATATATGTGAAATTTTATCGAAATCGGTTCAGTAGTTTTGGAGTTTATTAGCAAAATACATCGTGACACAAGATTTATATATATATAAGATTGATAACAAATGAGTAATTTAAAATCCAAAAAAAATGTTATTTTGAATAATATTCTATATTCGTACTTCAATTGAGCATCACTCTCTCATTCAATTTCATTCCATATTTTTCAAGAACATTTTTTCTTTATAATATTGTGGGTATTCTTGGCCTTTTTGACAAATAAAATAAATTTATTTCCTAAATAAACCTCACAGATAGAGTAAGAAGGCTCATAAGGACAAAGCCTTATGAACACTAAAAGCCAGTGTGCCTAGTGTTGTGCACATGGTGCCAAAGTGAAGTGATAATGATTAAAGTGTGTGAAAACAATACAGATGTGACTTATGTTTAGAAACACGAAAAAAATAGTGGACTTATACTTAGAGACATACCACTTATTAGTTAATTTATAAAAGCTAGATCGTAACGTAGATTAAGAGGCTTATCGGAGCTTCTGATACAAAAAAAAACAGTAGGAGTCGTGGGACTGCCGATAGAAATGAAAACGGAACTATTAAGTTGAGAGTAATTAAAACTATATGCAAAAATTATATGAAATTTTTTATGTTTTATTTATTAGTTACGTATGATGGGTTAAACAAATCATGAACAAAATATAAATACAAAGTGGTTGAAAAAATAATTAATATACAATTATCTTGTCAGTCAGAAATAGTCAATGTAATAGTGTATACGTGTACACAGGCTACTGCGCGTGTGCTAGTCTGGCTCTCCATAGCTGTAGATATACTATTATCATTAGCATGTCGGTGACGCGAACCGAGGATTTTATCCTCTACCAAAACGCTCAACGCGCCTAAAGAAGTTTTCACTTCAAAAAATCTGACTTGGTTATCGATTACCGTTAAGGTGGCGGTGACCGTAGCGATGACACCGAAGCCCAGTGAGCCTCGGTTCCGCGTTAATTAGACGCGCTTATCTGCGTTTAGCCGCGACAAATAACCGCGCTAATCAAATTAAAACAAATTCACCGGCCCTTTCGTCGGCGAATCCGAGACATTTCTAATCTGGTCTAGGCACTTTTTGTCGCCGTTAATTACGAGATGAATGGGCCGCGCACAAAGCGTGGTTTTTTGTCGCGCGCGTGCTTCACGGAACCGCGGCCATTGTGTCGTCGAGGTACGCCAGCTTTATTCAAATCGTGGCCGCCGAAATTCAGTAGACGACGCTGCATGCCGACTAATCTAAGTTCATGCGCAGAATACGTTGTCACAGCTTTCTTTGTGATTCTGCGTTTTTGTATTGAAAGCGAAAGCACTCGCTAAATGTGTCGCCGTTATTTTGCAATCTGGGGGTCTATTCTGTAGATTTTTATATTATTACAGTTTACTTTGACACAATAGCGCTGATCAAAATCTAATTAAATTACTTATTTAAGATTTGTGTTTGTTTTATATCTCTATTATTCAGCGAATAATCTCATAGTTGTCTTATCTATGGCCTTTGGACACCATAGCAGATGTTATAAGAGCGTCGCTGTACTGTGTGGTGGGTCTCCCAGACTAGAACATGAAACTGTCATTATGCCGGCAGGAATAAGTAAGGCAGTGGATACTTACCAGTACAAGTTGTTGCATGGCGCTCCAGTAGTCTCGAGGTAGGTAGGTCGAGTTGGTATTGAGTTTTTGGTTTGAGCAACATTTGTGGCCTATGCCTAATTCTTTAGGAAATTTGACGCAATGTTCAGTTAACAGAGACACGCCTGATTAACAATTTTTTTTTCGACTAGCTCAAGTGATTCTATTCTGCTAAAAAATCGAGTCACATGCAAATTATACAGTGCGTATAGCTATGTACACGAAAGAGAAATTGTACTTGATTATGGCATTATAAAAAACATCTATACCAAAAAATTATATAAATTGCACTTTTATGAAACTAAAATAACGTTCATATCTATAACGCGACTACAGAAGTCTTTGGTACGTACGGTAGTTAAAGTTTAAAGGTTAAGAAGAGTACAATTGAAGTTTTAAGCTTAAAGTTTTAAGAAGTATCATTTCCAAAAAGCAACCTATGGGCGCATCTTATGCCTTCAAGTCGAACACAGTTGACCACAAAATACATAATCAAAAACAATGTCAGTGTGCCGAGGATAATTCAGTCTCATCAGAATCTGTATTTGAATGCAATCCGTACACGTAGAAAGGTAAAAAACCCAAAGTCGAGCACCTCAAAGGTGGCAGCCAATACCCACGGACAAAAACGTAATGAAATTATTTAGTACCACCGTAATATTTAAATTAGAGGTTGGGTTGTTGAATTATCTACTTTAAGTACTTACCGTTAAGGTCGAGAACCATCTGGGTATTGAAGAAGCCGCTGACGTCACCGCGCCCTGATACTGTAACAATAAAATATTAGTTATCATTCGTCGAAATGATGGAGACTGCAGTTTTAAATTTAGAATCAAATTAGAATGTTTAATGAAACTCTTTCTTATTTTATTGTATTAATAAGTTACTTATACATGGAAGTATAACATGGTGGTGTCCTGCGAGTACCTACTTGCCTGGGTTCATACTAGTATCAGTAAAGTAAGCAAAAGAGGGTCAGATATTTATTAACAATGCTTAGCAGGTATTACACGAGAATCAGATATCTCGATCGCTTATTGTGCTAGCACATATTCTGGCCTTCAGTCAGACAGACTTTACCATTCCTGCAACAACGCCGGCTAACAACGTCTTGTTTTAATCAGATGTTATAGCAGGAACCTGAAGTTTTATTATTAATCTATCATTAATTTTATCTTTACAATATTTTTGAAATCACAGGTATACGATGACAAGCTCATAGATAAGCCGTCAGCATATAGGTAAATATTGCAACATTTGTGCCCGTTCTTGTGCAGTTGTACCCTTGTCCTCGCGGTCATGCTAAAATGGGTCAAGTTTTATAAATGCTCTTTTACATTTGTATAAAAAAAATTCCTTCCTTAGAAAGGATTGGAACCCGTGCCCCCACTATTTCTCCCTAACGACGCTTATACATTTTAGTTTAAATCAGACTAACGTAAATTTATCCCAAGCACTGGAATAGATAATATAATGACTTCCAATGATCAAAGAAGGTTAAGGTTTTAAGTATCAGTAAATTGACGATGCAACTAGGTTGCACTGCATCCGGGATGTTAGGAGAGATCTTCGTGTCGACAAAGTCAAAATGTCTAAACAGTGCGTGTTGCCAATGATGATATACGACTGTAAGTGGTTCATTGACACGCTAAGCAACTATGTCCATGGAAATGTATCCGATCTGGGTCAGGGTCGGAGTTCAATAGAACGTGCTAAGTTTTTTTATATCACTACATAGTATAAAACAAAGTCGCTTCCTCTGTCCCTATGTCCCTTTGTATGCTTAAATTTTAAAAACTACGCAATTCATAACCGTGCGAAGCCGGGGCGGGCCGATAGTTCAAAATGAACAGACGTAGTTCCGGACGTACAATATATAGGTATCAAAAAATTAACTGCGCATTGCCAACTTGAGGATAAAATGTTAATCCTATAGTGCAAGTTTCTGTAAGAATCAGTAGGAAACTAACATACATCTCCTGAAGACAATTGAAATGTTTACGCTATTTTGGCAAGCATAGAGTCCTTACATTCAAGTAATTCTTACTTGATAAATACCTACTTACATTCAAAGTCGCAAGCATATACTGTATCATGTAAAAAACAGAAGACATATTGGGAAAGAGAATGATTATATTTTAATGGTCATTCAGATACGATCTGAAAAGAGATCAAAATTTTCACTCACTCAACCAAACGTTTAGAGGAAGTCGCAAGCATCCAGTAAATATTAAAGCGGAGGAGCCCAAAATTGTAAAGAGTGGTGAAACCTGTACCAGTGAGCGCAGAACGACTGGAAGGATCTTGAGCAAGTAAATTTAGTTTCAGTGTTAAGATATTAATGTCTCAACTAATACGGAAAATTATTTTAGCCTCATAAATAAACCTTTTATTTTTTTGGATACAATCAAAGAATATCTAATTCATGAGAATGTATCTATCCAAGTCCTTTACCTAAACCTGGGCAACTGCCCATATTTCCAAATTTGCTTGAGAGTTTTTGACAAATCGGGTAGTTAGATTCATTTGTAAATAAATAAATATCCCTGGACAAATCACACAAATTGAATCTAACCCCAAAGTAAGCAAATTATATGCTTGTGTTATGGGTGTTAGTCAACGATTCAAATGCATAGAAATACTTGAATAGATACCAGAATAAATTTAATAAACACCCAAACTCGGAAATGCAGACCTCTAAATGTTCATCACACAAATGCCTGCCCCCGTCGGGAATCGAACCCGAGCCTCGCGGTTGGTCGATGTAGTTAGGCGAGTACGCTAGCCACTCGATCAACGAGGTGGTCATCTGTATTATCATTGTTCTTAGATATGTCACGTTAAGAAAAAGATAGCTGCTGTAAGATGTAGAGATTGTAGGTTATATTATTTTATAGTGCTCTATGAGTATCAAATACAAGTATCAATCACAGGTGTACAAAAATGGTAAATCACAAGCGCTTTTTGCTGTTATTTCACTTGTTTTAATACTATTAATACTTATCAGATGTAAATTTATACATTAGGTGTGATAAAGATACTGATAATTGTATAATTATTGAAAAATATTGAACTATTAATAAATAAACGGTTTGCTTTCTGAGTAATAACTGTTATAAATAAATTATAAAACATAATATTAACTTAATACATTATTACAAACTATAAAGACTATATTACTATAATACAGTTAATATAATACTATATTACTATTATATTAACTGTAAATATTATAGTTTGTCATCGTATACTCTATAAATTCCAACATTGCTTTATATCGTTATCATTTTTCTAAAAACAGGTAATTTTGAATAAACTTGTTAATTTAGAATTTGAATATTAAAAAAAAACATTTTTAAAATATGCATAAAAACCTCATTTAATTACATCTGCTTTTTATAAAGCGCCGTTGATAGTTGGGTTTGTTTAAAGTACTAAAGATAAATCTTTTATAATGAGTTATTTCCCAAACAATCTCCATAACAAAACGTATTAACAAATGCTCTTTCCTGAAGATGTTCATTTTATTTTGGAAATATTATCATGGGCACTTTGGGTAAATGGGGAATTCCGCGTGGTCATCGTATCACGCTTGAACGAATGGACCAATAATTTTAATACTTTTTGTTGTATTGGTTATTATCAGGAGAAGGATTATCTAAAAAGAAAAACCGGGAAAATTGCAGAGTAAGTGGGAAAATCACAGTTCAATTTTGTCCGTGCAGACTTTCAGTAGGTTGGAAGATTTAAATAATTTTGAAACAACTCCAACACGCATAAGTATTCCGCAGACAAATATATTTCCTTTTTTTATTTTCTTTTCTTTAAGGTTATTTAGAAATACTAGTTGCTTCTAACGCAGCGTGTGCTTTTAAATTAAAATCTATTTTCTACACTTTTGACTTTTTTTCGCATACCACAAACATTTTGCTAGACCTCTTAAACCTGATTGTAATATATTTCACATGGTAAAAATTTTCAATAATCTAATTTAACTTTATATAACATTCAAATAGATTTTCTTCTCATTTGGTAGAAATATTTCAAAATAAACTACCATAGATTATTATATTTATTCCACCATTATGTAGAGTTACATGCGCCTGCGCAGCTATCCATTGCGTCGCTATCACAGATTTAACGTTAGCTAACCTCCGCTATCGTTGAAACAATTAACTCGTAGTCATAATATATTTGTTGGATGTAGTTATACATAATTAAAATTAACAATGATGGCCGCTGTCCGCGGCGCAACTCATATCAAAGTAACAATAATTAAAAAATACAAAAGAAGTGATACGCACTTACTTGTAATGCAAATGCACTTGATCACTACATTGTCGTATTTATAATGACCGTTAAGTATGCAGCTAATTATCTCCACGTTCATTAATTTAAAGTTTTGAGTAAAATATGTTATTGTAACTAGAAATATGTTAAGTCGTCACGGTTTTAATGAAATTGACAACTCTAAAGTTTTAGTTTGCATAAATACAATTTTATTTTATGAAAAAAGCATCTTACGCCCATATCCCCGAAGTGGTAGGCAGAGGCACAACCTGGGCACCCACGACTAGCCGAAGATACAAAGTCCCACAATGTGGTAGGTGGCAAGCCTATCGCCAACCGGTCACATATCCAATCCCGAGCAATGTTTTTTTATTAGAAAATTGGAAAAGCCAAATTTCCTCTTTTTTACCCGACCCGGGATTAGAATCCGGGACCGCATGCAGACAAGTCTAACAAACTGAACCGCTAGACGACAGATTAATTTTATTTATTTAGAAATTAGTAAAATTCATGATTTCACTACGACAACTTTATAAGACTATTACTAATCATATTTTTCGTGACTAGGTATATAAACTCATACTCATTTATGCTTTTCAAAAAGGTTAAACCTTTTGTGTATTAGTATTATTTGTTGCTGCGATTTTTTAGTAGTTTGTGAGTCAAGCCTATCTTTAGTTTGTCGTTGTTATTTATCATACATTGACGCAATAATATTTTTTTACTTAGCAAATACAAGTTACATAGCGATGGGAAATTACAAACCATATCTCCAAGCCTCATCAATCTGCCATCTACAAGTTTATTGGAAAGTATATCGTGGTAGAAGCATGATAGGTCCCACCGTCCATACGTAATGAGATTGGTGTATATCAACCGTCGACACGCAAATATCATCGAAGGGAACTTTTTATCATATCCACCGCATAAAAGTAGTTCGTGTGATATTTTAATATTAATTCAATTTCTTTCCAATTAATTACAGTATAATAAAGAAAATGTATTTATGTGTTTTCTTTGTGTGTGTGTGTGTGCGTGTGCGTATGTGTGTGTATGTGTTTATTATGTATGTCTTTACACAGTATTGATATTTATATTATTTTCTGATGAAGAATCATGTTTTCCGTTGAATTCTCAAAATCTTATAATGTAAATAGTTATATAATCTTATAATGTATATAGTACAATTTTAAGTGTACTTAGTAGCGTATTAGTAGTAGTAGTAGTAGCGTGTAGCGACTTTTTATTGAAGGTACGTTGCGTATCTTTTTTGAAAAATATGTTAAATTTGTATTTTTTACGGTCTTCATCATATTTTTTTTTATCAGTTTTTATTTTGTTATGGTTGTTCCTTACGTTTAAGCAATTCCATCCCATGCTTCATCTTGGTATGCCCAGTGCCTAAACGTGATGGTTAAGAAAGATGAAGATTAAGAGGTTCCAAGATTCTGCTTTTCTTTACTTTTTTCTTCATACACACTATCCGGTATCTTTGAAAGTGAATACTTTTAAAATACGTTATATAAAAAAACATTTCTACCAAAAAAATTAAATCGACAAAAATTAACGTAGTGTGTCTAAATTAATAAAACAAATTTTACGGCGGTGGTTTTGTTATATCTGTTTATTAATTTAATAAAACCAGATTTTCGTAAAAAAGTAAATGCCAAATTAGTGTTTACTAAAAAAAATGTTGTAGACTTTTTAAAAAGAATTCCAACGAAGAAGGTTCCGTAGGTTTAATAAAAAACACGATTAAATTATACCATGTTAAATTAAAATCATACAGTGCAACATAACTTTATTTTCTTGTATTTTAAAAATGTTTGACACAACTTTATATGAAACTAGCTAGTCCCGCGAACTTCGTTCCGCCCATTCAGTTTGTATGGGAAAAATTAAAATGTTGTTTTTCCCAGCTTCCTCACAATTGAACAGAATAAAAAGTATCCTATGTCCTTCTCCCGGTTCTAAGCTACCTCCCCACCAATTTGCAGCCTAAAATCGGTTCAGCCGTTCTTGAGTTATAAATAGTGTAACTAACACCACTTTCTTTTATATATAACGAGTGCGTATTTTTTGGTTTGAACCTAAAACAGTTTAAGATCACTTTATAAATCGCCTACAACAGTAAATTGAAATTGTAAAAATATTTTGCGATGGAACCCCAACAGGAAAATATTTCAAAAAATAATTAATCAATTAACAGGCTGAAATAAAAGTGGAATGTACGTCGGCGTAGGTTGATCTCAGCAAGTACAAACATTACACTACTAATTATTTTTCAAAACATTTGTTCTTATCACAATTGTTGAATCTTATAAATAAAACGTTCATAATAACGATACTTGTAATAGTTCAAGCCATCATTTTCGTAAACGTGAGCTTAGGTCTGTCGTTTTTTAAAAATTGTGTGTGTACTTATGTACACGCCTTAGAAGTTATACTTCTTCGGCGTAATAAGATAAAAATCTTTTTAAAAATTTTATCTTTTGCCTTATTTTACATTTGTAGACAAAATGACACCAACCATAGAAATAAAGAAATATTGTGAATACAGTTGTCAGTTCTCACGCAAACATACGTGGATATCTTTACTACTACTTTGTTGGTACCTTTTTTTGAAAAACTAAAATGTTATCTATAGCTAACTTCATCATGTTGGTTTTTCGTGACGGTGTGCGCGCGCATCGTAAAAATTTACCCTCATCATTTTTTCCTAACGCGCCAAAAGAAATATAACTTCAAAAAGAAGTTTCCTTTTAGGTATAATAGATGAGAGATTTTGTTGGAGGAAAAATGAAATACTAAAGTAATTCGAATATTATGCTAGATTAGATATAGGTAAAGTCAGACTGAAATAGAACAACTTCTTTGAATTTTGTTTTTTTAACAATAGCGTTTTTCCGTGTTTAAAATAAATGTCCAAATTTTTTAAATTAAAATCTTCAGAAGCGATAAAGCAATTTATATTTGATCATAAACACAATGTAATATTTTTAGATATGTTTAGATACTTTTTTTTCACTTTTTGTATTTTTTAATAACAAGCATCTGCTTTTATATATTTTTCTTATGGAAGGCAGACAAGCAGACGGATTTCCTGATGGTAAGAAATTCACGCCGCCTAGAGACACCAAAGGTGGCAATGGAGCGTTGCCAACCTGAGGCCGGGATGCTAGGCCTCGAGCAAAAGTAAGTTTACCGGCTATCTTACCCTCCGAACCGGAACACGTCATGACGTTATGGTGGCAGGAATAGGTAAGGCGGTGGTACCAATCCGGGTGAGTCGCTGCGAAACTCTACCACCTAGTAATTTCTAATCAGTAACGATTTTGTTTATGTAATTTTCGGAATTTGGGATTTTGTTTGAATTTGAAAACGTATTATGTTTAGATATATCTTCCTTTCAAACTAATGAATTAAAACTATATAACATGGAGTTCAAAGTAAAGTGAACTTTGAATATAAAGCACATTTCACCCAAATGGGGTTCAGAAACGAAGGGTACAGTTGTGGCCCTGACATCAAGATATTTTCATTTCTCTGTAATCGCACCCAAAAGATAGCATCGTATTAAAAGGATAGGGAAATAAACGACCATGGGACGGTTTCGGCGGACGGTGGGCATCGGTCTTTCGGCCGCGTATAAATCGCACCACGTGAAATACTGCGCGGCGAACCCCTAGAGGGTATTCCCGCTATAAATCCACCCCGTTTGCTTAACCCGCGAATCAAACAGAGGAAATTCCAATGTTTAAGCGCGATTTAAAAAGCGCCATTGAATGTACCGACAATGCTCGGATTATCGAGCGGGATTTTAAATAATTCAGGTCACGTCCGCAAAACGCGTGCTGACCGCACTCATCCGCACGGGCCGTCCGCACGAGTGCGTTTTGCGTTCCTACAGTTTTATCAGTTTTAAACGGCTTCCGGTTGCTGAAATGTAATTGTAAAGCTTCAAAGAAAGATGAATAAATATTCCTGGATAAATAATATAAATTGATCTATCAAAGTAAGCAAATTATTACATGCTTGTGCCAAGAGGTGAGAGGTGGTGATGGCTAGTACCTAATTGTAAAGGTATTCTGACTTATATCGACGACATTATTCACAGTCTAAACACAGCTTTATTTTAAGATTTTTTTGTAATAGAAAATATAATTTGCCTCAGGAAGAATAGGGTAAACCCCTAGTAGGAAGCAATGATAAATATTATTAGCCAAAAGCAATCATGAGAATCCCGATTCGAAATCGTACTTCAGCTTTTCTGCCGTACGACAAACCCAACCATAAAAATTTTATAACTGTAGATACTTTTACTATATAGATATGAATAATGATAATAAAGTCTTGTCCTTATAGATGGATTTTATATGACGGTAAAATTCTGAAAAAAATACTCCTTTTTATAATTATTTTTCTGATAACCTATATTTAGATATACTGACAATACAGTTTTCGCCAAACTGTGAATCAGTTTGTTGTTGGTTGTATTGGGTTGCTAACAATGCCTTACAATACTTTTCCGCCTCGTTGGTCGAGTGGCTAGCGTATTCGCCTAACTACATCGACCAACAGCGAGGCTCGGGTTCGATTCCCGGCGGGGGCAGACATTTGTGTGATGAACATTTAGATGTCTGCATTTCCGGGTCTGGGTGTTTATTAAATTTATTCTGGTATCTATTTAAGTATTTCTATGTATTAGTATCGTTGACTAACACCCATAACACAAGCATATACCTAATTTGCTTACTTTGGGGTTAGATTAAATTTGTGTGATTTGTCCAGGGGTATTTATAACTTTAGTGCTATACCGTGACATTTATCTTAGTCTGGTTGCAAGTCCATCGGCTACCCTGCTATTTAAACCAGATATTGATACCCATTTTGGTGGTGGGAATAGAAATGAGGTGAATCTTTACCCGGGCAAGCTGCTACATAGCACTTTACCACCAAGGTCTTGCAAGCTGGGGGATAGGGAGAAAAATGGTCTATTGCATGCAAAGCCTCCAACCAACGATATTTCAGCTATTACAATCAGAAATCCAGTTGCTTGTTTTCTATCTAATAAAAATTATATCATCCCCACACTATTACATATCGATACTAGCAGAGTTCAAATAAAGTAAATTGTAACAAAAACTATAATAATCCATCGATTAAAACTTCTTATAAGTAGCATAAGAAGTAAATCGCTAGCAGCATGCCCTTATATGGTCAATATTAGACAGTAAAATGAGTGATAGATCACGCTTGCCGCGCACGCGCAAACGGGAGTACGTAAATGATCCACGGATCAGCCAGATTTCTATGATAATGTGCTAGAAACTACGCAACTGTGCGTATCATGAAATCGCATGTTTTGTCGCAGATGCATATGCTTAGGTTGCTTATGCATGGATTATCAAAAAAGTGTGAAAAGAATGCCCACTGTGATATATATACATACACTTGTATTTAATACTCGCGGCTCGTGCCGGCTACATATGAGTGGACGTTACCTACATATGTAAAAATGAATGCCACTTTCTGTTGTAATTTTATATTTCACTAGCAGTTTCACGCAGGTTCGCCTGCGTAACTTGGCTTCTACTATACCGATTTGGATGAAACAAAGCCAATGTGAAAGCCAATCCACTCGTGGATAATGTAGCTTTCGAATTGTGAAAGAATTTTTAAAATCGGTCCAGTAGTTTTTGAGCCTATTCATTACAACCAAACAAACAAACGAACAAACAAAGTTTTTCTCTTTATAATATTAGTATGAAGAACGAGCTCACCTATCCAGACCTAATGTCTAGGTTTTGTTCGGAATGTTTAGTAGATGGTTCATATGAAGTTTGCATAAAAATGGTCGAGCGATTCTTCATTTATCACATTTTTTGTTACAAATAAATTCAATAAAATGATCCGCAATTTTGTTAATGGGTATTTTTCAGTCAAATCGAAACTTTTTTCAGTTGGTTTTTTCTTTATTTGTTTTGTTGTGTTATGTCATTCATGCGGCCATATACGTAGCGAAGCAAGCACTGCACGTACAGCACGTACTAGTCTAGTAATAAATATAGTCTATATTTATAAGAGAAAACGAAGGATTCTTATGGTAAAAGAATGTTTATAATTTGAACGCAGTAAAACTGCAAAAAATCGACTTCAAATTTAGAACATATGTGGTTTTCTCGTGAACGCTAATGTAGACCTGGACCAAATTATAATGGGACCACCGCGGGAGTATAGGCTTACAATTAAAAAACAATTTTGAAAATCTGTCCACAAACACCGGAATAATCGCGAAACATATATACAACAAAAAAAAAACAACAAACAGGTCGAATTGAGAACCTCTTCTTTTTTTCGTCGGTTGAAAATAGGTAGTTTACGATCTTGTTCGATCAAATACACAAACATTCAAATATGTTTTTATTGTAACATTATACATATATAGAAGACAGGCTTTTTGTATGATTAATCATAACATTTGTATTAAAAACCAAAGTACTAATCGATTTTGCCATTAAAAATTAGTACAATGGTGCACGCATCGCTACATAGTATATAACAAAGTCGCTTCCTCCGTCCCTATGTCCCTTTGTATGCTTTAATTTTTCAAACTATGCAACGGATCTTGATGCTGGTTTTTTTATTAGATAAAGTGTTTAAAGATGAAGGTTTAATGTATAGTCTACGTTTATCAGGGAAAACGAAGGATCCTTATGGTAAAAGAATGTTTAAAGCTGGTTAGTTTCAGATCTTATTGGATGCTGAACTTAGGTCCGCCGGTTTTTGTATATTTCATCAAAATATCTCTATTAAAAACTTTTATTTCATCTCATTGCAAAAATATAGCATACACTTTAAATAAGTTTAGTTAGTACATAGCAGAATTGCTACTTTTAAATCAAAAAAAATATATTAAATTTTTGCAAACTATGCTATAAATAAATAAATATCTCTGGACAAATCACACAAATTGAATCTAACCCCAAAGTAAGCAAATTACATGCTTGTGTCATGGGTGTTAGTCAACGATATTAGTATATAGAAAGACTTAAATACTTAGATACCAGAATAAATTTAATAAACACCCAAACCCGGAAATGCAGACATCTAAATGTTTATCACACAAAAGCCTGCCCCCGTCGGGAATCGAACGCGAGCCTCGCGGTTGATCGGTGTAGTTAGGCGTGTACGCTAGCCACTCGACCAACGAGGCGGTCAACGAAAATAATATTCTATTTTACATATATATTCGTAACTTTTTACGTAATAACAGGGAAGTTTAAGGCTAATTGAAGACGTACTTTACAATAAACAAGAAAAATGAACCTTTTGAGTTAAAAATAGCACTCATTACTTTCTTTTCTTAAGCGTTTTTATGGTCTTAGCTAGCTAGATGTTAATATCCTCATACATTTTTAATCATAGCTTATTGTATTCAAACCATGCGATACTTCTATCTATGGCAGACGATGGCAAATATACTGGAAATTAACATCTAAACATATTAATGTCCACTGTTAGACGCAATTATCGCATAAGTATTTGTAGATCCCAGAAGCACTCGCTAGATGAAAATAGACAAATTAGGAACGTTACATCCCTACTAATATTATAAAAAATACACCGACCGAATTGAGAACCTCCTCGTTTTTTTAACTCTGTAAAAAACGAATGCAAGCTTTTTTTTTCACTTTTACTCAAAAACTACTTAACCAACTATAATAATTTTATGACTATTCTTAGTGATATTAAAAATAACATAGGATACTTTTGAACACTTCACGATTTGATAATTCTTTTGTCTTATAATAGCAAATATTTCCGAAATAGTTCCACGTAAAATTTCATCAACATCGTACTAGTAGTTTTCAAGTCAACAATGCATACATTTTTCACTTATCTTGACGACGTCATCAATCTACCACTTTTCTCTTCATTACAGTAGTTTAACGTGAATAAGAAGTACTCAGAACTCATGTTAAACAGCTGTAATGGCTAATCATATATTCATATATTCATATTGATTGATGTTTCGGAAACTGGGGGTTAGGGAATTACTGCAACTGAAGGACCTACCGTCTAAACCAGGGGTGGGCAAAAATTTTTTGCCCGCGGGCCGGTAAGTTAAAAAATTTTTTAGTGGCGGACCAGTAAATTATAATTAATCCTAAAAAACACCTAAAAATAGCAGTAAATACTACGATTATATAACGTTGTATAATATAATATATAAGACATTTTTTTTTTATTTTACAACCCTTTGTTAAAATTAAATCTATTTATGAAGTCTTAATTGTTCAAATTTCAATAGTTTTTTAACATTTCTGCCATTTTTTTAAGGAGGTCCATATTTTTTCTAAAAAAACCCTCGGCGGTCCGGATTAAAACCTCTCAAGGGCCGGATCCGGAACGCGGGCCGTAATTTGCCCACCACTGGTCTAAACCATATGCTGATGGTAGAACAATCCGTCGTTAAAACTACTATGACCTATCCTTTGATAAAAATCGATTTACTAGCAGACGTTGATCTTACCTCTATGCTAAAAAAGTATATATAACATATGATAGTCTTGTAGTTTTAGCGTAAGGAGATAGGCGCGTGATGCGAAGGGTTATCGACCTCAGTTAATTGGTCTCCCCTACCCCCAGCCGCCGGCACGCAGACCTTCATGACGTAGCCAGTACGTAAGAAACATTGCCCCATATACGAAAAATCGATGACCGCAAACGGGATCAAGTTTAATATTTCCCGTAGCGTGTGAGGGCTGCCAATATTTTGATTGGGTTTTGTTTTGGTTTTATATCTCGATATTAGGGACTTGATTTAAAGAAATATGATGTGTTAACCCTACTGTTTGTTAGATTATTGCTTAGATATACTCGAGACATCCTTCTCTATGTAATGAGAAAAGAAAATACAATTTTAGTAGCTTTTCGCTAACTAACCTTTACCAATGTCACCATGTTTATTTTGTGAATGTAATAGTGTAATATATAAAAAGTATCTTCACGCCCTTATCCTCGAAGAAGTAGGCAAAGGCACAGTCATGGCAACCACGACTAGCCGAAGATACTAGTCCCACAATGTGATAGGTAACAAGCCTATCGGCGATCGGACACATATCGAATCCCGGGCAACGTTAGTTTTAATAGAAAATTGAAAATTTACATTTTCTAAATCTTTTTGCCGCCCGACCCGCGAATTTAACCAGGGACCTCAAAAAGTAGACTACTCAAGTAGTAGTCAAGGATCTTGTGGACAAAAATATTAAGAAAATCTCTCAGAAATATTGAAAAATATACATTTAATTTTGCAGTTCAAATTGAATAAGCACTCATACGTAAGATAGGTCAGCTATACAAAATAAAGTAGTTTCTATTATTCTTCTATCATTGCTACGCAAAGGCGGTACGAAGTTCGCCGGGTCAGCTAGTCAATAATAAAATAATTATTTAGCTGAACAAATTATACGAATTAAACCAAAAGTAAACGAATATACTTTTGTGAATGCTAATCACGATACTAATATATTGTGTAGATACTTAAAAAGGAAATTGCAAATTAAATATGAATTTCCTCAAAAAAAAATTATTTAAGCTAGGATTTCTGCAAAGTAACGCCTTCTACTGTTTCAATAGGTTCCGAAATAATTTTAATGAACGCCCAAATAAAGAGCTATACATTTTTATCTTTAGTTACTAGCACCTCTACTTCTTTTTTCCTGTTTTGTTTGGTGAGCAATGAAAATGGCATTTTTTATATTTTGCTGTATCATAGCATCAATATCCCTTACTAATAGCAATATGTTTCTGAATACAGAGTATAAATTATAGTTGTTCTCCATATTTATTATTTTCTATATTATCTTTCCGGCTTGCATTTTCTAAAACTAAGGATTTGATTTCGATAAGATTTTTGCTCTTTAACGAAATATATTTTGAAGAGAGTTAATAATATACTAGCTGACATGGCAAACTTTGTACCCCTACAAATTGATACTTACTGACATTTTATATAAGAACTAACAAAGTATTGTTAGAAATATAGTGCGTGCGTTAGCAAAATTGGTCTATCCGTTAACGCGTGATGCGATTACCAAGGGAAAGTTTTATATACATACACATCTACACGCCAAGTTCCTTACGCGGTAGTCAGAGAGTATCGAGAGCCAAATCGTGCAATCCTGGCAGATCTTGCAGAGCTTGGCTTCCTCTACATTCATTACCCTTTTCATACAAACACGCCGGTTTTATGTAATAAAAAAATATTCAAAGTTGTCACATTTAACAACAAGAAGCTGGTCTAATTCGCTAATCAAAGAAATATAACCGAATAGTATATTTTAGCTATTTTTTAGAATGAAAAAGAATAACTAAGATCCTAAATATTTATAATTAGTTATATTTAATTAAAATCTTAATCAAAAATAGTATTTCTTAAGAATCTCATTACTTATGCAATAATAAAATGTATAATACAGGCCAAGTTCATGTCTCGGACTAAAACAGAGGCTTCACGTCGCGTTACAATTTAAACTGGGTATTTTAATGAGCTACAATAAGTATGGTAATTACATCACATTATAATTATTCAAAATACCCCGCATTCGTGGTCATAAGCCAATTAATGTGGGATTTTTTTGGAATATTAAAGTTTTGTAATACATTACAAAAACAGTATCCCTACCATGAACATTTTCGATTAGATGTGATAAATATCTAATCGAAAACGTATAGTTTTAGAAATACAAACGTAATCGTAATATAAATGTATTTGCTAATACTGACTCTGAATACAATTATTCTAGACAAATCGATAGTCACCTCTCAACATTACTGTCCCATGCAATAAGATCGTAAATATTAATATAAGAAACTACACGGCATCAATCATTAGGAAAATAAAAAAAAAAGGTAACTTGTCACACATCGTATTAAATAAACAAGAAATAAAGTTATGTTATTATATGGAATTTCAGAAAAAAAAATACAAACAAACTGAAATAGAGAGCATGATTTCAATATGTTGCTGAGTCCGTGGTTTTTGTGCAAATTGAAATTGCGTTTGCGATTGCTTACAACACCAGAAAAATCTTGAAAAATCTATTCAAAAACGAAATATGTTCATGCTAGGGGTACAAGCTCTTAACATGTATTGAGTGGTGCAGTTTAAATAAAATATGGAGATGCAGTCCTTATTACTCGATATCCAGCTGAGCAGTTTGCAGATTAAAAAGCCAAGGATAATGTTTTGATTATGTTAAATGTATTTAATAATTTCCTGGTAAAATAAAGATTATATTCTAAAATTCTTATCGAGTTGTTTCAAGTAAGGTGTAGACAATATTAGATATATCTTCTATTTTAAAGTTTATGTTTTATTTTTAAAAAACATGTGGCTAAAGGTCATCGCACATTACGACTATTTAAATTTGATCTAGGTTACATTAAAACTATAAATGAACGGAACAGAGTTTCCCACTCGATGTAGTTTTTGATCAATTTGACTTAGCTATTCGAAATCGAAATATGTTCATGCTAGGACACTCGACGTATATTGAGTGCTGCGGTTCAGATGAAATATGCAAATACACTTCTTATTACTCGATATCAAGCTGAGACTCAGTAGTTTGCAGTTTGAAAAACCGAGGATAATGTTTTGCTCACTAACAGTGCATTTAATGAGTTAGATGTTTTATTTATTCCCATTAGTAATTGAAAGGATTGCAAATGGTACTTAAATTCCTATCCATATTTATCTCGGATTTTAAGAGAATACAAAATACGATATTAGAAATAGAAATATATCTAGACCTTTCTATTCAAATTTGTTTACCATGGCTGCTATTTTTTATATTAAGGTCATCGCAGACTAAAACGGTAGGTTTTTGTTTTAAAGTTATAGTTTTTTTTTCTTTAGGTTTTGGTCTTCACGTTAGTATTTTGCCATTACTTAAGTAGAAATTTGCATAAAATTTACCAAATTTAGGATTCAATTATAATTAATCATAAGTCTAAGGATTAACTAATTTTCAGTTTAATTAATTGATTTTCAAGTAACCAGTGACACTTGCCTTTCGTCCTACCCCACAGTGAACTTGGCGTGTAGATGAGTATGCATATGGATTAACCGCTTAAAAATCATAATATTAATAAGTGAAGCAAAAACTTTGGACCCCTTTTTACGAAAATTGCGCTGACGGGGGAGTGACGGTAGATGTGCAGAACACTAATATTTTTCAAAACATAAAACATTACTCCACTACCATGCATTTGACAGACACAAACAAATACATTGATGACAACGATAAAATATCACAGATGGCGCACTATAAAGTTTTAAAAACAAAGCAGTTGGTCTTGAGAAATGAAGATATCGTTCTTATCAACATGATATTAAAATTTATTATGGTCGAATTTCGACCAATGGGCGACCACTAGTAATAATAAATAGCTAAAGTTTACAATTGACTTGTGACAATTGCCACTCGTCCTACCCACAAGGAACTTGACGTGAAGATAAATTTGCATGCACCTTTTAGCAAACATATTCCGCAAATAAATAAATTTCATTTATTTTCAAGCGAGTTAACCTTCTAAAGGTACTAATAAATAGCTAAAGTTTACAAGTAACCTCCTAAAGCCTCGTAAGAATAATATATGCATCTGAAACCACGCACCCAAGGCACTAATTAAAAATATTCATTATCTAATGTTTTACATTTGATAATGTTGTTTAAATAATTTCATATTCTTTTGATATATCTCACGATCTTTATAGCGGGACCTCCGCTGCTCTGGTTTATGCTAATTACATTAAAATAAGCGCGTCCGTTTAATTACGACAGACAACACCAAATTATATAACTATTGTAGTGTGATATGATACACAACGGGACATCAGTCTCTTTTCTATGCATATAGCCTGTGCATCGTAATAGTTTACTCATTTTATGATAAAAGACAGCGAAAAGCACATGGCTCTCCTGATGGTAAGCAACCGTGGTCTATAAACACCATAGATGTTATAGGTGCGTCGCTGTCCTGTATTTTGATTGTAAGGGTTGGGTTGGGTTGGGTTGTTGTAATGTGCAAGTTTAAGTAAGTAAGTGTCTTCAAGCCTATATCTCCGAAGAGGTAGGCAGAGGCACAACCAGGGCACCCACGACTAGCCGAAGATACTAAGTCCCACAATGTGATAGGTGGCCAGCCTATCGCCAACCGGGCACATATCCTATCCCGAGCAACATTTTTTTTATTAGAAAATTTGAAAAATCCAATTTTCTTTTGTTGCCCGATCCGGGATTCGAAACCGGGACTTCATGCAGTCAAGTGCAACAACTGAACCGCTAGACCACAGAGGCGATAAATGCAAGTCTAAGTCTAGGAGTTTCAGTGCCAATGAGAGAAATATGGTTGCAGTTTTTTTATACGACAGTTCAGCGAGTAAGCACATGAGTTTCCTGATGGTAAGAGACCGTGGCTTATTGACGCCTTAGATGTTACAGGTGCGTTGTTGTCCTACCGCCGGGATCTCAGGCCTATTGTGCAATGGGCTAACGTACCCTCCGAAACGGAACATCACACTGTCATGGCGGCAGGAATAGGAAGGCGGTGGATCCCCACCCGGGCAAGTTTTTACAGAGCACTCTATCACCAGTGGTCGTGTTGGTATTTACCTATGTTGTAACCAGTGCTCGGCTCTTACCAGCTGTTTGGCAGAGACACAAATGCCCTATTCTACTCAGTGAACCTGTACCGGCACGGAGATAAGTTTTTCGTAATATGTTGGGTAAAATTGGTAAATATTGGTGGCATTTTGTAAAATTTTGATTTGTTTTTTTGTTGCTTGAATTTTGTTTAAAATTAGTGTTCCATCGTTCTCGCCAAATCTCAGTAAAGAGCTTTAGTAATGAGGCCACCGCTTTACCCAAGACACCGACATCGTCTATTAAGGCTTATTACTGCTTTTGAATAATTTAACCTCGATTTATCAAGTAACTCAATAAAATTTTAAATTTGAGTTATGGCAAATGCTAACGCTCATGGCATCACTGCAAAAATAAAAAATAAAACATATAATCCTACCCCCCGGACTGAATTAGCTTTTCGGCGGCTAGAAAAGGCAAATCAGGTGGTCCCGGTCAAATTACAATCACCAGTGAAATATCAGAAGTTGCATTGAGGATTACAAATCATGCAAGGAAATAGATCTCACAGATCGGAATATATCTCTTATGATGATTAATACAGTCATCTAGAAATCAAGGGTCGTAAGTGTCAACCAACCTGGGGGCTGATTATGTATCTCAGTTGCCAACTAAAATGGAAAAGTGTAAATCAAATAGCTGTCAAATGACGTGTTTTATATTTGCTATCTCCAGTGACAAGTAGAAATACAATAGAGATAGCAAACACAAATGACGTCATTTGATGTACACTTTTCCATTTTGAGTTGGCAACTGAGGTACATAATCAGCACCCTGGTCCTAGGATAGTAAGTACCTTACTTGAATATTTATTGGCTATTCTTCCTCCACTCTTTAGCATACCCCCTTTTAGGAACTTTTTAGGAAGGCGGAGACAGCAATTTAAGCGTATTTAGTGTCAAACATAGTCCCGCCTCTAAAGAGCTACTTGACAGATAATTAGTCTAAAATACGAGGAATTTTAGTAATTATTAATTGCAGTAGATATCCATATCGACACTGTGGTCTATCGTTTTAGTATTAGACTTCACTTCATGAGTTCCCGTGTTCAAACCCCGTGTTGAGCAAAAAAAGAAGTGATATCCGCTGTTCGTTACTCTCGCTAAAACTCAAGAACAGTGAGACCGATTTGGCTAATTTTAGTTTTTAATAAGTAGTTGAAGTCCATGGTAGGTTTTAAAAAAATAAAAAGACTACTTAGGAAAAACAACATTTTAAGTTTTCGCATACAAATCAAACGGATGGAATGAATAAGTCACATCTTTGTACTGGTCTTTAATCACTGTCACTTCGTTTTGACATTAGATACACTCCTCTATTTCATACGGTTTCGGTAACTTCTAGTACGGGAGTTTTTGCGCCATGGTGAATGAAGGAGGTCGTCACTTTTTTCATTATTATAGAATATCGTGTTTATTTATCTCAATATAAACACGAAATTGGTTAATTTTGGTGGGAATTAGATTAATTTTGTTCAGTGAAAGTGCACAAATGAAATAATCGTGAAAAATTAGTGTATCGTCTATTTCCTCACTGCCGTCAAATCTCACTAGATGAGTTTGAGTAACGAAGCCACCGCTTTACTCAAGACCCTGACCTGACATGACTTTGTATATAGTGACTAATGACTGTATATTGTATAAAAATTAACTAACCTGACATTGGCAAAGTAGTCGTGAAAGCCATATTTCTAAAAGAAGAAGAACTTCTAGTACAAAGTAATTTATATATTAGCATAAATTCTGATGAGGCTGTTTAGCGGAAACCCGCCGTATCCTGGTCATAAATAAATCATATTATAAAAGATGTATTTAGGCCAGGTATTAATAGCACAGGGTAATTAGACAGGTTAAGGGCCTGTTTAACTATGGTTAATTATTACATACACAGTTTTACGAAATTGATGTTATTAACCGACAGGTGCGACCCTTTATAAGGGACTCTTTGGGATATTTAAATTATAGAAAATATTTAATACCGTTACGTTTTAGAGGACTAAATTTTGCTTAATGGCTGTGTCTATGGATTCATTCACCTACTTTTAACTACTTCATAGTTTGTCATTTAAAATGTGTATGTGTCTGTGGCATCATAACGTGTGAACGGATGAGCCGATTTATTATTTGATTCTTTTAAAGACGTGATCGACATGATGGTTAGCTTCGCATAAATTTTGTGGGAAGTTACTGAAAACTTTTAATTTTAGTTTTTTATCACAAACTTTTATTTAGCTTGTGATGTTTGTAGCGGGTTTTCAATTTCATTTTATATCAACCATTTCATTTTAATAAAAATAAAAGGTTTTGATAGAATAGAGCTAATAAGATGACGAAGGTGGAAGGTGCTCATATAAACTTCTAAAATTTCCAACATAATATTTGAATAGTACTTCTGAAGTCTATTGCTGGGAATAGCTTACGTATGAACGCTTGTCATATATGTATGTTTTTTAGTACAAGTACAAAAAAGACATGCTCTAGAGAATTTATGGATCCTTAAACAACATATTAAACCTAATAAGTTTAATGTGTTGTTCGTAATACAGGAAGAAGGAAGTTATGACACCTACCTAAACACAGTATCAGATTAAAAACCTTTCCTAAATTTAATATTGCTGATTTAAGAAGCTAGCTCTCTAATAATTCTTTTTATTTATAGCTAGCTTAATATTAAAAATACAATAAATTGTAAAATAAATCATAAAACAATCGTGATAATTCTGTTGGCACAAACTAAAGTAAACACTTATTTTTATATAAATAACTTACTAAAAAACAAAAGTATCTAAGTACTAAAAACCCAACAGGATAAAGATTAAGGATATTTCACGTCGAATTGATCAACAACAAAAAACGCGTTTAGTCAATTGTCAAGAGTATCAATTATAATAATTATATTGTCAAAGAAATTTTAAATAATGTAGATATTTTATTACTAAACTATTTTACGTGATAAGAAGATTCTCAGGGGATGGGGATATGAATATTTTCAATTTTAAAAGAGTACTTGCAGAAGCTTGTTCATAGGATGTCTACTGATAATTGAACTTGTTTACACTAAACTTAGTTTTCAATATCAGTGAAATCATTCTTAAGTATCTTAAGATTTCATTAAACATTACTAAAATGTGTCATTGGCCAATGTTAACAATTTAGTATAATTAGTTTTAGTTTGTTTAATCTAACACTTGTCAAAAGAATTGCTAATTCATTAACTTGTGTTATAATAATAAAACTAACACGAAATTTATCGAAGGCAACACTATCATTCTGACCCATAATATATAAATTGCCTAAACCATAAAATACTATAAAAATATGCTCTAATATTTCTAGATGACCTTTTATATGTATAAGTTATGACAACTGACGCGAATATAAAATTGCACCTTTTTATTAAATTATAATATTAGCCTACAAGACGTTGCCCGCGGCTATACCTGCATATTAAAGTTATTTACCTCTCCCGCTGAAACCTTCTTAGATATTGGGATAAAAAGTAGCTAAGGTGGTGATTCTGCTGTTCACAAACTAAACTTATACTTGTATACTAAACCAAAATGCATGCTATCTTTTTCAAATAGAACTAAAACAAAAGAGATGAAATTATTTCAAATAATGTTTTTCGAGCAATAAATTAAACGTCTATAGAAATTTCATGAACAAACTAATCTTACAACCTAAACCTAAACATGTTTTGTCTCTTTCTAATACTTTTGTTCGAAGTGTAAAATAGTGTATTTTACACGTTATAATGACAAGTATAATCTACCTTTTAAATTAGCATTAGTTCTTTAGATTTGGCTCTAACAGGGTTTTTTTCCTTTGCAAGCACAACATAGTCACAGTCTTAATACTAACAGTCGGCCGACTCGTGTACTTGCACAGAGCAACGCTGGGGGAAACGCGGGGAAGCGAGCGGCAGGGTCGGCGAGCGCAAACTCCATACAGTTTGCGCTCTCTATCTAAAAGGGTTTGCACTCGTTATTTGTTAAAAAAAATATGTTATAGTGTATTTTATTATAATGTAATACTTGCTGTCTTGTAAATTTATAATGGGGTTTACAGGATGTGTTCCGTTTTTATTCGTAAATAAGCCATCCGGCTTGCTAAAGTTTCGTCCACAAAATTTTCATCCACAATGGATGAAACGACACCTTTTTATTTTATTATTTTTCCACTGTCGATTCGTGCACCATAAAAAATTGTTTTTATACAGTCAGATACAAAGCTGTAACAAAATAAAGTGATCCATTTAGGTATATGTTTTAAACTTTTATATATTTATATATAAATTGATACATCAAAATCACCAAGTACTCAAGATTTAATTAATTTTTTTTACACGTATGATGAAGTTTAGCACATAATAGTAATTAGTATAAAGTTAAAGTGGGTAAAACAAATTCAAATATTGCATGGTGAAAATTATTTCAATCCTACGTGCGTGCGGTACGAAGTAAAAAAGCTTTATAATGGATTCATAAATATATCACTTAATGCGAATTATACATTATGAATGATTTTAGTTTGCATTGATTATATCTGTGTATTAAATATAGTAAGTAGGTAATGCCAAATCAATGTAGCTGTTGTCACATATATATTATGGTTTTTTTGTTATTATATTGTTCATTAGCAAACAAATTTTTCATCTGACTGTGCTAAACAACTTCAATAATTTGATAGTGAACGAATCGTCGGTGAAAAAAATTAATAAAATAAAAGGTGTCGTTTTGTCCACCGTGGATGAAAATTTTGTGGACGAAACTTCAGCAAGACCATCATCGGTTTCATTATTAACTTCACATTTTTTTGTTTGCCATTTTAAAATAAAACTTTTAGATGAAATGTTTAAAATGTTATTATTTGACAACCCTGACCCTTGACTGACTTGCCGTGAGTAGGTATATAAAATGTCGGCATGAATTCAAGAACAAAGGAGTTGGACTACTGGTAGGTAGAATTTTTAATACTGTGACATAGTATGCACATACTTTGGCAATTTGGCATCCCATGCGCACTCCGATCGAGATCTCTCTTTAAGGGTCTTAGAAATAAGACTTCCCGCAACTAGCGACTAAGTTGGCAACCCTACTCCTTACTATCCTTACATACAAGAACACACCTTAACAGTGTTCCTTGGCGAGGTGAACAAAAAACAAACGCGTAAAGATTATATTTTCAATAATTATTTAATGTCGCAATTTCTCTTTTATTTTTATCATGTTTAAAGATTTGCCCATACGCTAAGTGCCTTACGAGGTTGGCAGAGAGTATGTGTTTGCCAATGTAATGAATAAAATCTTTGTCAACTACAATTTTAGAGATAGATGTTGAGAATGCTGAGAAAAAGTCCAGGAGCCATTGTGACTTGAACTGTCAAAAATAACCGATCATTACTATCGATTATCACGGCAATTCGAAGCCGCTTCCTCTATCAATTATTGTAATAACCATAATAATATACAGATTTAATAGAATTGAACTTGTGACATTACGTTTCTGTTTCGAACCGTTAACCAACCTTCGTGGAAAGTTAGACTGTCTCTTTTAATGCATAAGGTCGAAAATGAGATGCATTACGCGTGTGAATGACGATACGTCATTAGTTGAATGTATAAGAGTCCTAATGTCATTATATTTTGATGTTATTTTGATAATCTCGTTACGCTGGCATTGTTTATGAATTGTCTAGTGACACTGGGTAATTTACCGCTGCAAACTACGCTACCGTGATTGTGGTAATGTTACTATCACATTTGTGTTTAGTCCTTTCTATATTTACTTTCATATTTTATAATAGCATGACATGTTTTATACGTATCACTTTTTATTGATAATAATAGCCCTCGACATATCACACATATGAATATAACCCCAAAATAAGCAAAAAATGTGCTTTTACTAACATAATGCAGTCGTTATGCTCGTACAATCACATTTTTATAGTCAACTATAGTATAGTCTATCAGTATAGTCGACGATACCAATAAAGCAAAATACTTTAAAGGTACTTTTACCTTCATAGGTTATTTTTTAAGGTTACTTTACTACCTACAAAAATAAATTTAATATACGTCCAGAAATACATATATGTAGATATTACACAAAACCTTAATGTGATATAACAGGATTAATGTTTTTTTAATTGAAAGTGAAACGAGGTCTTACAAATATAGCAGGTCCTTATGTAAACATTTTCTATTTCTTCATAAATAATATCAGATATTCATAGTACCAAAATGGGTAAGGTAGAATAGGGTAGCTTGCACAATAATTGGTCTAACACCTCGGCCACAACACAGTGATGCACCTACACGTCTATGGTGTCTATAGGCCAAGATTACCATCAATTGAAAAAACTTAAATAATGTTCAAAATGTTACATAGCTTAAGCTATTAAGACCATATTATGCCTATTTACAATTCCTATAATGAAGTCGTTCATGACAGTGCCAGTGATATTCATTTATGCAGATTAGCTTTAGAACATTGCCTTCTTTATGAGCTCTCTTCTCATTGTTGCAGCCGTACACAATCATCGTAAAATATATCTACCAAGTGGACACAAAAACAAGTATTTAAAGTTGTCCTTGTTACAAACTATTAATAACTACTACTGATGAGTTAGTACCTAAAGTACTTGTTTCTGTTGTCTAAGTAACCACTATTGTTGTTTAAGTACCCATTTCTGTTGTTTGAGTACGCACTACTGTTGTTTAAGTACCCATAACTGTCATTTAAATAGCTGCTGCAGTTACTAACAAAGCATAGCATCATTACAAAACAAATTTCAAAAAATGTTACAATATGCAGTGGTATCTCACGATCTAATTTTTTGTTTTTTATCGAACATATCTAAAAAACTTAAGATATTGAGACGAATCTGACAACATTTTTGTCTGAAAAATTCGTTAAGTGAATTAAAAACATAATATAAGGTAATAATGAATCTTACATATAAAACTAAGAATGTAAAAGTGTGTTTGTTTGTACGTACATTCTGAATTTAAGTCAAAACCCCTAGAGGGGATTTCATTTCTTAAGCATCATCCAGGTGGTTGTAATCCTGCCCCAATCACGCCTTCCACAAAGGTGAGTTTGGTGGAAATTTTGTTTGAAACTTATCGAAATTTGGATTAAATCTACGTTCCAAAAGGATACAAACCAATGCCTTAATCCGTGTTGAACCCCTATCAGTTTTTCAATTGACGTTAGCATTTACCATTTGTCAAGTGAAATTTTGCATCAAGCAAATGCGGACCCAAATTATTTAAAATTAATTTTAAGTAGTCATAAAAAGTCATGAAATTTTGAATAAAGCTATGGTCTCCTGACTTAGGTTTATTGGGTGAAATTTGGCGGCAGTAATCTAATAATCTTTATTTTAATTTCAAATTTTACATAAAAACTGTTGCTTTTGGTAGGAGTCCTCTTTTAAGTACTAAGTAGGTACTTGTGTTAGACGACTCCGCTCCTCTATAACTATATACATGGTTTTAAATAAAAATCTAAAATTTATTACAGAATTTGTTCTCTTCAGTTGATGTAAGTGTGTGCATATAAGTGTGTGTGTGCATGTAAGTTTGTGTGTGTGTGTGGGGGGGGGTTAAGTGTGTTTATGTTTGTGTGAGTATAATATGTGATGAATTTTATATGATAAGTTTCTCCACTTGATCGTAGGTTAACTGCTTAAGCCAAATTGTTGTATCTTTTTTAACTTCTGACAGTTGTTTATCATATACATTTATTTCTTGATTTATTTTGTTGTAAATATAAGCTGATTGTTTGTTGAATTGTAAACTGGCAAATTTAGTTTTCGTAGATGGCAACTTTATAATATTATAATTTTTTGTTCTCAT
>NJDD01002614.1:178282-224661 GCA_002245505.1 Calephelis nemesis
CCCGCCTCTATTTACGTGCCGTATATTAAAAGGGTTTTCCGCGGCCGTTATGGATTTTCCGAGCCGCTTTACATACTACTCTGCTGAAGCCCGACCTGAATATATTGGAAACTAAACTCGGTTTATTTTTACGTACATTTTATAGTATTTTCAGAATACATATATATTTTTCCGAATGGAGCCTTAGACAAACATAATGTAAGAGTTACTACTATAACTTAATATATTTAAG
This sequence comes from Calephelis nemesis, assembly GCA_002245505.1. NCBI lineage: Eukaryota > Metazoa > Arthropoda > Insecta > Lepidoptera > Riodinidae > Calephelis > Calephelis nemesis. The sequence continues at coordinate 178,515 of NJDD01002614.1, forward strand.
CCGCTAGTACATTCGCGGGTTAAATTGTAAGTATATGGTAATTTAAGCCTACGAAAGCCAGAGTTAAATTTTTAACCCAGAAATGTGTATGTAGCCGTGAAGTTTTAATTGAAAAAGAGTTTATCAGGTACTCTCTGATGTAAATTGTATTTATTATCTATCGACTATCACACTCTAGCTTATTTGCTGAAACAAATTAGCTACTTTATATTTTGGTACTAATTTCATTGTTTATCTTTAATTCCCGTATATCAACGTATTATACGTGATTTGAAATAAAATAAATGTAAAAAGATAAGTTTCGCTCATCACTAAAAAAATATTCTAAAGTATTTGTAAAAAAAGTTACAAGGATTGTGAAATTTTTATCTAACTAATATATATGTAATGTAGAGTCAGTATCTAAATTACATGTACATAAAATTCTTTGTTTTAATATTAAAAAGATGTTATAAAAATAAAGATATACCTGTAACTTTATATAGATACCTACCTATAATTTTATTTATATTTGGGAACGTAAAATAAGCTTTTTTAATAATTCTTAAATAAAATTTACCAAGTGCATATTCGCTTCACTATGTCATAAAAAAGGATAGAAAATAGAAATACAAGAACGTTCTATTTGGGGATTTGATTATATTCTTCTGGGGAAAAAGTAGCCAGATAAATTTGACATTGCCGAATTTTACAAAATACATCTTGATTTTAAAATTTAACATTCAGACTTCTCCGTTCCGTCTAGCTGTTGATGTAATCTAAAAAAGGTCTAAGCACTTGGAATGAATTTATGAGTTCAATGAACTCAGACATAAGTGATTTCTCTTTCTTGTTCTCATTTTTGTAAATATATTTGCAGGGGATCATGTTTTAAAAAAATGTGTTTCACTGCTATAAAACAAAGTCGCTTCCTATGTCCCTAAATCTTTAAAACTACGCAACGGACTTTGATGCGTTTTTTTTTAAATAGTTAAAGTGATTGAAGAGGAAGGTTTACATGTATATTTTATAACCGTGCAAAGTCGGGGTGGGCCGCTAGTATATAATAACGCATTGAACAGATGGATCAGTTGTGCTAATTCTTTTTTTTTTGTTGTGTTGGCTGTCAAAAAAAGGTTCTTATTAAAAGGAAAACTTAAAAATAAAAAAAACAATACCCTATTATTTTTAAGACCGTAATATTAAGCGATACGAAGTTCGCCTATTCGGCTAGTGCTTAATAGAACCCCACTCTTAGAGTTTCTTTCTGCTGTAAAGATTTTCTTTCTAAGTCATCCAAGTTTCAAAACTGTTTGTTAAATAATTAGAACAAAAACATGTAGACAAAAATTGTCAAAGGTTCTGTTTTATTATTTTGCAAACTATTCAAATAAACTAAGCAATACTATCGTAAATATTTATATCCATTCACGTATAGTATGTATATATACAATACATATGTATCTATTTTTATTACTTATTTGATATGTATTTATTATTATTTTGGTTTAATTGTATGAATTTAAAAATATATTTTGAAATTCATGGTTTAATTATATGAATTTAAAAATATATTAAATATATTTTTAATTGGTACATCTAACAAGATCAAGTTTGTCTAACCAGTTCGAACTCAAAAACTGCTAGAAAATTTGTAGTTTTTTGTCTTAGCCTCTAACAGCAGAATAAAATAAACAAAACTTGATACGCAGCAGCAGCACAAAATTTTCTGAGCACCCTATAAAACTATCTTAGCCTCTAACAGTAGGATAAAATAAACAAAAACTTGATAAGCAGCAGTAACACAAAATTTGCCTGAACGGTTATATTAATTAATACATTTGCAAATGAAATTATTATTTTTTCTGAGCACCCAATAAAACTATTTTTAAATGAAGTGAGGTTTAGCGGTTGGTAAAAATATTTAGCAGGAAGGCTTTTTCTTCACGCCCATATCCCCGAAGAGGTAGTCAGAGGCACAACCAGGCACCTTAGCTGAAGACACTAAGTCCTACAATGTGATAGGTAACAAGCCTATCGCCAACCGGGCACATAGCCAATCCCTAACAACGTTTTTTTCTATTAGAAAATTGGAAAAACCCAATTTTCTTTTTTTTGCCCGACCCGGGATTCGAACCCGGGACCTCAAGCAGTCAAGTCCAACAACTAAACCGCTAGACCACAGAGGTGATACACTTGTCTTTGCACACCACTTGTGCATTATTAAAAAAAAACTGTATTATAAGGACTTTTACCATGCAGGGTATGTCAGCCCACAAAACATTGTGTATGGCAACAATAATTTCACAAGTAGAAAATGAAATGTCAAAATCTTGCATGTAACTAATTAAGGTGGATACACTACCTTCAGTTTAGGTTCTTATACTCTTAAGATGTAGTTCTCTCTCCTTTTCTATTTTTTTATGAGCTGCTGTGCAGGTAGTTGGCAGTTTTCAAAACTTTTCATATTATTAAAAAAAACACCTGACTGTATATTAGTGTTGTGTACACTCACTCATTCTATCTTATAGATCAGAAAAAAAATAAGGTTAGTGGTGGCCATTTTTGAATTAAGTTTTTTCTTTTTTCGGCGTTGCTCGCAACATTGAATCTAGTAGCAAATAAATTAATCTACCTAAATATTTGATTTCTAGAGCATCACAAAAGTATAAACATACATGGACACTTTTTGTCCAACTATCGGACAGAAATACAAACAAATTTCAGTTAAGAAGGTATTAATATTTTTATGGCAAAAGACAACGAATAAGTACGCGGCTCACCTGATATAAAATCCTAAAAAAATTGTGTGTGTACTTATGTACACGCGTAAGAAGTTATACTTCTTCGGCGTAATAAGATAAAAATCTTTAAAAAAATTGTATCTTTTGCCTTATTTTACATTTATAGACAAAATGACACTAACCATATAGATATAGAAATAAAGAAATATTGTGAATACAGTTGTCAATTCTCACGCAAACATAAGTAGATGTCCTTACTTTTACTTTGTTGGTACCTTTTTTTGAAAAACTAAAATGTTATCTATAGCTAACTTCATCATGTCGGTTTTTCGTGATGGTGTGCGCGCGCATCGTAAAAATTTACCCTCATAATTTTTTCCTAACGCGCCAAAAGATGTATAACTTCAAAAAACTTAAAAGTCTTATCAACCTTTAAAAAGTATATCGGCTGCATTCAGAAACGCCAATTGTCTTTTTATCAGTCATAAAGTCGACATTTTCTATACAAATTGTGACATAATGATAGATAAATGTTAGTTGACATCTCTGAATGCGACCGTAAGCCTTTAAAGGAATAACAGAATGGTCAAAATCGAAAACGAGAATACTTTTAAATGAACACTACGAAAAATTTATTTCAATTTTATAAATTAAATAAATAAATGATTATTCCTGGACAAGTTACACAAATCGAATCTAACCACCAAGTAAGCAAATAACATGCTTGTGTTATGGGTGTTAGTCAACGACAAAATACATAAAAATATTTTAATAGACATTTAAAATAAAATAAATTTATAAACACCCAGACCCAGAAATGAACCAGACCAGAATTTTCATCACACAAATTCCTGCCCCCGTTGGGTATTGAACCCGAGCCTCACTGTTGCGGTGTAGTAAGGGGTGGACGCTTATTTTGTTCGACCAACTTATGTCGTGCAAAATAAAGAATGTGGAAGTTTCTCTGATACACTATTATCAGATCCTGACTTGGGCAGTCCCACTACCTCGAAAAAAAGATCTTCTGAATAAGAAAAGTAAAATTGTTTTTAAACTGTATATTTTTAAGTTTCCGAAGCAAGAAGATTCCTATTTACTTTTTCTTTTAAAACACTCAAATTATGTTCAAGGACCTCTTTTGGTTCAATTCCAGTCCCTAGTCGTTCGAATAAAGAGGAAGCAAATCTTTCTTACACAAAAACGTAGACGTTAAACATATAACCTCCTTCTTTTTCAAGTTTGTTAATTAAGCATAAATAAATTAAAGTATCAATTAAAACAAAGCTATTAACTATGTACATCATGAATAATGTGGACTTATTTATTAAAAAACAAAACTAATTATTAGCTAAGTTATTAATTACTTAGCTGTTTATTTGGTCATAAAACTTGAAACATCTTAATTTATTTTCGACATGGACAAAAGATATAAAGTCTGTGATACAGTTTCAAAGCCATTATCACTAGACTAAATCATTCGGTGTTACCGGGGGGAAAGGTCGTTGACCTTCGATTGTTTCAGATTTGGCGAGATTAGGATTTACTTTCAATATGTTTACGTCATTATCTTTGTATTCACTACGTGTTAAAAGATCTCACATATGAATATACAACAAAACACATATAGACACACAATATAGTATAAATTGAGATTGGTATGTACATTGGTACTGAACCTTTACCATGAGTTGGTATAGATATCGTTCAATAAGTTATCTATCGAAATCTATGACACTTTTGGTCTAAAAATGAGTTTCTCTTTTTACCAATAGAGGCGCTATTCAAAGTTTTCATACAAATAATATAATGAAATAATAATTGACAAGCTGTAAACTCATGGTAAGGGCTCTGACTACATTATAGTTTACTCTTTAATAAGAGTCAGAATGTATATTTGTGACGACAATTTTCTTGTGCAAGTAAGTAGCCAAGCATTTTTAGGATCATTTCTCTCATCGATCAAAGAAGTAGGTAGGCAGAGGCACATCAAAAGCATCCACGATTAGCCGAAGGTACTTAGTCTTACAATGTGAAAGATGGCAAACTCATAGTTTCATAGAAGTGTAACTTCTCACGCGCGTACAGATGTACACGCACCCCTTTTCTAATTGTTAGTAAGCTAGCGGCTCACCCAGGCTTCACACGGGTATGAAATACATATACATGTAAACCTTCCTTTTTAAACGCTTTATCTATAAAAATCCCGCATCAAAATCCGTTACGTAGTTTTAAAGATTTAAGCATACAAAGAGACATAGGGATAGAGGAAGCGACTTTGTTTTATACTATGTAGTAATATATTCTGAACACGAAAAAAATAATAAGTTTTATAATTTAAATGCTGAAAAACTGCTTAACTTCAATTCAAATACTATATCGTCTACAAGGAAAATAGAGTATTTTGGTATTCCTTTTGAAAAAGTCTTTGGAATTCCACAATCAGATCGGGAGTTGGTGACAATGAGATGAAAGAAATACACTTTTTTGAAAAAAAAAAACAAGGTCTGCTCGGAAATGACGGAGAAATAGACAAACAAACATATTCCTACTAGGTGGTAGAGTCTCGAAGCGACTCGTCCAGATTTGTACCTACCACCGCCTTACCTTTTCCTGCCACTTTTTAGTGCTTATCGTGGAAGTGTTCCAGTTCGGACGGTAAGGCAGCCGACAAATTTACTTTTGCTAGAGGCTCAACACCCAAGCGTTAGGTTGGCAACGCGCTATTACCACATTTGGTGTCTCTAGGCGGCGTGAATTTTTTACCATCAAGAAATGACATAAAATGACATAAAAAAAATATAAACCATAGAAATCGAATATATTTCATTTTTTCATTCTTTTGAAACTTCATTTTTTGAAATCGGTTAAAATTATAGTATTGTGATTACTACATAAATATCCCCATCTGTTTGTGAGTCACTGGATACTAGAAAAGTTGAGCAGATCCTTTGTTCTCGCCGACAGAACCGGTTGGGGAACTCCGACAGTGGTCAGGGAAAACTTGGAACAATAGAGGGAGGTGCAGACATACACGCATCTCCATACAATGTTGTTTCCTGATTTACTCATAACAAGAAAAAGTCTGTGTCTGCTAACTAGTCAGCCGTTTTTAACCAACTCCAAAAAGTAGAGGTTATCAATTAGCCAGTCGTTTATTACACGATTACTCGACCAATAATGAGAGGATTTTTAGTGTTCGCAATAATTTTTATATTAAGTGACATAATAATTCACATTCTTTAACCAACTCTGAAAGATTTTTTTGTTTTTTTTATTGTAACATTACAAACGGAATTACTTATTTATATAGATATAGAATGAATATTGAGATATACAGGGTTATATCTAACCAACCAATTTTGGGGAAACGGTTCGGAATCGATAACATTCAATTTATGAATATTTTAATAATTAAAAAAAAAAATTCTTAAAAATGCAAGATGCATGGTTATAACGTAAACAAAGCATAAAACTAGTTCCCACCAGCAGCAGTCGCATTCGCAGGCTGGTGATGTCATCTCTCGTACTAGCAATGACAACAAGTGAACTATTTGAGGACTGTTTTAAATGAATGTTTATAAAAGTAAGTGTTACGAATTAGCAATAGCATTGATAATGTATAACCATTTAATCCTTAACATTCTATTATTAAAATTTTGCCGGTCATTTCAAAATTACCCTGTATATCGATTACCAGCTGCATAATGCTTACCCGCAACTCCATACGATTTTTATACAAACTTTCATAAAACATTGTAGTACTTTGAGGATTTAAAAAAAGCCTATGGTTAAACCCGGGACTTAAACTATATGCATGATCCATCTATAAGATTAGAGGTGAAATATTAACAGACAGACAGACGTTCGCATTTATGGTATTAGTATTAGTATGGATATTGTAAGGCATTCATAGTATTATAAGGGCAATTTACAACCTAAGCCCAAGAGTTTCCCTGAGAGAAAAATTCAAAGAAATCAAAATTGTAACTTGTAACTTGTAGCATCCCAGTACATCTTTGAAAATTACTGCATGTTCACAGAAATTCCAGTTCATTTAAAAGAAATTGTGATGTACACTGTGTCAATACAAAGAATAAAAATGATCTTGCTGTGCATGTGTCTCCTCTCCACAGAGTAAGCCATTCTTTCATGGGCTAATGTATACAATTCTACAATAAACTTCCCAATTATATGAAAATAGAGCCCGCTGAGTTTCTTGCCGGATTTTTCAGTATGCGGCCGCGTTCCGATCGGGTGGTAGATTTTTATTAGTAGGTATATAGACGCGTCACAATTGCCTCTTGTAGGTTTATTTGAAAGGAAGATAATATTTTATTATTATTCTAGTTTATTCCATAGCCAATTCTAAAATCAGTCGTTAAATATCAACCCCGTATACCCAATACGAGATCTGTGGTGCGGTTGACCTCTGAAATTTTCATAGCAAAGTAAACCGTATGTTTAACGTATATGGGTTGCTTATCAGAAGAGGCTGTTGGGATGTGGGTCAGGGGACATCTGCTCAGCACCTGGCGTAGCCCGCAGCCGCCCCCGCGAGCATGCAGATTTATGCTGACGTTGGACACTGATCTTACGAGTGTGATGCAAGATGTGTCATCGCGGTTTTATTATGCACATATAAAACTAGACATGAGATTGCTTATAATATGCGTGATACTATTAACATCTATTACCGTTTTTTTTATAAAGTCCAACAGGCCAATCATCTGGACTTTCTACCATTTTTTTGTTCCGAGCATGTCTTATTTTTGATCTGTATTTCAATAGTATTGACATGTTCAATGATTCAAAGAATATGTTTAAAAGTCGTATTAGAGACATGCAACACAATGTAGTTTTTTTTCTTTATTTCTTAAGTAGGTAAGATTATTTTGTGTTTTACATCTTTTTTCAATTTTTTTTTCTTTTTTGTAACCAAACATGTCAACTTTTTATTTCTTTGCCAGTTATGCTTTTGTTAGTGTAATTGTAGAAACTTTTGTAGAAAATGTTTTTTGTATATTTTCGAGGCCAGCAACGTTGTACTCATTAAAAAAATAAACAAAAAAATGTATAAGCACTCCCGTCTGAGCATAAACTGTGAACATTAATTTTCATCAAATATCCCTGCACAAATTTTATCTTCGATTAATTTAGCCCAAAGTGTTATGAGTCTCAATGATATTATAAGTAAATACGTCATTACAAAGTATAAAACAAAGTCGCTTTTCGCTGTCTGTCCCTAGATATTTAAAACTACGCATAGGATTTTATGCGGTTTTTTAATAGGTTGAATTCAAGAGGAAGGTTTATATGTGTGATAACATAGAAGTTTATCCACCAATGCAGGTAGTATCATATATAAGGTCTTCCAAAATAGGCGTACGTTTTTTATGCATTGCTAAAAAATATATTCAGTTCAAAAAATCGAGGAGGTTCTCAATTCGATCGGTATATTTTTTATGTATGTAAACCGATTTGTCCGAGGTTTCTTAACCGATTTACGTGATTCTTTTTTTGTTTGATGCAAAAATGTTGCGAATTGGACCCATAAAAATGTTATTCAGATTCATTCAGGCCTACTAGTTTTTATTCTACGAGCATTTTTAAAAAAATAAAAAATAGTAAAGATTTAATATTAAATATATATATTTCTTTTTTTTTTATTTATGGCTTTTAGTGTAATAGTACGTTCTATTATTTGACTAGTGCAGTACTAAACCCTTCCTAAACCAAAAGTTGTTGTAATCACGGTATTGTTTAAATGCAGTACAATTCTCTAAAAAATAACACAAATTTTAGAATTACCCAATAGATAAATACATTCATTACACAAATTCTTACCCATAATTATTTTTTTTCCGATTCAGAATTCCCGAGCCTCGCGGATCGTCTGTAGAGTCAGAGTTTAGACAACGTGAAGTCTATTTAATAAAATCAATACTTTTTTTCTTGTCCGACATAAATTTACAGGTTTGTGTTTGAACAAGTTCCTTTTGACTTATTGTTTTGTCATAAATGCTGCTTTTTATCAAAAAAAATGTTATTTTTTTAAATATAAAAGCTATTTAAGAATGGCTTAGAATAGAATGGACTTTCACCAAGAGCTTTTCAAGTGTTTTGTAATTTCCAGTCTAGAGAGCAGGACAGCAAGTGGACTTGAACAATTGGCCTTCAATCACGTCCATTGCTCAGCGACGCACCTCTAATATCTATGGTTTCCATAGGCCACGTTTATTCAATACCATCAAGAGATCCGTGTGCTTGTACGCTGATCTCTCACACAAAACAGTGCCATCGATGAAAAGAATAAATGTTATGAAACTGTCATATCTAGAAACGATATATCTTGGTGAGTCAGATGCGTGGTCCGGTAACGTACGAATACAATACCACCCGTTAGCAAGGTGTCGTTCTCGCCACGGACGCCATTGACATCTAGCACGCGCCATGTTGCCACCTATAGATCCTATTAATTATCATGTTAACTTAGAGTACCCATACAAATATCATAAATGCCAATGTATTTGTTTGTTTGTCCTCTTTTTACCTCAAAACTGTTGAACCGATTTTAATATTTTTCTATAGCTATATAAAACCTTGGAAAAAAGCGTTATTTTTTCTTTTGATATTTTAACGAGTTACTACATTAGACATTTTGGTTATTAAAAGAAATGTGTAATACAGTTTTAGAGTTTTAATTAAATTTTAAAATTGCAACTGCTAGAGATTCGAGCTGCAATTTTTTCAAATTTAAATTACTTACTTTACTTGTACTTGTTTACCGGCTACTATTGCACATATTAACGAAAACATAAATAAACTACTAGATCCAGATGTCATCTGTAAATGATAAAAACATAAATTTCATTTTACCCTATTTCTATCAATGGAAGCCCTTAAGGCGGCGGCGTCTTCAATGTAAATTACATTCCAGTCCTTACTGGTCCCCGTCGCTACCCAATAAATATGTCATTATACCTTAAAAGAGAATCCATCGCACCTCACCTTGACCGACTTGCATCACCCGCAAAAACCCACAACTCTTTCTTGTTAGACATTTCAAATACCTATGTTAATATTTTGAGTAGGATGAATGTCCTCTGCGATTAATTTTAACCATTTTAAAAAAACACCCCTCTTTTTTTAAAGTGAAAACTTCTTTAGCGGCGTTGCCCACTTTTTTTGGAATGGGTAAAAACTTCTGAACTCGCGTTAGGACACGCGACCTGATCGAAAATTCGTAAGACGTCACAGGGCGCTTGCGCAAATGTTCGTGCTGTCATGTTTGTGTACCTACGATAGCGTAATAAATGAATATTGTATTCTACCACATAAATTATAGTACTTTCATACTTTTAACTAAAGCAATTCGTTCAAAATTATTCCCCTAGCATTTCAAAATATTGAAAATGCACAACGTTATTATATATTCAAGTTTTCACTTCTGCCGGCACTCCCGGAGTGCAACCCGTCGTTATTTTCATAAGTTTTACGTGTCTGTAAGTATGTGTGTCTGTAATATAATTGTAAGCGAATTGTCCTATTTATTTTTGTTATTGTTTAAAAGCTGACGTGGTAGAACGTCTAGAACGTGTTGGACGTCTCTTCACGTGTTGGTTCGGGATTATTCGCAGAATAGACCATCTGCCTTCCTGTCAGGCAGCTCGTAAGTTGTCGAGCATAGGTTTACCGTCACTAGCACCGTGACTTCTGACTAGTTGGTAGAGTTTCGCAGCGACAGCAGAGCAGCCGCCGTAATATCAATGCTTGCCGTTGACGTGTTCCGGTTTGAAGGACACGGTAGCCGGTAAACTTACTTTTTCTGGAGGCCTAACCGGCTTCAGGTTGGCAACGAACTATTATCACCTTTGGTGTCTTTAGGTTTGCTTTTAGGTTTGCCTTCCAGTATCATAAAAAATGAAATGATTCTTTGCGTCATTACCCATTACTTAATTTTATTATTATGACTCTTTTAGTATTATTTTTAAATGCAAAAACGAATGAATATAAACCATCATCTTCAATCACTTTCTCTATTTAAAAAAAAACACATCAAAAACAGCTACGTAGTTTTAAAGATTTAAGTATACAAAGGGACATAGGCACAGAGGAATCGTCATTGTTTTATAACATGAAGTGATTAGAATAACAGTTAAACTATTAAAATTTAATTAATTTTTTATTGTGATAAAACAGTGAAATCGCCTACGTCTCTCCTGTTGATAAAAGACAACTATGGCCTAGACACCATAAATTTTAAAGATGCATCGCTATCTTTTGAAAGATTATTATAAAATGTACAATTTCGTCAGTAAAGACTTGTTTTTATTGTTAAGTGTCAAAAGAATGCAAAACTAAAGCAGATATTTTCTTAAAAAATACACATCGCGAAGATATTAATGGTCGTTTTCTACCTGAGTATCTCCATACAGGTTTCTTCTAAAAGAGGTGTTTTAATTGTTAGACATTTTAATACATTTAATTAAAAGTCACTCAAATCATTCAATCAAAATAACCACATAATAACTTGAATAAATTACATTCATTTAGTTTAAAATAACTTTATATTTAATGAGAAAATATGTAATAATATTTAACAAAAAATAAAAACTTTATTTTTAATATTAACACCTTTCATTAGATGTACCTAATGACTTTGGCAATAAATTAAAATAGTTTTTAAAACGACCATTTAGACTTGGTATCTCAAAGGTTTATCTTTGATGTACTTGATAAAATGAATTTATATTTATAAATCAAAAATATTGTTTAATAGTTTATGATTTAGCTCTGATGATGCTGTTATTTAAGCGAAACCGATAGGTTATTTATAAAATAATAAATTACTTTACTGCTATTTAATTTATGCGCTCCGGCTTTACACTTTTTACTCTTTTTTGACTTCATACTTTTATTTTTAAATTGGCTAATCTAATCTAATCTAATTTAAGCGAAATGATTAATTATGTGTTATAACAACGCTATATAAATCTTTAAAATACATTCGGATTTCCGAAGCTTGACTGATATAGCCGAAGCGCATAATTTAAATAGTACTGTACAAGTGTTTCTTAATTTAAAAATATGAGTTTTTTTTAGGACGTAGCGATAATAAATGGCGATGTTACCTGGTCGAAGAGACCGAAGATAGGTGGTGGTCGGTGGGCAAGCATCTCGGAGAAGCCTCTGTAGCCTGGACGCAGGATACTCCAGCCAGGCGCGCGAGCTACGTCTCTGCGGACATAGGAAATACATGATTAATATTACATTTGCTTATATAATAAATAGGTAATGTGTCAGATCACCTCTGTTGCCTAATGATCCAGCTTCAACGTTGATTGAACGAGGACTTGGATTCGATTTGAGAATGCTATTTTAACTTTCTTATAAAAAACAACGTTGTCTATGATAGGACAATTTAACGCGATATGTTTGTCACCTATTACCACATAACCTAAAAATACCACATATTTCGTTGCATTTTTTTAACAATAAAAAAAAACAATAAAAACTAACAAATACAAACTTAAGCACCTAAAGCTGAGTGATATTTGATGAAGTTATCAATCAGAACAGTCACGAGTCGGACACAGGTGTTAGAACAAAAAAACGTTAGAAAAACGCGCGGCACAACGTCAGCCGGCGTATGTCTGTCGCAGCGCGTTTTTGTACCAATTACCGCCCGTCTAACGCAACCCTCACAAATTACTCTTCTAATATGAATAAAAAATAACACCACCGTATTTCTAATGCACAGGAATTTAATTATCATAGTGTTTACATTTTTTATGTCTGTTTCCCACAATATTATAACTCACATTTTTTGTTTTCCAAGTACCTACATCATAAACATTTACAATAGTTGTATACGTTATAGATAACAATAAACTGGTTAAGTGCGAGTTGGGCTCGCTCTTGAAGGGATTAAAAATATTAGTTACAAATCTATCTATAAAGTAAATATCCCTGGACAAGTTACACAAATCGAATCTAACCTCAAAGTAAGCAAATAACATGCTTGTAGTCAATGATACTAATACATAGAAATACTTAAATAGAAAAGTATCTTCACGCCCATATCCCCGAAAAGGTAGGCAGAGAAAAAAACCAGGGCACCCACGACTAGCCGAAGACACTAAGTCCTACAATGTGATAGGTGGCAAGCCTATCGCCAACCGGGCACACATCCAATCCCGAGCAACATTTTTTATTACAAAATTGGAAAAACCCAATTTTCTTTTTGTTGCCCGATCCGGGATTCGAACCCGGGACCTCATGCAGTCAAGTCCAACAACTGAACCGCTAGACCATAGAGGCGACACTTAAATAGATACCAGAATAAATTTAATAAACACCCAGACCCGGAAACGCAGACATCTAAATGTTTATCACTCAAATGTCTGCCCCCGTCAGAAATCGAAACTGAGTCTCGCGGTTGGTCAGCATGGTTAGTTATATAGGTACGTTAACCGCTCGACCAAGAAGGCTGTCAAACCTCTGTGGTTAAGTGTTGGCTTTGAATACGTGTTTCAGGTTCTAATCCGGTCGGGCAACTTCATCCATCTTACTGATAAACATAGACTAACGCTGGAGTAAAATTAGGTTGCTATTATCACGGTATCACACTGTAATAAAGACTATATATATAATACCAGGTTGAACCTTGGAGTACTTTACTCCGTGTTTATTAATAAGACGACGAAAGTGTTTTTCAACTGACGAAAAAAGGAGGAGATTCTTAATTCGACCTGTTTGTTTTTTTGTATGTATGTTACTGGATTATTCCGGCGTTTGTGGACGGATTTTCAAAATTGTTTTTTTAAATTGAAAGCCTATACTCCCGCGGTCCCATTATAATTCTGCCCAGGTCTACATTAGCATTCATGAGAAAACCACATATTGTGTTCCAAATTTGAAGTCGGTTTTTTGCAGTTTTACTGCGTTTAAATTATTGAGGTATTTAAAAAAAATATTTAAAGAATTGTCTATAGCTAGAAACTGCTAAAACACTATGTATAGGGAGTACCTCCGCTTAATTTGATTTGGATGTTTTTGTAAAGTGGTTCTCAGAATACATCTACACAGAGGCTGTGAAAAACGGGCTGATTATTTGTTTTTATAAAAAACAACTGCAAAAAATTTCATATTTTTCACAATTTAAAAATACAAACCAATTTCTGAATGTAACATAAAAGTAACTTTATACTAGTAATTGATTTCGTCGTCGTCCGCTGTTAACGTCGTTTGGTTCTCTTTTGTGAACTTTTTAATATAGAGATTTAAGGTTTGTCTTCCTCAAGATCTATATGTATTTTCCCCGTGTTGGTCCGGTCTTCTTTGTTGCATAGACCATCTGCCTTCCTGTGCCAGGCAGCTTGTAAAAGGCGAGCATAGGCTTGCCATCACGGACAAAGTGACATCAGACTCACCCGGATTGGTACCACCGCCTTACTTATTCCTGTCGCCATAACGTCATGACGTGTTCCGGTTAGGAAGGTAAGGTAGCCGGTAAACTTACTTTTGCTTGAGGCCTAACATCCCGTCCACTGGTTGGCAACGCATCATTACCACCTTAGGTGTCTCTAGGCGGCGAGAATTTCTTACCATCAGGAAATCCGTCTGCTTGTTTGCCTTCCAATCTCATCAAATAAATATCTTCATTATTCGTAAAAAAATATTCAACAATTTTAATATGAAACATACATCAAGCACGCTTCTGCATTCATAACATTAGGGTATTTTTTTGTAATATGCAGAATATGTAACCAAAGGTAAAATCTGCATGTACTACAGTTATTCAACTCTCCCGGGAACATTAGATATAGGAATAAAAAGCAGTCTAAGTCACTTTCCAGATTAAAAGTCTTTTTTCCATTGAAAAATAAAAAAAACACAAACGAAAGACAAGTGAAAACACTTTCATATTTAATGGTATTTAAAAATTGGCCACTTAAACAAAATAAAGAAGTTTTTTTCCAAAGACTTGGTAGTAGTTTTGTAAAGAGTACAACTTAGATACGTTTAAAGAAAGTGTAGACAGACTTCTTTTACTACTACTTTTTCCTTCTTCTAGTCGTAACGCTATCATTATGGCATTGAACTCATTAAAGACGTCGAAAAAACATCTCATTCAGAGGCCGACACATTTTTATCCCAGGATTCAGCTACTTTAGCTGAATTCTGTGGTTTAGTGGTCTGGCGTCGGACTTGTCTTCTTGAGATCCCGGGTTCAATCCCGTGTTGGGCAACTAACTAAATTTGTCTGGGATTGGAGATGTGCCCGGTTGGCGATAGGCTTGCCACCTATCACATTATGGGACGTTTTGGGTATTCTGGTTGCAGCTCTGACTAACTCTTCTAGGATATCCGCGTGATGGTACTTTTCTTAAAATTATTAACTGGAAGAACTTTCATGTCTTTGGAACACGACAATATTAAATAGCAAGTAAACGTAATCATTTCTGCCGATGTATTTGTATGTTTTATTACTGCTTTAGGTTAATACGTATAAGGTTGTAGCGCCTAGGAGGTATTCTCGCCGGCAGGGGCGCTNNCCCGCCTCTAGAATTTACAATGTCTCGGCCCACCTCACACCCCTCCGCCGCCCGACTCTCCCCACCAAACGAGTTTCACCTTTCCATACAAGATATAAGGCGATTTTTCGCTCGCAGAGTTTTCCTCAGTGTGCGTGAAAATTTCTCGCCTGGAAATTGTAATGCCGCGCGACTGCGATAAAAAATGAGTGGTTCAAACGTGAATACATTACTGAGAGAGAGAGAGCACGGCGCCGCCTACTATGTGGAGCATTTCCATCTCGGGGGGCTATGTGGGTCCGGAGACGCCTTGGATTCAAGTTGAAATACTTTAAATAGCTCTATGTACTGAACTTGCAAAATGTGTAGGATTAGGAGATATCGCTGTAGTTTCATTTCGAAGTTAAAAGGATATTAACGCCCGTAGCCCCGAAAAGTCCTACATTGATCATAGCAAATCAACGTTTTTGTCAGAAAAATCCACGACCATTCACGGTGACGCCAAAACTCTTATGGTGACTTATTACGTCTTATTGATTGACCTTCATCGGAGACACATAAGGCACTGAGATTGATGCATTTGCGTATGATCAAATAAAAAAAAGTCTCGTTTTCTTTTTTAATTCTCCATTGTCTAACTGCCAACTACGATTAGCATTCTGGGCTCTTCTACTAAAGCCGTACAAAAAAATTCGAAAATCAGCTACGCCTTTACGCTTAGGCTTGACAACGCTTAACTTTTGGTGACTTTAAGTGACATGTATCATGAGACGCGCCAAATTTATACCCCCCTCCATTTTTGGTTGGGGTTGAAAAACTCAAAAAAGACGTTAGACGAAAAAGACAAAACGACTTGTTACACATCGTACATTTGCTTAAAACAAAAAACATACAAACGTGTCTTCACGAGAAGTCCCTTACGGCGTAGGCAGAGAGTAAAATAAACAATTTACATGTATAAATATCTTAAAGCCATGCTCTTCAAGACAACCTTAAATTTATTTTTCTCTAAAGTACGAGTATAAGATGTGTCGCCAATGGCGTCAAACAATGTACATACAGAATACAGATACGTTAAAATCTCATTTTAACTTCATTATAACAAAAAGTAGTTCAAAAACCAGAGAATCTGGGACAGGTTCGAACATTCGCCAACCGGGCATTTATGCAAACCCAGGAAATGTACTTTTATTTTAAAAAAAAGCATCTTCGACACACACAATACCTGTTTGTATGGTCTATCCGTTTTAACACATAGACTAAGAATGAAGTTAAGTAGATATCGTAGCCCGTATTTCTTACTTCACGCCAAGTCCCTTACCGGGTATGCAAAGAACGACAGTGTAAGTAAGACTGTAATACCAGATTGAACCTTGGATTACTTTAGTCCATAATTATCAATAAGACAACATGTGAATAAAATAACCTGGATCTTAATAATTCGTGTAAAATAGTGATTAGGTACATATACTTCATTCATACTATTTCAGGAAAGTACGAATTCTCTACTAGATATAGGAAACTCATCTACGCTGAAGAAATTCGCTAACTATGTACTCTTGAATTTAAAAACGTATAGATATTCCATGCTATACAAATATGACGTTTTGAAGAAAAAAAAGATTCGAAAAAATTGTTTTTTGTCTTAATAGTGTACCTATAGTTTATAGTCAATGGTATTTTTTGTAGACATTTTATTCCGATATCTATTCGGGTACCCTTGAGAGTTTATGTAGATGCTTATAAAATCTTGTAACGAATAGCACATATATTCTCTTTTACGTCTGGTTGGTCAAATATGGCCAAGACACTAAAGACGTGCCAATAGCTAGAGGCGTCGCGTGAGCCATCACTTGGTTCATTTTGTCGCACAACACTATTTCTTCATTTCATTACTTTTCCAAATTTGAATAAAAATGTCAGGTTACCCGACAATTCACAAACTGTCGGGCAAAACCTTTGCACTTTTCCATAAATTATTAAATTCACATAAATTACAGTTCTTCTGTGTTTATTTACAAGCTGTTACCTGCGGCTTTGCTCTCGTGACAGCTAATATATTTACTTAATATAGCACATTAATAAGGACTTTATATAAACTTTCAACCCCTGTCTCATCCCCTTAGGGGTAGAATTTCTAGTAACGCTTAAATACGTATCTACTAATTTTTAATAAGTAATAAAATAAAGTTCATGGTTCTAACTTAAAAAAATGACAGCCTTCTATACAAACTTTCAACCCCTATTTTACCCCCTTAGGTGCAATATTTCCAAATTTTCGTCCTTAGTGGGTTTCTACTTCTTACTCAATAAAACGACCCTACTCACCAAGTTACTTGGCTGTTACTATAACAGTTTTTGCTTGGCGACGATGAATCAGTCTGTCAGGACATGTTATTTTATAAGTATAGGTTATGATTCAAATATTCTGAGCATATATCAAAGGCACTAGCCCCAATACTGTAGAATAGAAGAACCTATTACTATTCCTACTACTAGCATCTAATACTAGACAAAATAAATCATCCTAAAAGCAGAAGCCTCTTTTAATTATACGTATCAGAATTTAGAACAAGCAATAAAAGTATTTATCACAGTGTACGTAGGAAGTGACGTCATCATTGCCATATTCTGTTTTGCATAAGCTTGTCGAAAAACTAACGCAATTGTCCCCGTGTTGGTCCGGGCTCCTTTATGGAATAGATCATCTGCCTTCCTTGTCAGGCAGCTCGTAAAAGGCGAGCATAGGCTCGCCGTCACTAACACCGCGACATCTGACTAGGTGGTAGAGTTTCGCAGCGACTCACCCGGATTGTCACCACCGCCTTACCTATTCCTGCCGCCATAACGTCATGACGTGTTCCGGTTCGGAGGGTAAGGTAGCCGGTAAACTTACTTTTGCTCGAAGCCTAACATCCCGGCGTCAGGTTGGCAACGCACTGGTGTCTCTAGGCGGCGTGAATTTCTTAACATCAGGAAATACGTCTGCTTGTTTTCCTTCCAACATCATAAAAAAAATGGTTCAAGATTCCAGATTCATATTAGCAATATATCATTTACAACTGTACTGTCTTTTTTTTTATATTATAGGAAGGCAAACAAGCGGACGGATTTCCTGATGGTAAGAAATTCACGCCGCCTAGAGACACCAAAGATGGTAATGGTGCGTTGCCAACCTGAGGCTA
Organism: Calephelis nemesis; assembly: GCA_002245505.1. Classification (NCBI taxonomy): domain Eukaryota; kingdom Metazoa; phylum Arthropoda; class Insecta; order Lepidoptera; family Riodinidae; genus Calephelis; species Calephelis nemesis. Next base: position 196,959 of record NJDD01002614.1, read on the forward strand.
TAGGCGATTCTTTTCCATAACGAAATCCATCTTACTATTTTCCTTTAATGTCAGCGAAACTGCAAAAACTGAATTCAATTTCCGTTATACATCCATAAAAATATGAAAAGTTCTAACCGCCAGCTGAATGCAAAATTGCAAAAAACCAGTCCGTTTACTTCAGTGCAATAATTATGATATCTAGGTAAACAAAATGCGCATTAACTATAAGTACAAAACAATTTGATCTTGATATAATTAAAATGGACCAACCCGACCACCTGCTTTTTATAAACAAGTCATTAGAATCGGTTTGTCTAGAAGTTAGAAACAAACAATTGTTTTAAAAACCTCCTCTTTTTTAGAAGTCAATTGAAAAAACTGTGCAAAGGGTAAAACCGTGATAGATGCTACACTCTTTGTATGGTTTAAAAATAAAACAAAACGTTTTATTTGAGAAACTGGCAGATATTCTGGAAGCGAAAACTTCTTTAGCGGCGTTGCGCACTTTTTTTGGAATGGATAAAAACGTCTAAACTCGGGTCAGGTCACGTGACCTGATCGAAAATTCTTAAGACGGCGCTGGGCGCTTGCGCGAATGTTCGTGTTGTCATGTTTGTGTACGATAGCGCAATAAATGAATATTGTATTCTACCACATAATTGACAGTACATTCATACTGATACTCAAAGCAATTCGTGCAAAATTATCTCTTAACCATTCCAAAATATCAAAAGTGCACAACGTTAATGTTCAAGTTTTCAATTCTGCCGGCACTCCCGGAGATCAACCCGTCGTTTTTTTAAGGAATAGTTAACTGATACTTCTAAATTGCAATTGGGAAAGATGACTAGCCGAAAATAAGGCCATCCAAAAAAAATATTGCATTTTGCAATTAAATGCAAACGTACAGAGACATGAGACTCGTAAACTAAGTGATAATTGGAAAGTTTTTCAAAAGATAAAAGTTCATTAGGCAACAAAATTTCTAAAATCTGGCATAATTTACTGGTGGTAGGGTGCTGTGCACTTGGAATCCATTCCAATTCAGCCATAACCGCCTGGAATCTGGAATAATGTTTTGTCTAGATTCCACTGATCCACCGCCTTACCTATTTCTAATGCTTTAATGACTCTGTCCTGTTCCGTTTGGAAGGCTAGGTTAGTCGGAATTTCTGCACTTTGACCAAAAGATATCGTTGCACCAATAGGCTACTGTTGTCTCTTGTCATCAGAAAGCCCGCTACGCTGAACTCTTACATAAAAAAAAATTATTGTGCGGTTTTATGAAATCATGGTAAAAGTAAAACTCGGTTGCTCTGACGTCACCATCACGCGACATACGACACGCATACCAAAAAATTTGACACGATGTAATAAAAGTTTCACTTTAAAAATGTATATCACTGGGTCATTTATTTCGGTTTTACCCTATTGCGGGTGAGTGGGGCAATAATAACGCGATCATCTCGGTTGGCGGGCTCGGCCGCTGCGGGGTGCTACGAGTCGCTATCTCATATTCACAATGTCGGTGTAAATTCAAATTTTCCGCACCACAGCCGCCGGACCTCTATCAAAATATGTTGGCAATTTCTTTTATCGAAACTGCGCATTCCTAATGGGGTTAGTACTGGGGGTTAGAAAATGTCTATCCTTTTAAAAGTTACGAAGGCAAATGGCGAAAAATAAACCCTTTTTCTTCACATTTTATAAGAAACTAGCAGTTTCACGCAGCTTCGTCTTCGTGACTTGGCTTCTACTGCATCGATTTAGATGAAACAAAGCCTATGTCACACAGGGATAATGTAGCATTCTAAAAGTGAAATCGATAAAAGTGAATCAAACCTTTCGTCTTTATAATATTAGTATAGACTAGTATAGATTGTAAGTAAAATATATTTTTTAATTCGACTTAATGAAATTGTAATATATACACTAGCATTGCAAGAGAATTCATCCGCGTGTTCAAGGAGAGGGTTTGTGTAGGAACCCGTTAAGATATCGAGACAGAAATTAGTCTATCATCTAGTCTATATCTGTGCTATGATAATATCAATCAGTTCAGCCGTTTTGTCGTGAAAGTGGAACAAACATTCACACTTTCCAATTTCATTAGTTTGGATGACTGAAAGAACACTTTATTGTGCTACAATGAAAAATCCTTAATACAAATCACTACCAACTAGTTATAACACTAAGTATAAACCGCTATAAATAAAATAAAATAAATAATAAATATCCCTGGACCAGTTACACAAATTGAATCTAACCCCAAATTAAGCAATTTATATGCATGTGTTATGGGTGTTAGTCAACGATACTAATACATAGAAATACTTAAGGGTCCATATACGCTAAAGTACATCAGCAGTATAATGTTTTTTTTCACACAAAGCAATCATGAATCTTGGTGACAAAAACACACAAGATTAACATGAATATGCTTTATAAGACTAGTGTTTCCAAAACACGATTCATTTCACTTTGCTCGATAGAAAAAAAACAAAAAGCTAACTTTGTTGAAAGCAAAACCCAAGTGTCTACTTCAATTATGAAAATATCGACACTAGATTTAACATAAACATAGATAAGTACTATACCTAAAAGATAAGTGTTTCAGTTTTTATACTTTTTTCAAATTACTTTTTTAGTGTCAAAGATAGTGATTTGTCGCTTAAGACGTTTACTTTAGAGCGCAATATTTCATAGTAATCATGGAACGGGGGAGTGCGGCGATTGGCTCTTCTGGCTGACTAAGTATGGGGCCTTAAATAGATACCAGAATAAATTTCAGAAAAGTTACACAAAATGTTTCGAGTTAACAATCAGTAATGAACTAACGAGTTCGATTCTTTGCTATTGGTAAAAAAACTATCTTTCTTAAGCGAAACGACTTGATTCTTAAACCGTATATTAATGATTGATTAAGTGTTAATTAACTCCCCTAAGTGCGGCCTTACGGTACACCTATAACAGAAGCATTGAATTTGCAAATGTTTGTTTTTCAATTATTAAAGTCTATATATACTAATGGCGATTCATTTTTAACCAACTCCAAACCAACCAAAGAGGAACCGATTTTGATAGATTTTTCAAAGGCCATAATGCCAAAGCTATTTATCTGAAATTATCACGGAATCATAATCTTTCGAAAATATAATTAGAAATCGCAACGTAGTAATGAAATAATTGGATTCCGATTTTAATTATATTGTGTCCAGTATAAATAAATTAATAAATAATAAATATCCCTGGGCAACAACTTACACAAATTGTATCTAACCCCAAAGTAAGCAAATTATATGCTTGTGTTATATTAGTCACCGATAAAGTAAATAGAAATGATTAAATAGATACCAGAACAAATTTAATTAATATATAAATGTTCTATCTATCGGGAATCGAACCCTAGCTTTGCGGTTGGTCAGTGTAATTAGGCGAGTACGCTAGCTACTCGACCAACGAGGCGGACGATTTTTGAAGTTATACTTTTTTTGGCGCGTTAGGAAAAAATGATGAGGGTAAATTTTTACGATGCGCGCGCACACCGTCACGAAAAACCGACATGGTGAAGTTAGCTATAGATAACATTTTAGTTTTTATTAAATATTAAATAAACTTTATTTAACTAAATAATGCATTAGAATAAATCTTTTAATGTATTAAATACCTTTTTTCTATGGTTAGTGTCATTTTGTCTACAAATGTAAAATAAGGCAAAAGATAAAATTTTTAAAAAGATTTTTATCTTATTACGCCGAAGAAGTATAACTTCTAACGCGTGTACATAAGTACACACTCAATTTTTTTTATTCCTTTCCTTTTTTTTCATTATTTCATAGATGTGTTCAGTTAGAAAGTTGTATAATTTTATAAAGTTGTGAATTTGAAGTGGTTGTTTACGGAGGGTGGCGATGTGAACGGCCGGGGAAGGTCGCAGTGGTCCCGTTACTATGACCTTTGGCTCCCGACAGTACGTCGATACCCATTAGTTATGCCACCGCTACTACTGACCGACAATTTTGTTTAGACAGGTGATTCGTATCATCCAGCTTTTATATTTAATATTAATATGTTTATCATTTGTGCCACGAACGTCTAGGTAATCGCCTCTGTGGTCTAGTGGTCCGGCATCGGACTTGACTGCATGAGGTCCCGGGTTCGATCCCGGGACACCGGACAGGCAGCAAAAAAAATTGAAAAAATATATAATAAAATAAAATAACGTTACCGGGATTTGATATGTGCCCGGTTGGCTAGAATAAGTCAAGTTTCTTGAGGACCCGGCTTCAATTCCCGGGTCGGAAAAAATGGAAAATGTGTATTTTCAATCCCGGGCAACGATGTTTTTTCATTTGTAAACACGTATTTTTGAAACGAAGTTCCTTACGGCAGGCTTGGAGGAGATAGGGATTTTGCTGCGCAACCGAACTGAAAAATATGTAATAGTAAAAAGCGTAAGAAAAAACCGTGGAATAAATCGTTAAGTAAGATGTGCGAGTTGCGACTAAACTGAAAAAAATGTGACACTAAAAACCGTAAAAAAAAACCTTGAGAAAAAGTCCGTGGAATAAAAACCGTTAAATAAGACGTGCGCAGGCGCAACAGTCGTATACACAAGCGAGTAGGTAGTTTATAATACCTTTCTCTTTCTATCTCACCCCATCCCGCCAATGTATAATATATACTCATGAATTGTGTCGATTCTACATTAGCCGAAGGAACTTCGTTCCTACCTAGTGTCCCACGACACCAAATTATATTTTCAATTTTTTTTTATTGAATGACCCAGGGATAGAAGCAGGGACCTGAAGAAGTCAAGTCCGACGCCGGACCGCTAGACTACAGAAATGATTTCAGATAAAATTAGGTTTTAAATAATTTTAAATACACAACAAAAAAAACTAGAAAATTTGAAATTTCAATATATATATATATAAACTAGCTGACCCAGCAAACTTCGTATCGCTTGACATTAATGCTTCGACAGTAGCGCAGTCTGTCGGATCCGATGTGAAACATACCAAAATAACAACGACTTATTATTAAAAAAATAATTAAAAAACATTTTCCACGAGACCAAATTGTGAATCTAAACCATTCTCGAATTCCCTTGAACACGCACAAAAACTTTCATCAACATCGGTCCAGCCGTCTAGAAGGAGTTCAGTGACATACACACTCACAGAAGAGTCATCTATAGTATAAAAATTAATTGCTAAATGTGTTGGTAAGCGCATAACTCTCGAACGACTCAAGCGATTTGGCTAATTCTTTTTTTGTTGTATTAGTAATTGTCAGAAGAAGGTTCTTATGAAGAGAAAACCCAGGAAAGTTGCAGGGAAGATGGGAAAAACAATACTTTATTTTCCCCATACAAACTGAACGGGTGCAACGAAGTTCACCGGAACAGCTAGTATATATATAAAAATGAAACCCGTTATCCTTGGTCACGGCATCACGCATAATAATTGGCTGGACCGATTTCACTAATTCTTTTTTGTTGTATTTGTCATTATTAGGGGAAGGTTCTTACGGAAAAAAAAATATTAAGAAAATCTCTCAGAAATATTGAGAAATATACATTTAATTTTGCAGTTCAAATTGAATAGGTACTCATACGTAAGATAGGTCAGCTATACAAAATAAAGTAGTTTCTACTATTCTTCTATCATTCTATCATTGCTACGTTAAGGCGGTACGACGTTCGCCGGGTCAGCTATTATTCTAATAAAAATATCGTTGCCCGGTATTGGGCTTGTGCCCGGTTGGCGATAGGCTTCCTATCTATCACATTGTGGGACTTAGTGTCTTCGGCTAGTCGTGGGTGCCTTGGTTGTAGCTCTGTTTAATTCTTCGAGCATATGGGCGTTAAGATACTTTTTTTAGATGAAATAAATCTTAGAAGACAGCAGACGAAGCAGTTGTAGAATTTAACGATTTGAAATTAAATGTTTCCTCTGTATGATTAAATTAATAAAATTCAAAATATAATAATTAGTAATTTAGATATTATTAAGTTTTAAATGTGAACGGATGTCGTAATGCAATAATTATTGTAATGATACTTGTTAAAATTTTAATTAATCAATTCTCAAAGTTGCTGCTTAATGTGTTCAGCGACCGGAAAGTCCTACAAAGATACATAAACTGTGTTTTACAGAATTATTATTATACTAGCTGTGCTCGCGACTTCGTCTGTATTTTTCTTAAAAGTAGCCTATGTTACCCCATATTACATAAGATACCATCAATAACATCGGTACAGCCGTTTCAGCGATTAACCTGAACAGACAGACAAAAAAATGCAAAATAAAGACAACTGAAAAAGAATATTCACGCCCATATCCTCGAAGATTTAGGCAGAGGCACTACTAAGGCAGCCACGACTAGCCGAAGACACCAAGTCTCAAAATGTGATAGGTGGCAAGCCTATCGCCAATCGGGCACACATCCAATCCAGGGCAACGTTATTTTTTAATAGAAAATTGAAAATACACCTTTTGGTTTATGTACCGCATATATACTTTTATGCATGTAGTTTCAAAGAGGAATGTTACAGACACTCTAATTTTATATATTTGTTTATATGTTTCAACTACTAGCTGTCCCGGCGAACTTCGTTTCTCCCGTTCAGTTTGTATAGGAAAAGTAAAATGTTGTTTTTCTTAGTTTTCTCGCAAGTTTCTTCCTTTTTCTTATCTTTTAAGCCTTCTCTGGACTTGAACAAATAATTCAAAACCAAAATTAGCGAAATCGGTTCAGCCGTTCTCGAGTTTTAGCGAGACTAACGAACAGTAATTGATTTTTATATATAGATGTGTACCAGCGATTTAACAAACGTAGAATAGCCAATTTAGACAGCAGCTTTGGCTAAATTTAACATGACTTTTAAAGGATTTTCCATTTTTTGCTTTTATGGATTGATTTTTGAAAAAGGAGCCAGGGTTTATGCTCTTGTCTTTGATTATATGCTTATCAAATTTCATTAAAATCGCCAAAACGTTACCTGGGATATGTGCCCGGTTGGCGATGGGCTTGCGTAACACATTGAGGGACTTAGTGTCTTCGGTTAGTTGTATTGTACCCCAGCCTAACTCTTTGGGGACACTCTTTTTTTATCTAGGTGATAGAGTCCTTCGATGACTTTCGCCTTTCCTGCAACTATCAAAACGTAATTTTACAAGTCAGAGAGAACTCCCTGTCAAGGTCACTTGAACAATTACTACCAATAAAATATTAATGAATCCTTGTTTATGCATACTCCGATGAATGTTCGTGGAAAATCAAGGCACGTTTTAATGTCAGTAATTAATCCACTTTTATGTTTACAAGTTAAACATTCCCTCTAATGCGCGATGTAATCTACTTGTAATTACTGAGTGTCATAAAATTTCGGGATTTTATGAAACCCATCCTTGAGTGTCACAAGGGATGTCACCTGCTAATGGTGGATATTTTGTTACAAGTTATCAAAATAATTATGACAAGGAGTCGCCCATTTGTCGGAATTTTGCCATATTACATTTTAATTATAAGTTATTTAATATAAATGATTAAAATATAATGATCAAACATTATTAAGGTTCTATTGTTAACTATCGTTATGATAAGAACGCCATCTTCATTTATCAAGACCAACTTTGTTTTCAAACATTATGAACGTAGTTTGTGCGCCATCTGTGACTTTTTATCTTTATTTTTTTGTGTGTTATATGTATGGTAAGGTATATCGTTTTATTTACTGAAATTATGCACTTTATAAGCATTATTATTGAAAATAATATACTTCTCCTACACATGAGCTATAAGTGTGCCAGATTTTATACTTCTTTTTTGCTTTTTTGTTTTACCTAATCTTCTAATACATAAAATCGTGTCACGGTGTGCGTGATTGAGCTCCTTCGAAACGGCTTGACCGATTTTCGTGAAATTTTGTGAGCATACTGAGTAGGTCCGAGAATCGGCAAACATTTATTTTTCATACCCCTAGGAGACAAAGGAGTCACCCAATATTTTTTTCTACAATCACATTAAAAAAAGTAGCAGAAAAATGTCTGCCGGGTCAGCTACTTGTATTATCTATATATTAAGATGTGATGCCAAAACCTTGGACCCCATTTTACGAAAATTGCGCGGACGCAGGAGCATAAATTTTGGCACACATATACCTATATATCATGTGTAGGAGAAGTGATGAACGCTTATATTTTTTAATGATAATAATAAAAAAGTATCTTTACGTCCAAATTCCCGAAGAGGTAGGCAGAGGCAGAACCAGGGTACCCACGACTAGCCGAAGATACTAAGTCCTCCAATGTGATTGGTGGCAAGCCTAAAGCCAACCGGGCACATATCCTATCCCGAGTAACATTTCTTTTATTAGAAAATTGGAAAAAACCCAATTTTCTCTTTGTTGCCCGACCCGGGATTCTAAAAACTGAACCGCTAGACCACACAGGCGATAACAATTAATTAATAATAATACTCATAAAGTACCTATATTAAATCAATTAATAAAACATTACCCTCACTACCATGCATTTGACACACACAATCAAGTACATTGATGATAACGCTAAAAGATCACAGATAGCGCACTAAAAAGTTTGGAAACAAAGTAGTTGGCCTTAAAAATTGAAGATGGCGTTCTTATCAACAAGATATTGAAATTTATTATGGTCGAATTTCGATCAACGGGCGACCACTAGTAATAATTAAAACGACTGTCTAGCCAAACGTATTGAATGAAAAACTGTTTCTAAGTTTAAAGAACGTTACAATGAGCTGATTTGTCAAACTTATCCCACAGCAATTAAATCAGTCTGGGGGATATCAACACATATATGATATACTAGCTCACCCGGCGTACTTCGTACCGCCTTAGGGTAGTAACGATAGAATGATAGAAGAATAGTAGAAACTACTTTATTTTGTATAGCTGACCTATCTTACGTATGAGTACCTATTCAATTTGAACTGCAAAATTAAATGTATATTTTTCAATGTTTCTGAGAGATTTTCGCAATATTTTTTCCTTAAGAACCTTCTCCTAATAATGACAAATATAACAAAAAAAGAATTAGTGAAATCGGTTCAGCCATTCATGCGTGATGCCGTGACCAAGAAAAACGGGTTTCATTTTTATATTTATAGACTAGCTGACCCAGCAAACTTCGTATCGCTTGACATTAATGCTTCGACAGTAGCGCAGTCTGCCGGATCCGATGTGAAACATACCAAAATAACAACGACTTATTATTAAAAAATTATTTAAAAAAACATTTTTCAGGAGACCAAATTGTGAATCTAAACCATTCTCGAATTCCCTTGAACACGCACAAATACTTTCATCAACGTCGGTCCAATCGTCTAGAAGGAGTTCAGTGACATACACACTCACAGAAGAATTATATTTATAAAGATGTACATTCATACTTTAGGAAGTAGAATAATGTTGGGCTTAGGATCAAGTGATTGAAACACTCTGTAGTTTGATCGTTGACTCTGACTATGGTAGGTATTATGAGAACCACTAATCTTCTCCATTATTATTCATTTTCATCTAGTCATTCTCGTTAAAAGTATCTATCAATACATTGTTCTACAAAACGATTTCAATATAATAAATATTAAACAACACACCATTTCCATACAAAGCAGGCTCATTGGTTCCAGTGATTTGGTGTTACCGTCCGTTTGAATGATGGTCACGAACGTTCCCGGAACGAGGATATTTCCAGGATATCACCTCATTAACACACTTAAAATATGTAACCAAATTCATATATAGTAATGACAATAGCTTCCGTGGTATCTCCCACCTGGTAACTATTATCCTAGTTCATGTTGGTAATGACTGATGATCTTCTTGCAACAGTGTTTGGACCAGTTCAGGAACTCGACAATGGACCAATGCCTTTGGTCTTATTGTGCTTATTACTAAAGTAGAAAAAAGTGCCTTCACGCCCAATTCCCCGAAGAGGAGGGCAGAAGCACAACTAGGGCATCTATGGTTAGCCGAAGGCACTAAAATGTTATAGATGGCAAGCTTATCGCCAACCAGGCATATGTCCAGTCCCGGCCACCGATATTTTTGTTTAAAAAATGGAAGATTAATTAGGAAAACTTGGAAATGTGATGGTAAGTCTATGCTCGCCTTTTACGACCTGCCTGGCAGGAAAGCAGATGGTCTGTTCTGCAAGCTGCGGTTATCTCTTACCATCAGGGGTGAAGAAAAAAAAATTAGATCTCTGGTGTTATCAGAAAACTTATCACATTTTTTTAATATTATCAAGCTCAGTAAACTGTAAACTTGAGGGCTTTAGAAGAGGAGGCCTTTGTCCAGCAGTGGACGTCCTCCTGCTGATGAGGATGATGATGATGAAAACTGCATAAACCGACTCTAACTAATACATGACATACCACGTCACAATTTGATTATTTTTTTTTACGAAACATTGCAAATTACTGCCAAATCGTCCCACATAAATTTTAGCAACATCCTTCATAATAAAATCATGTAAAATTATTTTGAGCCCACCTCGGAATCATTACCTATATTTTTAAAAAAAATCATCATTGTCCAAGTACTCGCCTAAAAAACATACAAAATACATAATCGAATTGAGAGCCTCTTTTTTAATCGGTTAACAGCTGGACATTTGTTATATTATGACATTACATTTTTGACAGTTTAAAAACTTATTTATCACTTTAATCTAAAACATCAGTATATATTACGCAAAGTTTTGTCTTTAAATTGTCTGAATGAGTCATTATAAAACCATATATCACATATTGGTACAACAGTTCGTGAAATATGCGCGTGCGCATCCCAATGCGTCGTTCGGGGAAGGAAGCGGTGGGAGTAGCGCACCTGCTGGCTACGAAGCTACTCGGCATGCGCGCAACGCTCCCGGCGGCCTAATGGATCATCATGCCCGTAATCTCCTCGCCACATCGACTACTAATGCCTGATCATCCTCACGCACTGACGCTAATGAATTTATGTGGGAAATTTGTGACGCATTGACGTGGTAATACCGAGTACTACTGTAATATCACAAGTCACACAAACTGAACCTAAACCCAAAGTAAGCAAATTATATGCTTGTATTACGGGTGTTAGTTAACGATACTAAAACATATAAAAACTTAAATATATACCAGAATATAATAAACACCCAGACCCGGACAGAATGCAGACATCTAAATGTTCATCACACAAATGCCTGCCCCCGTCGGGAATCGAACCCGAGCCTCGCGGTTGGTCGATGTAGTTAGGCGTGTACGCTAGCCACTCGACCAACGAGTTATATAATATAGCCAGACTTAGATATAGTTCCTGAGATGCGAGCACAGGTTAAATAGATCATGACCAACAAGACTACTGGTGGTAGGCGTCTACCACTAGTAGTCTTGTTGGTCATATATTATTAGTCATATAATGACAGTGTCATGTTCCGGTCCGAAGAGTAGGGTAGACTTGCACAATTATGGGCCTAACATCACGGATAGCGACGTACATATAACGTCGTCTCTTACCAACAAGAGACCCGTGTGCTTGTTCGCTTAAGCTCACAGAAAAGCGCATAATATACAGAGAAATAAGATGGCTTTAAAGTAACAACAGAAAAAAACCTGAAAATAAAAATACACGTCCCATTCAGATGCACGCCTTTAGTCGTACTGGCCACCTCTATCACAAATATTTCCTCTTTGGTTAAGACTTCCAAATTCAAATTTATACAATAATTTCCTCATTTGTGTTTCGTAAATCGGCATTCTTTTATTTATTCTGATCTTTTTAGATTTGCTTCATTCAGTTCACAAACTTGAAATAACGCGCTATTCACACTGTGGCTCTAGTGCTGCAGAAACGGCTCAAAAGGATAATGACACTCATAGTAGCACGTTTTGGCTCCAAAGTTTTCGTTTTGGAAATTTCAACCTGAAGAATAAACCCCGAGGACGGCCTGAGACCCAAGTTGGCAATGAAGAATGGAAGGCTATTGTGGAAACCACGTCTAAATTTGCTGCAGGTGAGTGGTGACGGTGTTAGAGATAAAACTGTTGTAATCTGTAAGATTAAAAAGTATCTTCACGCCCATATCTCCGAAGGCGTAGGCAGAGGCACAACCATACCCATGCTATGCATGGTACGCATGCCTAGCCGAAGATACTAAGTCCCACAATGTGATAGGTGGCCAGCCTATCGCCAACCAGGCACATATCCTATCCCGAGCAACATTTTTTTTATTAGAAAATTGAAAAAACCCTATTTCCTTTTGTTGCCCGACCCGGGATTCGAACTCGGGACCTCATGCAGTCAAGTCCAACAACTGAACCGTTAGACCACAGAAGCTTAAAAGGTTAGTTTCTTACGAATTGAGTGAAGCAAATGGCAAACGCGCGTTGACTGCTGCATTACCTGTGATGAAAAGAGGATTCTCATCTATAATCGGAAGTGCTTATCCTAATGTCCCCTGACAGCTTTGTCGAATCTGGGCAGAAGTCTGTTGTCAGCAATGCAAACCGTCGTGAAAAGCTAGGTAGTTGCTAAATAACCATGACTGTTTAATCGCTCTGCTTCAGTGCTGCTGCTTTATTATAACGCTAGACCACACACTGCAAAGCAAACGGATACCAAATTGGAAAATCTTCCATTGGAATGTTAAAAACGTCCACCATACTCTCCGTACTATGCTCCAACAGATTATTAAGTTTTTCGAAATTTTTGTTTATTTTTGCAAGTGAAAATTTTCTACTCCAATGCCTTCAAACATTTTTTTGATTCCATTCTAAAACTTTTTTAGTAAAGCGGACAATGAAACCTTATCTCATAGGCAAACGTGCATAGATAGCAATAATTTATTGGAATAAACAAGTATTTTAAATTAAAAAATATTCTACTTTTTGTTTTCGCGAATTCCATATTTAAGGACCCAATAATAAAATCGTATCGTTTTTTTGTTTAATAGCTTTCAAGGAGGTTGTAAACCTTTTTGCTTCTACTTCTTATCCCTACAAGTTAACAATGTTACCATTAGAAAACTTCCTTTGCCTCTATATGGTCTGATCGAGGGCAAGAACTAAACAAAAACAAAAGTTCAAGGCTGAGTTCACGGTCAATATCAGTCGCACGTCAATCGCAGGTGCCATGAGGATATTAAGCTAAATATTGTCCCGGCTGCATATTTACATTCTCCGTGTAAATTGCCTTCATACGTGGTTTTGAGCTTCTTTTACTGTATTTGCCTGACATATACAGTAAAATAAACTTATTATAAAAACGTTTTATTTACCTTATATTTTATTATCTGGCCAAGTTCGTGCCACCTGACTAGCAGTCAAAATATATTCAGTGTATATATGTAAATTTAAAGTTTTAGTAATAAATTTTTCGATGTCGACTTCCCAAGGGAGAAGAATGCATAGAAAAGGATTTTATTCGATTATTAAAAAAATACAAATGTGTTATTTAAGAGATTATTCAACTAATTTTTAATTAATTTTGATGTCTTCTTTTTTATTTAGTAAGTTCATAATTATACTTAAATCGTGATTCTATACAAATTATAATACTTAATTATTATAATCACCAAAGATGGTAACAAAAGCGATAATAACCTTTGTTTCACATCACAACCACATGATATAAGTGACTAGTAATCTGATACTTGCTATTGCGAGATTTTACCAACTGTCTGAAAGATAGGCAATTATTTTTCAAGTAGTTCAATGATAGTATGAGGAAACAAGTATCAATATAAATAGGTTATAGCTTACCTACTCATGTAAGTGGCTGATATAAAATCACAAACCAAGGATTGTAAGTACGCCGCCGGATCGAATGCCTCTCACGAGCGGTGCAGGTGTGCGGCGCGCGCGCAGCATACCAATTCACCCTGCACTCCTCTAATTTTCTTATCCAACTTAAACTCTATTCCAAGCCCATAAGACCTCCACTTGATATTACGTTGCCATTGATCACAGTAATTTTTTAAAACCACTGAATATTGTTCTGCAGATTATAACATCCGCGATGAATATGAATGTCTTCTTGTTTTTTGTCCGATTTCCCTCGCCGTATTCGTTGTGTTGCTGTCGTGTAGATCTATGCTTATTGCCTATTGTCTTTTTATCATATTATATGTCGATGCTATGGTCTTGTGAGGTACCGGGTTCGATTTTACTTCTATTCAAGGTGTACAAGCCAATAACTTCGTTCAACAAATATATCAAACCTAGCAGTTTGTATCATATTATTAGTTAAAGGGCATGTTCCGCTAGTTTTTAAAAGAATGACAATGAAATAGAAAGAATGAAAGATGTAAGTTTGACAAAACTAATATACAATGCGAATGTGGATGGATGTACCCGAAGAAACCTAGGTTGACAGTCCATGATCAGATCATTCTGATATTGAAGGTCAAGAATCTCCGAAACCGGCGTGTTAGTATGAAAAGGGCAATGAATGTGGAGGAAGCCAGACAGGTTCTTTAGGATCGTGAAGTTTGATCCTCGATTCTCTCTGCCTACAACGTAAGGCAGGCACCGTAAGGTACTTGGCGTAAAGATATGTATGTAAGTATATATTTTTTAAATTCTACGAAGCAATCCAGTAACATCCATAAAAAATACAACACTCAAATATCTTCCTTTATGTGAAGTCGGCTTAAACCTCAAGCTTACATTGTGATTACATTAAGATTCTAGTTAGCATAGACTGTAGACAAGAAAGTAGTTGCTAGTATCAGACCATACTGGCTATGGAGATTGGTATCTCATCAGACGATGCCGAGTGGCCGCGGGTTGGGGGTCAAGTGCCCACCTCCTTATTAACCTGATGGCTTCTATTCGTAATTTATATTTAAACTGCTTTAAAGTAGTAAGCGTACTTAGAGTCATACGATGCTAATTGATGATTAGAACAACGTTGGTATTATAAAATTTGCCTCAGTCTGGAAAAATGTATCTTGGTCTTGAAAAATGTATATTAGTCTTAAAATTGTGTCCAAATTTGAAAAAAAGTATCTTAGTCTTAGAAATATATTCTAAACTTAAAATGTGTATTCTAGTCTTGAAAATGTGTCTCCGTTTGGGAAATGTGTGCTGAACTTGAAAAATGTATCCTAGTCTTGAAAAATGTGTCTTCGTTTGGAAAATGTGTGCTAGTCTTAAAAAAATGTGTCTTGAAAATTTTATCTCAGTCTCAAAAGTGTGTCCTAGTCTTGAAAAAAGTATCCTTGTTTTAAAAAATATATCTTCATCTTGAAATGTATCCGAAATTTGAAATACGTATCCTAGTCTTGAAAAATGTGTCTTCGTATGGAAAATGTGTGCTAAACTTGAAAATGCATCCTAGTCTTGAAAAATGTATCTTCGTTTGGAAAATGTGTGTTAGTCTTAAAAAATGTGTCTTGAAAATTTTATCTCAGTCTCAAAAGTGTGTCCTAGTCTTGAAAACAGTATTCTTTTTTTTCACATTATATCTTCATCTTGAAATGTATCCGAAATTTTAAATATGTATCCTAGTCATGAAAAATGTGTGCTAAACTTAAAAAGTGCATCCTAGTCTTTAAAAACGTTTCTTGAAAATTGTATTTTAGTGTCGAAATTGTGTCCTAATCTTAAAAATTATATGTAATGTATTCTTATGTATGTAAGTCTCAAAAAAAGTGAATTTAGCATTTCATAAACGCCGTGGAAAGAAATTTGCAGCAGCTGGCTACGAGTACAAAGATATAATAACTACATAAGTATAAAAACGTATCTGTGTTTGTTCTTGTTTTACTTACTGAATTTAAGTAAGAAAATGCTAAAAACTATCTCCAATTTAGTAATTAATTTTTAATCTTCGTAATTACTTGATAGTTATTTTTTCGAAATGTGAGCTACCTTGATGATTCAGAATTGATCCCATACCTATAAATTTATAGAAATAAGATTTGTTAATAATGCAACAAAGTTTTGACGTCTATTTATTATCCCATTCACATAAGAAGTTCCAACCAGGGAGATGAAAAACTCATTACATTTAAGCTTTTAACAAAAATATATTTTGTGACATACTTTTATTTTTTAGGGCGAGTCCCAGCAGTGGAACTGAAAAGTACTACTCAATAGGTATGAAATAAGCCCAAACATGATTTTAGGAGTTCCTGTGACCTTCTGCCTCCATTATCATTTCGTCTCCATACCATAAAATTTTACTGTCAGTAAACCTAAACGTCAATGCCAAAAACAAACTCACTTTGTTAAGGATCAACCGGACAACCATACTTACTTATTGTAAGTCAAATAAAAGCTCTGAAAAAAACATCTTTAATGCATAAACGCATATATTCTGAAATAAATAAATTATTACTATCTTCAAACCCATATCCCCGAAGCGATAGGTAGAGGCACAACCAGGGCACTCACGAATACACTAAGTGCATTCATTTTGTTTTGGTAGAAACAAAAATGGTAAAATGAATATTGAGAGGTACCTAATTGTATTTTAGAACCATCGATTTTTTAATTTTATAAACGCAAAAGCCCGTTAAAACTAATCTGCGGCAGCTAGTAACAAGATGTATCCCTTTCACTAGTTTACAATCAAAGTCAAAATTTGTTGAATTATAATAATTGGACACGCTTCGGATACACAGTAATACTGATTTGATTAATCCGTGTGTCTGTGAGAGCGGAACGTAATATTTTTGATTTGACGAAAATTAATGAAGTCCTTTTAAATAGACAAACTCTGGCCTGTTTTAAAGTTCTGCTATAATATAACAAACTTACATAAAAATGGATATACAAATTTAACACTGTGCAGTTGGTTGCTTTTACTTGACTGCGCCTCTTCATAAAGGTGGATTATTTTTATAAAAAAAGGAATGACAGTAGATAGATAACTGATTTAAAGAAATTCATAATGTACTGGCTGACCCAGCAAACTTCGTATCGCTTGACATTAATGCTTCGACAGTAGCGGAGTCTGTCGGATCCGATGTGAAACATTCCAAAATCAAAAACTACTTATTATTAAAACATTAATTAACGAAAAAATTTTCCAGGAGATGAAATTGTGAATCTAAACCATTCTCGAATTCCCTTGAACACACATAAAAGGTTTCATCGACTTCGGTCCAGTCGTCTAGAAGGAGTTCAGTGACAAACTCACGAACACAAGAATTATAGATGACAACTAAAAAAGTAAGTCAATTTAATATTAACTTTATTTATAAACTTGCGATATTCTTGAAAGTTTGACTGGCATGGCTATGTTTTTAGATAATCCTGAGTTTCAAGCAAAAAAACTTTTTTAAGTACCTATGTGTTCTCTTAAAAATAATTATATTTTGTCGAGTTCATAATTAGAAGTTTCCCTTTTCTAAACATTTTAATTATTTTTTGTACATATTGTAAAAATGTCAGATATTTAAAATTTGTACGTGTTCATGAATAGTTAACAGAATAGCTGAAACCCTTCCAAAACTAAGCACTTTAAACCGACTATTACTAGTGCAACTGCAACAATCACTTAAAAAATACAAAGCACGATGACGAATTGATACTATTGAATCTGTTAACAAATAAAATAGAGGATGAAGCCGCAAGTTTAGCTAGTATGAAAACATGGAGGTACGACCATTACTAGTGCAGCAATCACTTAAGAAACATAAAAAGCATGATTACGAATTGATACTCTTCTTATTTGAATCTGTTAACAAAATTAGAGGGTGAATCCGCAAGCTTAGCTAGTATAAAAACATTGAGGTACGACCATTACTAGTGCAGCAATAACTTAAGAAATATAAAAAGCATGATTACGAATTGATACTCTTCTTATTTGCCACTGTCAAAAAATAAAGTAGTGGGTGAAGCCGCGAACTCAGCGAATATAAAAACATGGAGGTACAATTTAAACATTATTAGTGGATGCGGTAATGCTAGGTGTGTGCGGATTTTGATGGGACGCTCGCGATACGCGGGGTATGGTAATATTTTGCGCGCTCGTGCCCGACCGAGCGCTTTAATTATATCATATCTGGGCATCTCGGCGGCGCATCATCCGCTATCGGCCCCCACCAGATAAATCACTAGCTACATGACCTGACAGCGACCACTTACCGAAGATCACGATTATGCAACGTGCTTTTATCATAGCCATCGATACCGGTTATATAGATCACCATTATTTGAGGAAGGCTTTTCAGATTATGTTTGTTTTATAAAGTTTTACTAAATGTTGACGTTTTTACTTGTGTAGCGTTGTTTTTTTATTTTGTTTTATTTTAATAATACACCGACTCAGTAAGAAACAAAGCTTACGTTGTTTAAAGCTGAGTTTTCTTGGTAATAGCTTTAGAATACAATATAGATACAATAATCTTTTTATTAATGAGGTGTGAGTTTATATAAATGCAAAGTCTATCTGTCGATCTGTTGCTCCTTCACGGCTAAGCCGTTAAACAAATTTTCATGAAATTTAATACTAAAGATCCAAGAATATAGGCTATCGTTTTTTTTTCAAAAATCAATCAATAAAGGACTATAGTAACAGATGAAAACTTATAACATCTTAAGTATTCCGTTTGGACGAAGTAGCGGGCAAACAACTAATGACTAAATATATGTATTAACTAGATGTTCCCTACGGCCCTCCCGAATTGGTACCACCGCCTCCCCAATTCCTGTCGCCATAACGTCATTACTTACCGTTGACGTATTCCGATTCGGAGGATAAGGTAGCCAGTAAACTTTCTTTTGCTTGAAACCTAACGCATCCGGTTGGCAACGCACCGCTATGACCTTTGGTGTCTCTAGACGGCGTGAATTTCTTACCTACCATGAGGAAATCCGTCTTGTTTGACTTCCGTCTTGTTTGATTTCGTATAAAATGTAATTCCCTTGTTGAAAACGCACCAATCGAACCTAAACGCGTAGGTACTTAATGAGACAATAAACTAGCCCTTTTTATATTTGTAAGGTTTTTATCGCCTTGACAATATTACCAGTATCTCACGGTGATCGGGGAACATAACGTGCGTTGTTGCCAACTGCGGTCACCTCGATACTGCATCTACATACACACTTCCCACGAACTAGCCAACCTACGTGACAAATGTAGAATGACATGAGGCGTGTGCGAAATATTTCCATTTTCGACAAATTATATATTTAGTAATGGTGCTTATTCTACTACACTTATTTATTTATTTATTTATTTAATTTTATGCACAACTAAGTACAAAGGTTACACTTAACGCTATATAGCATTCTATACTAGTTAACCTCTAACAGTTTAGAAACTTAAATTTACAGGTGGTGCACATATTTTGTTAAATACACTTAAAAACTTACAGATTAACAATAAATATAAACATTACAT
The DNA here is from genome assembly GCA_002245505.1 of Calephelis nemesis. Lineage (NCBI taxonomy): Eukaryota > Metazoa > Arthropoda > Insecta > Lepidoptera > Riodinidae > Calephelis > Calephelis nemesis. Next base: position 216,325 of record NJDD01002614.1, read on the forward strand.
GTATTTATGTAATATGAATATGGTAATATATATAGTAATAAATATAAACATATATACATTTATATATAATATATAAAAACAAACACACACATATGTATGAATATGTATACAGTACATACAAAAAAAAAAAATATGATAATACCGATACAACACTAACTAGCATAAACTACATATTAAATAATCTTACATATATAAATAAAAACATACATATTACACAAGCTAATAAGATAACTGAAACTATTCACCTATGGAAAACAGGTATCACCGATCTATTTCAATAATTCCATTTTTTCTTCTTTAAAAACATTTAAGCAATACTGTAAATGAGTCAAGTATGTTTGATATTTTCCATCGTCCGCGCTTGGTAAAACTTCCAAATATTCATACTTAAAGAAAGAAACACTCTTACTGTTTTACTTATCACTTATAATTTATTACTTTGTAAATAATAGCATACCGGTTTTCCTTATACAGTATCATCAGGGCTAAAACTTAAACTAGTTTAAGTTAAAGAATCAAGTATCTTTATGCATTGCGAGTACGATTTGTTAACCAAGTCCACAAAAACCAGGAAGTTCTCAATTTGACTGTATAAATAAATATATAATAATAATAAATCAATGTTGCTAGACAAGTCGCACAAATTGAATCCAACCCCGAAGTAAGCAAATTATGTGCTTGTATTATGGGTGTTAGTCAACGATACTAATACATATAAATACTTAAACAGATACCAGAATAAATTTAATAAATACCCAGACCCGGAAATGCAGACATCTAAATGTTTTCCCCTTGTGTCCCCTTGTTTGTCTGTATCCCCAGTATTGAATGAAGAGGAGAGCAAAATGGATCCTTAGCCATAACAAGAAACTGGTAGCAGAGTGTGGAGCGCCATCTTGCCCAAATAGGCCACTGTTGTCTCTAACCACCGGAAGAGCCATGTGTTTGTTCGCTATCTAACCACATAAAAAATACTGTAAAATTAATTGATTATTTCAATCTGTCCAGCAATTTCCTGGATAGTACAGTTTTTGATTAAGAGTGATAATAAAATTATTTTTTAAATCGTCACAATAAAAACTAAAGAAACAGGCGATGTAGTTCGCCTGTTTCTTAGGTGCTGTTAAATTAGTTCGCACGCAATATTTTTAAAACGTTTAGTCTTCTCGGAATATGTTGATTGGGTGGTATGCAACATGTTAAGTGCTCAATTATTTGACGTTACTAAGTTAAGTTTTGAGTTTGTAATTTTAATTGAATTGAAAAATATAGCAACAACTAAAAAGAGAATGAAATCGAAGCAAAGATAATACCATTGTAAAGAATAATAATTTTATAGATACATTGTATTGAAACAGCATTTTTTTAAACAGAAGAAATGAGAAAGGAATGTAGAATTATTTTTTTCTGTTAAAAGTATGACGGTTAGATAGCTTCCTAAACTAAATTCACAACAATTAACAACTAAAAATGAGATTGTTTATGTAGTAGCTTACGGGGTGAAAATGGCGTAAGTGATTCAAAACTAAATTAAACACTCGTCATTTATTTGTCTTTCTTTTTGATGAAAACTTTAATATTATTCAATTGAAAAATCCAAATATATCACTTATGTGATAGAATTGTATGGAAGAGCGTAGCTTTCTGGCACAGACATGTTTTGCATAAAAGGATGCTGCAGTAATTTAATTGCACCATGTAAACACACTTACGGTAAAAAAACGGTTTTTGATTTTGATTTTTTGATTTGATCAATACAAAAATTATAATCTTACAGTAAGAATGCTATTTTTTGGCGGTATTCGTTAATATATCTGTAATATATTATATGTAAATAAAATTGCGTAAACAAACATGAATTACATATAAATTTATGCATTGGATTGGAAAGTATGATTTAGTTAAGGATTTAACATCAAGTTATAGATAACTAGCAGTTTCACGCAGATTCGCCTGCGTAACTTGGCTTCTACTGGACTGATTTTGATGAAACAAAGCCTATGTTACTCATGGATAATGTAGCTTTCGAATGGTGAAAGATTTTTTAAAATCGGTCCAGTAGCTTTTGAGCCTATTCATTACAACCAAACAAAAAAAATCCTCTTTATAATATTAGTGTTGATGACAGCAATTCTGTTTTTTACATCAAAACACAACATCACGCATCATTTGATTATAATTTATATCAATTAGTTAAGTCAGGTCAAAGGTTTCCGAAATCGGCGTGTTTGTTTGAAGAGGGTAGTAAATAGGTTGAAAGCTAGGCAGTTCTGCCAGGATCATGAGGATTGGCATACGATACTTTCTGACTACCCCGTAAGGGGCTTCGGGTAAGATATGTATGTAATTAGTTTAGTTTAACCTTCTTCGAGTCAATAAAATTGTTAACTTTGTTTAATAAAAAACCTCATGGCATATACAACTCCAATAATTATATCAAAAGCTAAATAAATAAATATCTCTAGAGCAGTTAAATTAATTTAAACTTACCCCAAAGGGAGCAAATTATATACTTGTTGTGGGTAGGTATTAGTTAAAGGTACTAATACATAGAAATATTTAAATATAATCGCCTCTGTGGTCTAGCAGTCCGGGTGTTGGACTTGACTGCATAAGGTCTCGGGTTCGAATCCCGAGTCGACCAACAAAAAGAAAATTGGATTTTCCCAATTTTCTAATAAAAAAAAATGTTGGTCGGGATCGGACATGTGCCCGGTTGGCGATAGGCTTGCCACCTATCACATTGTGGGACTTAGTGTCTTCGGCTAGTCGTGGGTGCCCTGGTTGTGCCTCTGCCTACCTCTTCGGGGATATGGCCGTGAAGATACTAAATATATACCCGAATAAATTTAATAAGAACCTCAACCCGGAAATGCAGATATCTAAATGTTCATCACACAAATGCCCGCGCCTGTCGGTAATCGAACCCGAGCCTCGCGGTTAGTCGGTGAAGTTAGTCGTGTACGCTAGCCCTTCGACCAACGAGGTGGTCAACTATAGTAATAGAGATTAAATATGTATATATTGTACGTCGTAGAATTGACACCCTATTCAAAGCCACGTTTATATTCACACGCATAATCCATTTTCCAGAAGTGAGCCATAATCAGATGCACGCAGCTAATCTCGTGTGTGATCGGTGTTGAACAGATGATACGTGTCTGCATGTTTGATGGAACAAAACTAGCCGAGCGCCTGACTCCATAAGGGATCTTCCAAATCGAAAGAGAAGGGGGGAGTCGATAAAAACCACTAGGGATCATGAGTGTAAGGAATAGAATATCACTAATTTTTTTTCTTTAAATGGTTTTTTATACTATTATAAAAAACCCAGTAAGCATGTAAGCCCTACGAGATAGTCAGAAGTACAACCAGGACATCTACGACTAGCCGAATACGTTAATTAATAATAGCATTAAATATCGCAATGTGATAAGTGGCAGGCCTACGCCGCCAAGCCTAAGCCGCAAACCGGACACATATTTAATTCGGGGCAACATAAGGTTTTATTAAAAAATTGAAAAAACACATTTTCTTTTGTTTGTCCCGGGGATTAAACCCGAGTCCTAATGAAGTCAACAAATATTGATATTGTTTATGTAAGAATTAAAACTTTATTGTTCTTTTTTCTTTCTTTAAGTTTTGGCCTTCACGTTAGTATTTTGCCATTCTTCAAGTAGAAATTTGCATCAAATTTAATATCAATTATAATCAGTCATCAGTAACAAGTCGTCAGTAAGTCATGTCAGGCTCTTGGGTGAAGCGGCGGCCTCATTACACAAGCTCTTATAAGGAGATTTAGCGGCAACGAGGAAATACACGATACGCTATCTTCTTCATGATTATTTCAATTGTGCACTTTTACTGAACAAAATTATACAAAATGCCACCAAAATTGACTAATTTCACTCAATATCAACACGAAATTCAATAATTATGAAAAAACTTTTATCATCTTTTCTCTCGATGGCGCCAAAACTCCAATTTTATTGTTAATGATAAATTTCCAAACCAAAAATGCTGGAACACATCATAATACACCAAAATAATTCAATTTGTAACCCTGTTTCAAAAAATATATTATTTAAATTTAAAAGAATAGTAGCGTCACAAGTGGCTTTTGTAGATTAATAAAAACAAACAAAAAATCGGTAACAGAATTTGAAAATAGTACTCTCTAGAAACATAATTATTACTTTTTAATTTTCAAGCGGTGATTTGTTTTTTTCAATATGGCGGCGTTAAGATTATTATTGTGTGCCGCTATTATGATTCAATTAAATCACAATAAATTTCGTTGCCGCTTATCAACAAGATATTTGTCAGAGACTTCAACTGGCATTTGGTGATGAAACAACACCTCATAGCTCTGTGTATTCGTGGTTTGGAGAATTTAGACTTGGACGAGATCATCTCCATAACAGTAAACGTGAAGGTCGGACGGCAAACGCGGTTACTTAATATAATGTCGATACCCGTACGGCTGAACTGAATGTATGTAACTCATTATGACTGACAAAATATTACTAGTCAGCAAATTTGCTGACTAGTAATATTTGCCGAATTAGGCATCGGAATGATCCAAGAGTAAAACATTTTGCATTAACAACTGGATGTTGGAAATGCACGGAACTTGGTTTGCCTTTTATTTATCAAGTTTGACAGTTATAAGAAGATACGTCGATGCCAGTTGCTTTCACGGGATTGGCTATTAAAAAATGTCAACTCATGCTCAGTTAGTTTTTTTTACAAAACACGTCGATATAGGGTTGCCTGCAAAAAAAATTAGAACACTGAAAATCCTTTCGTAAAAAATAATTAAAACTTGGTCAATAATTTTTGCAACCTATTTTTATATTAACTGTACCTAATGCACTAATCAATTATAAAATATGTTTTATTATAGTTATCAGCTAGGTCGATGTAGGTTAGGATCTTCTAATTGATATGATTTGACCTGTGCGGGAAAATTATTTGATATAAAAAATGTGCAAACTGTGTGTCGCAGTTGTCGTTAAAAGTACCGTTGCGACAGTCACGCGACCATTACCCACTAGTGAGTAGCGCCACTGCCCACGCAGGTGTGTCGTACTTTCGCCGTCTGTTTGTCCACTTACCACAGAGCATCCTGACCTTTGACGCAACGGTTCTTATGGTGACAGTTAAGGCCCAGGATTTTTTGTCTCGCTTATTCCGTCAGGATCAGTGATTATGTCACCCTTGCACAGTTGGTGAATGATTGAAAAAATGTGCTTAAACGAAAAGTTTAATCAAAACTACTTATTTTTATACCACAGATTGTCAGTGGTCATTACGGTGATGTTGGGTCATTTTTGTTACATATTTTCGTTTTTGACAGTCTCGTTGGGCGGGAGGATAGTTTACACTGCATCCAGCGACCAACTGTGAGGCTAGAATTCGATTCCCAACGGGGGTAGCCATTTGTGTGACGAACAAACGTCTGCATATTATCTGAGTTTGAGATGTTTGTGTGGTCTTAAAATGGAAACTGATATCGATTTTGATTAAATGTGATATGTGTATCAAAATAAATAATCGAAAGCGTAGGATAATTTTTATCAAATAATATTCCTAGTATCTCACACTGCAGCTAGTATCTCATAAATGTTATAAACGTGATTGTGAGTCTGTTTGCTACAATTTTATCCGAAAACTTTTTAACCAATCAACATGCCTTTATACGCATATTCTTGGATGTATTAAAAGTAACAGAAACTTTCCAATGACTTTAAGGCCCCATACTTAGTCAGCCAGAAGAGCCAATCACCGCACTCCCCTGTTCCATGATTACTATGAAATATTGCGCTCTAAAGTAAATGTCTTAAGCGACAAATCACTATTTTTGACACCATAAAAGTAATTTGAAAAAAAAGTATAAAAACTGGAACACTTATCTTTTAGGTATAGTACTTATTTATGTTTATGTTAAATCTGGTGTCGATATTTTCATAATTGAAGTAGACAGTTGGGTTTTGCTTTCAAAAAAGGGTTAATTTTTGATTTTTTTTTCTATCGAGCAAAGTGAAATGAATCGTATTTTGGAAACAATAGTCTTATAAAGCATATTAATATTAATCTTGTGTATTTTTGTAACCATTTTGGAGTTATAAAGAAACACATACATACACCTCAAACTCACACTTCTATTTTTCGTCGCAGTTTCATAATAAAGCTGGCGACAGAACGTCGCAGTTCCGGTTTATGAATCTAAACATTTATCATTGTGTTAACATTTCACGAAAGTAAATAATGCGAAGTAAAATTAAATAATTACACATGAAACGCTCTGTCGCACCGGGCCACTGGGCTGGTGTGAATGTCATCGGAGTATTCTGAAGGCCTCTGATACTTAAGGATCACTAATCATCCTGGAGACATTCGATGCCAACTACCTGCCATATCTTGTGACAGAGGGATGTAACAATCCGATAGTCAGATTTCAAATTGTGAATTTTTATGTTACATCGAATTTTGAACCCCCGATGAAAAAAGAAGGATATTAAAAGTTTGACGTGTCTGTGTGTGTTCGTATATCTGAGGCATCGTAACTTTTGAACGGATGCCCTGATTTCGAAGCGGTTTCTTTAGTTTGATAGCTGACGTGATTGGGATGGTTCTTAGCCGTATCACGAGTTTTGTCTGATTTATTAAAAAAATGTAGGATTATAATCTAGTAATGTATAATGTTCTGTTGTCTAGTGGTTCCGTGTTAACGTTGACTACATGTGGTCCCGTATTCGGTTTTTAGGTCGAGCAACTCATTTTTTTTTTTAATTATCTACTAAAAGCAATATTTCGTGGAATTCAATAAATGTCAGGTTGACGATAGGTTTGCCACCTGTCACATTGCAGGACTAAGAACCTTCTGCTAATTGTGGGTGAGCTGGTTGCACCTCTATCTACTTTTGAAGGACGAGAAGATACTTTCTTTATGCTACTCGTATTTAAAACTAGTTCATCCGACGAACTTCTTATCGTCCGCCTCGTAATATTTTTATTTTACTCTTTAGGGTTTCGTGATATATTAGAAAAAAATAAAATCATTTTAGATTAGACATGTCAAATTAACACTGGGCTCATTACAAAAGAATTTCCTATTATAGACATAACGTTTTTCTTATAACCGAGGTATATTTGTCTTTAAAATAACAGAAATTGTTCAGTTTTTTTAGTGTAGTCTAACTGCTCTAGTTGAATTTAGAAGTCTTACTATCTTGCAAAGATATCGTTAATTCCTTACCCAAAAAAGTTACTATAATATAAGGCATTTTCAAATTAGTGTACGAAATTGAGGCTGAATATCCTCCATAATTAACAGAAATATTTAAAAATCAGACTCATTTTCAGCACTTTCAATATTCCGCAAAAGGTCAATGACCCCGTACAATGTATGGCAAACAGCTGGGCGCTCTAATATTTTAGGGACAATAACTATATTTTAATAACTTCATTTATGAGTTTTTTATTACGTTTTTAGGTACCTATTCCGAGGTAATCGCTGAAATATCAGTAACTAATTCGAGAAAACCTTGTATAATCATAATAATCGTAGTCCATGTGATTATAAAGGACCACCCGCACGTTCGGTACACAGAAAACGTATAAACGTGAATCTACACCGGCTCTCACTCTTCACCTCATAAGTTAATTGAAAAGAGAACATTACGATTTACAAGTTACGACGGTATCACTGAACTCGTGCGAGAATGTAATTTTTGCTAATTATCTTAATTGATATCTTTTGAGTTTTGCGTTACATGAAATAAATCCGAACATTCACAGTTGGATCGACAATAAATAAATGCTTAATCAAACCAGCGGAACCGCCGTCCCGCCGCCCGCGAGCCGCTGCGTATTCAAATCGCGATAACCGAAGACATACAACACAGTTTACATGTATTACTTCAATACGAACACGATAATATAAGTTTTATATCGTGTATATAAAGAATAACATTGTGTGTATTGATTTTAATGTCGAAGCTTTCGTATTGGGAGGTGTAGGTCGTAAAGCAGGAGTAAAGGTTTGGCCACGAAATTGTCTTCAGCATAAGGGAAGTTGTGTTGTTTAAAACAACATTATTGAGGAGAAATTGAATTTTTATACATACATACATACATACATATCTTCACGCCAAGTCCCTTACGGGGTAGGCAGAGAGTATCGAGTGCCATACCTCACGATCCTGACAAACCTGTCTTGCTTCTTTCACATTCATTACCCTTTTCATACAAACACGCCGGTTTCGGAGACTCTTGACACCACCCTCGGATAATATCCGTTTGATCTGATCGTGAAATGTCAGCCTTGGTCTC
>NJDD01002614.1:224817-245732 GCA_002245505.1 Calephelis nemesis
CCCTGCTTGACGCCAATATTAACATCAAACCAAGGCGATATGTTGCCATCAACCCGCACACATGTTTTACAGTCTAAATACATTGACTGTACCGCACGCAGCAGGGACTGTATCCCATAATCTGGCAAAATGTCCCAAAGTTCCTAACGTACAATCCTATCAAACGCTTTTTCGAGATCCACAAAACCGCAGAAAACCCTCTGACCCACAGCCAGATGCTTCTCTACAATGTTGCGGAGCGAAAACACTTGATCCGTACATCCTCTTCCAGACCTGAAACCGCCTTGAGCCTCCCACAATGTTCCATCGGACATACCTTGAATTTTTATGATGGTATGATATCATAAAAGTAAAAAAGAAAACAATTCTAAAATATTTTTTAATCGTTAAAGACTGTGGCTTTCGATAGATATAGTAACGTGGAGTTCAGTTTTTATTTTCTAATGTCAGTACAATGTAAGAATGGGCTAAATTTGATTACTTGATCATGTTTGTAACTAGAAACTTAAGTTTGTCTTCAAACTTAAGTTTGTCTTCAAACTTAAGTTTCTTAAGGCTAAAAGTCACACGCTTGACTTAAGAAACTGTAAAGCGTCGATTCCCTGATGCTGAAGGGCTGAGACCTTTCTAAATACTTTCAGGGAGGTTTCTTTATTGTAATATTTAGGTAATGTGGTACGAATTTGATCAGACCATAATTTAGGACGAATATCACTACGTCTTCTGCCTTCAACTTTTCTAAGGACTTCTTGAATATTATCAATGGATTTGTTAGTTATATAACTGAAAAACAAACGTCCTCGAGTCATGTCCCTCATTGCTGAATATCGTGAACTCTGAAACATATAGTTTAACGCCATTTCGTTTGGGTTTCATCAGCGCGCACGGCATCAGTTCAACGCTAAGAGATTCGACCACTTGCTCTGCTACCATACACTACGCCGATGACTATTAACATCTCGAAATTGCCACACTTTCACCTGTAAAACAAACGTTGGAAGGACCAATTTCGTTAAATCATATTCGCGTAATGATAACATCAAGTTGCAGAGATCCTCAAAATTTCCAACTATCCGTCGTAAATTGTTTGTATTTGTGCACGCTATAGCGATGAGTGTAGCTTTTCACGCGGCCATGGAACAAACGCTCAACAGAATCGCGGTTTTAGTGTCCACACACCGGCCGGGTGTAGAGGGCGCATCGGTTTTATTACAGCTAAGTGCACAGATTATACACAGGTGAAGGAGAGCGCGTATTATTACGCCAAATTGGAATGATGCTAACGATATGCGGCTACATGCGGTCATATGCGCCCACATGCGGCATTTAATGGCCACTCACGAATGCATTAAGGGGCTCGTCAAACTAAAACACTAATTACCGAATTTGCAATTTTATAATCTTATTACCTCGTTAACGTGATAAAAAATCGTGTTTTTGCAAAAAAATTAGATTAAAAAGTACTTATTTAATTATAATTTTAAATTTAGCATGAGAAAGCTAAATCTAAATACACCTATTTCTATTACGTTGTGAACGTTCCCCGTGGCTATGTTTCACATTTTAAGTCGACATAACCTGTTTTTAATTTGTTATTGTCATTTTTATTCCCAGTAGTCAACATGTCTCAACATTTATCTATATATTATTACACTTTATTATGTGAATTTACGGGTTATTGTCTAAAAATAGCTGAGTTCAAACTAGAGATTTTTTACTATTTATGAAAGCAAGCAGGACTTTCACTATAATCTAGCATTATTATACAACACACATTTAGATTTTGTTACGAAATTTCGTATAAAACAATTCGGATCCGACAAATTTATACATATCTACGGAATCACCACATATTCCATTCCGATTTTTTCCGTATAGAGTTTAAGCGGAAATGATTGGGTGTAAATTTTCCGTAAGAAATTCCACATGTATGTGGAGGACCAAAGAATAATTTTATTATTTCGCTAGTTTGAAATTTTGCATACTAATTATATAGGTTATGTATAGATTAATACCTAAAAACTTCTAAAACCATGGCGTCCATAAGTTAAATTATTTTACTTATTACTGTCATATCTTCTTCGTTTATATAAAAACCAATTGCTGTTTGCCAGTCTCGCTAATACTCGAGATCGGCTGAACCGATTTGGCTAATTTCGATTTTGAATTATTTGTTCAAGTCCAGTAAGGTTTTAAAGATAAGAAAAAGGGAGAACTGCGAGGAAACTAGAAAAAACAATATTTTAATTTTTCCCATAGTACCTACAAAGTTAACGGAACAGAGTTCGCGTGGACAGCTAGTAACTGTTAAAAATTAGATGATATGAATAAGTCGTAAAAAAAACACAGCATCATCCTTTTTCGAAGTTAAAAAATATCAGGTCATAATAATATTATCATGTTTTAACAATGTTTATTGAATGTTGACATGATAGCAACCAGTTTTATTGGTGCCTAGAGGCGTGCGCGTGCGCCGGTGCCGAGTTCACCCGCGTCGTCCTTGCCGCGGGCTGGCACTCTCGAACTACCTTAATACAGCCTCAGATAATATTTATTATCTGTTACGGCTGAAGATCATTTTAAATACTTTTTTTTAATTCTTTATAGGCAAACAAAAATGTGGAACTCTGAGTTTTAAGTATCTCCACGTCCGTATTCCTGATGACGTAGCCGATTTCCAGACCGGCATTCACGATTAGCGAATGTACTACCACAATGTACTAGCAAATCTACCTGACTTAGAAAAAATACAATCTGTTAATATTAAACAAATAAAAAAACGAATAAACGAAATTGGACTAGGCGTTAATGAATAATATCCCAATTGACATCGTAACATTTATTCCTCTCCCACGGGGCACCCTTTAATGAGCGTGATATAAAGTATTCTTAAACCTTCCTCATGTCATAGAGTATATACCAGACAAATTTTGTTAAAATCAATTCAGTAGATTCGGATTGAGCCGCGGACATGCTGACAAAAATTTTAAAAACGCTAGAAATTTATTCTGGTGCCCCTTTTAAGTCGCTATTTTTAACCCTGACAGTAAACGAGGGGCCATGAAAATTTGACGTGTTTGTGTGTGTATATATATGTGGCGTCATAACTTCTAAACGGTTGGACCGATTTCGATGCGAATTTTTTGTTTGAATGTTGACTTGGAGAGATGGTTTTTCACTACGTCACGGCAAGGTTAGCGAATACTGTTTTTTAATATTAGTCTTAACACTACATAGTATAAAACAAAGTTGCTTCCTCTTTCCCTATGTCTCTTTGTATGCTTAAATATTTAAAACTACGCAACGGGTTTTGATGCGGTTTTTAATAGATGAAGAGAAAGGTTTGTATGCATATTTTATACCCGTGCGAAGCCGGGGCAGACCGCTAGTTTTAAATATCTTCAATGTATAGAATTCATTCTTCTACAATTTAATAAAGAGTATGTAATGGCGCTACACCACATGTGTAAAGCTAAAAGCAAGAATGACGAATCAGTTAACGGTCGTTTGACTGAAACCCGCGGGTAAGTGGTCGCGGTCAAGGTCGGGCGCGGCGGCCGCCTCTGATCCACTGGTTACCTAATTAACACTGAATGCTCGGGATATTAGCATGAGAATATTTCGCTCACAGGCATCTTTATCAAACACTAGCTGTCCCGGCGAACTTCGTACCGCCCGTTCAGTTTGTATGGGAAAAAATAAAATGTTATTACGTTTCCGAACAAATGATGCTCGAATTTAATTAAGTAACCACGTTTCCGAACAAACAATGCTCTTTCAATATAGTCCTACGAATATCTAATCTGTGCTATAGTCTATTGCTGTGAGTGACATTGACTTTCGTTACGCGCGTTTTTTAAAATATGCAAAATTAAATGTATATTTTTCAATATTTCTGAGAGATTTTCTTAACATTTTTTTCCGTAAGAACCTTCTCCTAACATTAAGAAATACAACAAAAAAAGAATTAGTGAAATCGGTCCACCTATTCACGCGTGATGCCGTGACCAAGAAAAACGGGTTTCATTTTTATATATTATATATAGATATATACATATAAAAGAAAGTGTTTGTTGGTTACACTATTTATAACTCTAAAACGGCTGAACCGATTAGGCTGACAATTGGTGGGGCACCTCCCCACCAATTTTCAGCCTAATCGCTCAGAACCGGGAGAAGGACATAGGAAACTTTTTATCCTGTTTGATTGTGAGGAAACTAGTAAAAAAACATTTTATTTTTTTTCATACAAACTCAAGAACGGGCTCACATATCTAAACCAAATATTTGGGCTTTGTTCGGACTACTTAGTAGATCATTTATGTGAAGTTTTCATAAAATCGGTCGAGCGGTTTTTCATTCATCACTTTTTTGTAACAAATTAATTCAATACTTGGCTGATCATTTTGTTAATGGGTATTTTTCAGGCAAATTGAAACTTTTCAGATGGGGATTGTGCTGTCGTATTGAACCTTTTTTTAGTTCTTTTTTTCTTATTTTGATTTGTTGTGTTATGTTATTCATGCCGTCATATATGTAGCGAAGCATGTATCTACTGGGCCGCTAGTCTAATATAAAATCTCAACAATACAATTTTAAAAAGCTTTACCGGAGCTATGATCTATTGTAGTATGTAGTAGTGTATTCGATTTTCAGGTCGGGCAACTACAAGAAAGGTGTTTTTAAATTTTCTGATAAAAGAGAATCCCGAAGTGGTAAGCAGAGGTACCATAAGGACACCCACGACTCGCCGGAGACATTAAAGGTTCATGTATGCTAAAATACGTCAGCAGTATAATGTTTTTTTCATACAAAGCAATTATGGATCTTGGTGACAAAAATACACAAGATTAACATTAATATGCTTCATAAGACTAGTGTTTCCAAAACACGATTCATTTCACTTTGCTCAATAGAAAAAAATCGAAAAGTTAACCCTGTTTTGAAAGCAAAACCCAACTGTCTACTTCAATTATGAAAATATCGACACCAGATTTAACATAAACATAGATAAGTACTATACCTAAAAGACAAGTGTTTCAGTTTTTATAATTTTAACAAATAAATCAATATTCCTATATAAGTTACATAAATTGAATCTAACCATTGTAAGCATATGATTGTGTTGTGGGTATTAGTCAACGGTACTAATATATAAAGAAATACATAAATATATACCGCAATGACCTTAATAATCACCTAGACCCGGACATACAAACATTTAAATGCCTGCCCCGGTCGGAAATCGAACCCGAGCCTCGCAGTTTTTCGGTGAAGTTAGGCGTGTACGCTAGCCACTCGATCAATTAGGCTATCATTATATAAGTTGTGAAATAAAACCGTGTGGACATAGGGACAACCAGGCTAAAACAATGCTAACTGTGCTTACATTTTTAAAAGCACCGATACTTTTCTGTTATAAAACGTTATGAAATAAAATACCAACAGACCTTCACACATATGAGTATATATATAACTATAGTAGTATGTGTAACACGAGAAAGGTTTTTACTTAAGAATTCCGGGATAAAAGGACACCAAATAACTAATATTGTCCTAATCTGTAACTTATATTGGAAGTTCCATTGCAATCCGTTTAACAGTCCCATGGATTAATTTGGGCAAAAAGAAAGACACATACATATTAGTTTTAAAGATATATTTCAAATTTACAGAATTTTATCTGTTTTAAACAAGACAAGACCCACGCTTGGTAGACAGGGAGTGGGTGATTTGCTGTTCACAATCCAAACTTATTTTAGATGCATGTTATCTTTTTCAAATGAAACAAAAAAAGAGATGGAGCATTTTAGACATGTCAGATTAGTCCGGACATATTGAATCGTGATGTTTTAATCAAAATTTTCCGAGTGACATATTAAACTGCTGTATAAATGTCATGTATAGACTAATTTGACAGCTCTCAAAGTGTATTATCACTGTTGAAAGAAGATGACTGAAAATTAGTTTATTGAATGCACAATGAAATTACCATCAATATCGAGGGCCAAATGTCAAAAACCTAATGAACTGCCTAGCTTCCTCAACCTTTATTAAATGTAGTTAATGTTCCTGTTGCAAGAAGTGATACAAGGCTGCTTCATATCCCACTTCTTATGCATGAAGCAGAGTAAAAATATAAACGCATTAAAAGATGGGGGCTACAACTAGTAGTGCTTTATAATTACATCTGCAGATTCGTAGAATTGTAGGTTAACCACGAGGCCAGTTGACGAATCGTACATTCAAATGTTCTCGTTAATTGTTAGATTTATTATGTTGCTGCGTTTCCCGCCATGCTTTGGCGCCAATGGCGGTTCTCTTTATCCTCAGCGACACCGAGGATGCGACTAATTGATACGAAGACGCTTAATTAAATGGGAAGAAACTGGTCTACTTATTTTGCATTACCAAAATATATAGTGTTATATAATTTTTTAAAGTATCTTCACGAACGTATCCCCTTAAATAAATATGGTATGCAGAGGTACAACTAGAGCACTACTACTTGCGGTAGATTAAAAAACACCAATCAATTTTAAGTTAAAGTTTACTTAACTTTATTTAAGTTAAAATTAGATTGTAATATGTTTTTTTTATGTATTCTATAATATTACTATTACTATTGAAAAAAAAAACAATCCCGCTCAATTTCTTTCGCCGGATCGTCTCAGTTTGTGCCCGTGATTCCGATCCGATGGTAGTTAAAAAAAAGTATCGACCTGACATGAATAGCTAAATCGTAGATTAAAAGTGATTGGCGTTTCGGAAACGCCCATTAGTCTCATAATATAAATAAACAATCACTAAATACTTAGATATTGAAAAAAATTGCAAAAACATAATATTTTCAATAGCCTTACCATCCTACCTACTTGTATATCTATACTACTATTATAAATCTATATCTATACTACTATTGTTTGATTTTTTATGTGTTTGAAATTAATAGGCACCGAAACTACTGGACCGATTTCAAAAAGTCTTTTACCGTTGGAATGCTACTTCATTCCTGAGTGACATAGGCTTTTTTTTTATCAAAATCGGTGCAGTAAAAGCCACGTTACGCAGGCAAAGCTGCGTGAAACTGCTAGTAGTTAATATTTCAGCTTGATATAAAGACTCGTATTTCAAAATGTGTATTAAAAATCATCGTTGAATAAAACTCATACATAAATCCTAAAAACACTACACTTTTTTTCAACATCTAAAAGCATGCCAATAAAGTCATATAATTAAGAAATCATTTTCAAAATTTAAGAAGCCCTGACCGAGAACGAACTCCCAACTATTATGTAACAAGAGACTGACTGAAGTGTGCTCACTGGTCGGGAAAAAATACAGTAATCTTAGTCATCTTTTGTAAACAACTGCTACTGTTCTTACCGCCTTTTCCTCTTATGATTTGCCGATAGCTGTTTCCTTATTCCAAGATAAAAAGATACATTTTATTTCAAACTTTATTTCAATTTAAATTACAAGTAAAACAAATCAGATAATTAAACAAATGTTAATTACTGCCGCTTTGTTAAACTTATTTACATTATAATACAAATATTAAAATACAAATATGTATAATATTTTTAATAATAAATATTTTGGAGGCTATTTACTTCTTGAATAATATATATTTTTTTTAAAATAATAATTACGAAATATTTCTTTATAATTAAGTGTTAATTGTTGAGTTTGAGAGTGATTTAGAAAATTTTATCTGAAATAACAGCGATGGTTTTGGCTTTATGACTTATTCACCCCGTGTTGGTCCGGGTTCCTTTGTAGAATAGACCATCTGCTTTGCTTGCCAGGCAGCTCGTAAAAGGCGAGCATAGGCTTACCGTCACTAACACCGTGACATCTGACTAGGTGGTAGAGTTTGGCTGCGACTGGCCCGGATTGGTACTTACCTATTCCTGCCGCCATAACGTCATGACGTGTTCCGGTTCGGAGGGTAAGGTAGCCGGTAAACTTACTTTTGCTCGAGGCCTAACACCCCGGCCCCGGCAACGCACCTTTACACCTTTGGTGTCTCTAGGCGGCGTGAATTTCTTACCATCAGGAAATCCGTCTGCTTGTTTGACTTCAGATATCATAAAAAAAATTAAGGGGTGTTAAATAATTACCGATCAATTTGAAACAACGAAATTTCAATAGTTACCAAAAGTTCTGCTAAGTCTTCTAACATTTTTTTTAATTTCTTACTTCTGTAAAACTTTAGAATTTTCTGCCTTATTAAATTTAGGGTATTCAATCATTGGCAGTCATCAAAAAAACTTTTAAGGATCATTTTAATAATTAATTCGTTTCTTGGCACTACATCAGCTATAATAAGTATGTTAGTGTTTGTGAGTTTTTTTTGTATACCTACAGTAAATATTGGCCTTGCAGTATGCAAGCAGTTGCTTGCAGCTTGCAGTATATTCTGCATTTCTTGTAAGAATTAGTTTTTTAAGTTTTAGATACTTTTTAGAGATAAACTCACCTTTTGTATAATTTCATACATTTACTTGTATTATGAATATTTTGTGTACCTACAATAAAGAATAAAATAAAAATATGTATTTTTTATGATAATTTTATTGGATATTGGATGGCAAACAAGCAGACAGATTTCCGGATTGTAAGAAATTCACGCCTCCCAGAGACACCAAAGTTGGTAAGCTTCTCGGCTACCTTACCCTCCGAACCGGAACACGTCATGAGGTTTTGGCGGCAGAAATAGGTAAGGCGGTGGTACCAATTTTTGAAGTTATACTTCTTTTGGCGCGTTAGGAAAAGATGATGAGGGTAAATTTTTACGATGCGCACACCGTCACGAAAAACCGACATGATGAAGTTAGCTATAGATAACATTTTAGTTTTTCAAAAAAAGATACAAACAAAGTAAAAGTAAGGACATCTACGTATGTTTGCGTGAGAACTGACAACTGTATTCACAATATTTCTTTATTTCTATGGTTAGTGTCATTTTGTCTACAAATGTAAAATAAGGCAAAAGACAAAATTTTTAAAATGATTTTTATCTTACTACGCCGAAGAAGTATAACTTCTAATGCGTGTACATTAGTACACACACATTTTTTTTACCAATCCGGGTGAGTCGCTGCGAAACTCTGCTACAAGAAGGAAGGCAGATGTTCTATTTTCCAAAGGAGCCCGGACCATCACGGGGGTCGGATGAGGGGGGGAGGACAACGGGGCTACAACCAAAACCCATATCTATAAAATGCTTTAGTAAACGTAAAGACCAATAATATAAAAAGAAAACGATTCTATCTACAGGCGCATCATTTGTCTACTGGCGCATTTTATTATACTACTAGCTTTAATCAACCCCTTTGAAGGTTGGATTTTTTTTAAAAAGTCCTGAATTTAAATTTAATTCTGCAGCTATAATATGAAAATAAAATTTCATCAAAATCGGTTAAGCGGTTTAGCCGTGTAAGAGCAACCGACAGACAGAAAGACTTTCCCATTTATAATATTAGTATCGCTAGCTGCAGCGACAGATAATTGGACAGATGTGCAAAAATAGCCTGATGCATACCAGACCAAAGTATAGCTTTTTATCGTTGCTTGTTAAAGTGACTAATTTGAAAAATTTGGAATTTAATTTACTTACAGGTTTTTATGACTGATAAAGTTATGAGAAAGCGTTGTATTTTACTCAACTCTAAGAATATGCAAAAATTGTCTTTTTTGCGACTCATTTTGTATTTGTTATTATTTTCTGAAAATAGCATCCCAGACGGCGATTATCAGGAAATTTTTTTTTAATGATCGCCGAGTATGTTTGTTGACACAGGTGACAGATGTCTTATTAATCGAAACAAAAATATCACTATTAGGTAGTCAAGTAATGACGAAGAGGAATTCTTATTTCTTCAGAAATAGCACCCCTGTTTTTCTCTCAAGTGACATTCCCCTTTTGAATGGAAAACATTCTTTCTGTTCCAAATTTTTTATCTTATAAACAAAATCCTGCTTTATTCACAGGAAAAAACTTTCTTGAAACTAATTTCGTTCTATGAGAATTATGAGAGCTATAAACTATGTAGTATCGTCACAAGTGCCTTCTTTAAGTTGAACGTGAATTAAAATATTTTCTATTCTTTTATATGTGTACAAACTACACGTACTTACTATGGATAATATATATATATATCACAACAGTACTTGTTTATCCAACCAAAACGAACAAGATCACTGGTGGTAGAATGCTGTGTATCAATTTGCCCGGACAGGGATCCAACACCTTACCTATTCCTGACACCATAGTGACAGTGTCCAGTTGCAGAATAGCCAGTAGACTTGCACATAAGGCCTATAGCCACATGATACGCATTTATAGTATTTATTGTCTAATCTCTCACCATGTGTTTATCACAAAATACATTAAAAAAAATAATTTTCTGCCAAATTACCGCTTAGCACATCAGCAAAATTCTGCCATGGTTTCTTATCGTTAATTATCTGATTTCAAAAACGAATCATTCTGGAACTTTCGTGGCGTGGACAAAAAGTTTGAATGCATAATTTCTCGACATAAAAAAGAATAGGCCCTCTTCAACCCTCTAACACCAGTGATCTTAATTAACCTTTGCTATGTCTTAACAAACTTTCACGTGCTGCCATTAACTAACTAACCTCGAGGCTCGAGTTCGATTCCCGACGGGGGCAGGGATTTGTGTGATGAACATTTAGATGTTTGCATTTCCGGGTCTGGGTGTTTTTTAAATTTATTCTGGTATCTATTTAAGTATTTCCATGAATTAGAATCGTTGACTAACACCCATAACACCCACCCATAACACAAGCATATAAATTGCTTACCTTGGGGTTAAATTCAATTTGTGTTACTTGTTCAGAAATATTTATTTATTTCTACATTGAGGAACCGAAACGACACGAATAAATATCGCTGCTGTATGTACATCACAGACGTATAAGATTCTATCACTCACCAAATTAATGGCTATTAAAATAGTTATACTACAAGGAATATTTAAAATTGATAAACGCGTTTATTGGTAGTATGTGAGGAGTGCGCACGCGCACCGTGCCAATTACAGCAGCCCCATCTGATAGCGCTAACAAGACGATGGCTATCAGTCGCTACCAGTGGCCACCGACCACCGCGCGACATTCAAATTGCGATAGCAAATACTACACCCCCGCGACATAAATCTTGAATAACCCACTGTAAAACCAATCTTATCGCTGAACTATAGAACCCAACTTCCTTTAGCACCTCCAACCCAGATACTTTGCATGATGAACGCGGTGGCGTGAATTACGCGGACTCAGGTCGTTATTGCAATACCACAACGGTGTTTCAGTTTTGTTACCCGGATTTGCACTTTATTGCAGTAGAATAAAGACGTATGTGAGCGCAAAAGTTAAGTTGGCAATAATAAGGAGAGCATTGTGGCGAAGGTGGAATATTTCACGCAGATGGCACGATAGGGGCGATTGTGCGCGTGCGCAGCGATAACGCTATCACCTGACAGAGAGCAGGAAGGACAAACGGACGCTATGAATCAAGGCGACAATGGCCAGGACAATAACTAGTTCCGCTTGGCTTGACAAAGGAACGCGGCGCCAATTGTATTCAATGTCCTAACATTTGTTTAGAGCATGAATTGTGAGTGTAGGGTTACCAGGACTTACTCTAAATGGCACTTTGGATAGTTCAGCAATATTTATTTTCTGTTTTTCTATTTTACTTTCAAAGTGTAGAAGTCCAATGCTGTCGTTAAAAGTTCTTTCACCTCTATAATAAAGTGTACACGTTGATTACTTTCTTACTTCGTACAGAACCTTTGAGCAACCGGTTCATGCATTTCCAAAAGGGGCTTACGGATCTTTATTATTAAAAATGCTATTTCGAAAACAGACAACTGTGTTTTAAATTATAAAAAATATTGGATAACCGTAAAAAAAATTATGTTTCGATTTATCTTTTTTATGACTGCGATGTACCACAAGGTAGTACTTTAGGCCCATTTCTATTTTTAATTTACATAAATGATCTGCCTGATTCTATCAAGTTTTATTCTATTTTATTTGCAGATGATACTACTCTTGTCATCCAATGAAAAAAATGACGTAAAAGAGGAAACAACTATGACTAAAATTTCAGCGTGGCTTACTGATAATAATTTAAAAATAAACCTGTGTAAAACAAAATTAGTTGAATTGCAAATATATCGTCATCATCTAATCTAATAATCATCATCTAAGACAGTTTAAGTCTAAGACAGAGATAGGTTGCTGTAATCACTTATCATCACTTTCCCATTCATCTCCTGTTGTATAAAAAAATAAAAAATATTGATAGACCGTGACTGCCACAGCGTAGAATAGTAACGGTTTTCATACAAACTTTCGTACTACAGTCCCTTGTGGTTGACAATTTAAAAAAAAAGCTATGTATGAACTCAACTCTGTAGCTATATGGATATTGAATTTTATTATAATCGATTTAGCGTGAAAGAACAACAGATAGACAGATATAATTTCACATTTATTTATGATTAATTAAAATGTAGTACACATTCTATAATATGGATTTAAGTTGTATGTAAAAAAAAAAACTTAAAAGATAAATCAAAATAATTTGTTCCAGTTAAATTCGACGAAAGCCCTGTTCTAAATAGTAACATTCTTTTTTTAAAAGATGTTAACAAATTAAAATGGTAACCCTAGTGGCGGGCCAATTCTGGAGTTAGTTGGCGGCGGCGTGTTTGAATAATTCGCACTAGATTTATGGCTCCTAACCATAGACCGGCGGCCATTCTCCGCAATTAAATCATTTGCGTACACAGTCCGACTGATTTACGTAGGTTTGGCTGTCCTGTATTAATCATGTGGGCAAATTCACTAAAATTTCTTTTTTTGTGTCCTCGATACGCAGAATGCAAACTAAAATAGCATTAGAATTTACCTGTTTAATCTTTCCGGGATTATTTTTAAAACCAGCTGTATCATTCCACTATCCGCTGTGACATATTGTGGGTTTTTAAGAATAATCTGATGGATTTCCTGATGCTTAGAGAAATTTAGACTACTGGTAAACTAAACACTGTCTAAAATTGATACCCAATATGCTACACGTGGATGACGTGGCCGCATGTAATAGGTTGACAATCCAAATTCAGACAGTGTTTACCCTAGCCTCCATCACCGAACATGAGAATAGCGAGCGATTATATTCTGTTGTCAGGCAAGGCGAAAGTGATAGAATATTGCGTTGGTGCCAAACACGTGTGTTATATTACTAACAAAGGCGTCGCCAAGGGGGGCAGCTGCCCTCCCCTAGAGATTCTAAAAAAATGATGAAGCAAACAGTCTTATGTCTTTAACTTGATTTGATCGATTAGTCTAGTACTTTTCCTACTAATTTGCTACTATTTAGAGCGAAATGCAAGGCAAGTCAAACATCCGAGGGCACGAGGCTCTCGATTGAACCTAAAATGTATATTTTTCTCAATCTCCGTATCAACTTGTCCCCATCTAGGCCATCGGCTGGCGACGCTCTTGATTACACAAATTAAAAGAAAAATCCTGCACACACCCACTTGCATTCACACATAGACTCGTCAAACATATAAAAATCTTCACTCTCGGGGCCGAAAAATAAATACAGGTAATCTCTTTGATTGTATTTTGTGCGTGCTTGCCAGTATCCCACACTCTTTAATTTAAAACTAATTTACACAAGAGATTTGAAACACCTATTTCTATTTGTTAACACATTGACGTCTTTGGTGTGTCATAGTTTGGTGATCTATAGACTTGTGTGTGTCAGCATTTTAGATTATAAAAATGAGTACAGTACTACTATTTAAAATATGCGCTTTTTTTTACTCTTTTTTTATGTTATAGGAAGGCAAACAAGCAGACGGATTTCCTGATGGTAAGAAATTCACGCCGCCTAGCGACACCAAAGGTGGTAATGGTGCGTTGCCAACCTGAGGTCAGGATGTTAGGCCCCGAGCAAAAGTAAGTTTACCGGCTACCCCACCCTCCGAACCGGAAAACGTCATGACGTTATGGCGGCAGGAATAGGTAAGGCTGTGGTACCAATCCGGGCTAGTCGCTTTAAAACTCTACCACCTAGTCAGATGTCACGGTGTTAGTGATGGTAAGCCTTTGCTCGCCTTTCACGAGCTGCCTGGCAAGAAAGGCAGATGGTCATTTCTGCAAAGGAGCCCGGACCAACACGGAGCCCCCTTGACCTCGAGCAAAAGTATGTTTACCGGCTACAAACTAAATTTAAGCGAAATGATTAATTATGTAATAACAACTCTATACAGATATCTTTAAAATATATTAGGATTTCCGAAGCTTCACGAATATAGCCGAAGCGCATAGTTAACAGTAGGTACTACTGTACCTACCTAAGTAAACATAATACTACTTGCAGGGTCTATCTGGTTCTCGCGTTCATTCTCGTAATGCTCGGAGACAAAAGAAATGCGCCGATTACAAGTTCCCAGGGAACTTGTGGCCACAATTGTGTAATTGGCGGGCGATCAATCGACGTGAGAGTGTTGCCAGTCCGCGCCTTAGATAAGTAACTAATCATCAGTGTTGCCAGCATCTGGGTTTAAATAATGGCCGATTCTAATGAACATTGAAAGGAAACTGAGTTCTGTGTTAGTTGCTAGTTAAAGAATTAAATATTTAGCATTCATATTTCTCAACCTCGGCATTTAGTGTAATACAATTGTTTTGATTTATCTATAACAAGCGTTCCGCCCCAGCTTCGCACGCGTATAAAATATACATATAAAGCTTCCTCTTCAATCACTTTAGCTATTAAAAAACCACATCAAAATCCGTTGCGAAGTATTAAAGATTTGTACAAAGGGACATAGTGACTAAGGAAGCGACTTTGTTTTATACTATGTAGTGACTAGTAGTAGTAAATTAAAATGAAATAGATTTATTATCTATAGTTGTAAGGCTCTGTGATCCTATGATTAGTGAAACTGGTTGGCTGAAATGTAGCATAAAGTGTTAAACTATGTGCACTGTGAAAAAGTAACACATGTACTTTTCCACACATTTACAAACCTGGAATCGAAAAGTATGTAAATATTACTTGTCTGCTAGCTGGAACGGGACGAGTTTCAGTTTGCGATCACTAACACTGTCATCATGATAAGGTGACTCTGTTTCGCCAATGGCTTGCACGAATTCTTGCTATGACTTGATGACTTTAAAATTTAGGTAAGAATTTTTTTGTATAAAATTAGAAGGCAACAAGCAGACGGGTTTCCTGATGGTAAGAAATTCACGTCGCCTAAAGACACCAAAGGTGGTAACAGAGCGTTGCCAACCTGTTTCCGGGGTATTAAGCCTTGCGCAAAAGTAAGGTTACCGGCTACCTTATCCTCCGAACCGGAACACGTCAATGGCAAGCACTTACGTTATGGCGGCAGGAATAGGTAAGGCGGTGGTACCAATCCGGGCGAGTCACAATGAAACTCTACCACTTAGTCAAATGTCACTGTGTTAGTGAAGGTAAGCCTATGCTCGCCTTTTACGAGCTGCCTGGCGGGAAAGCAGATGGCCTATTCTGCAAAGAAGCCCGGACCAACACGGGGACTCTTCTGGTCAAATATTGATTTTATCATGATCCGACTAATAGTTGGTGGACATGAAATAATTGCAGTCAAATTTTGCAGTTTTACAAGGCTAAAATATAAAAAAATGTGTTTGTACTTATGTACATGCGTTAGAAGTTGTACTTCTTCGGCGTAATAAGATAAAAATCTTTTTAAAAATTATATCTTTTGCCTTATTTTACATTTGTAGTCAAAATGACACTAACCATAGAAATAAAGAAATATTGTGAATACAGTTGTCAGTTCTCACGCAAACATACGTAGATGTCCTTACTTTTACTTTGTTGGTACCTTTTTTTGAAAAACTAAAATGTCATCTATAGCTAACTTCATCATGTCGGTTTTTCGTGACGGTGTGCGCGCGCATCGTAAAAATTTACCCTCATCATTTTTTCCTAACGCGCCAAAAGAAGTATAACTTCAATAACTTCAACTGGAGAAAATCGCAATAAAATCGCAGCAAAGGCAAACAACAGTTTAAATAAAGAAGAACACGATATTCCAAAGCGAGTCGTAAGTTGCAAGTCGTATCGTTTGTGGATCCTTTGCAACCTCATTTTGACATAAATGGTCGTCAACGTCTATTAGTCACCTGCAGACTCCCACGTGACATATTGGGAACTTATTAACCTGTTACTATATACCTACCGTATTATGCTAATGCTGTGCATTTGATGTAGATGTGTTAGATATATATTTTTGAGTTCCTTTCGCCGCACCTTCTTAATGTGTGGCCTGCGATTCCGATACGGCGGTAGTTAATAAAAAGTCACGCGTAATGCATCGCGCACGCCTCTCACCCGCTTTTACTACTAGTGACAGTCAACACAGCACTAGCTGAAATGCGGGCGCAAGGCGTGTGTTGCGCGTGCGCAGGGTGCGCGCGGGGTGCGCGCGTGGCAAGCGCTTGGCGTGGGCGGATTTATTAGGTTAATGTAATTTGAGAATATTGGTGTGACAATAGGGCTCAAATTATGTCGAAAAAATAATCAAAGCGTGTTCGACGCGGGTGATGGCGAAGGTAGCGTGCGCTTGGCGTGCGCGTGTCGTCTGAACGCAGCCTTAAATTAATGATTTAAACGATTTTTTACCCGATCTGCCTGTCTGCCAGACAGCTTGTAAGAAGCGAGCGCAGGTTAAAATACATTACCAACACTACAACTGGTGGTAGAGTGTTGGGCAGAAACTTGCCCAGGTAGGGATCCGCCACCTTACCTATATCCTGCTATAATGATACTGTCATTTTCCATGTCTGGCTGTTTATTGAATTTATTCTAGTATCTAAGTATTTATATGTATTTGTATCGTTGAATAATACCCTTAACACAAGCATATAATTTGCTTACTTTGGGGCTAGATTCAACGTGTGTAACTTGTCCAGGAATATCTATTTTTATCTAATTATTATTATTTTCGTTGTTATTTTTTATATTCTGGTTTGGATGGTAGCTAGACTTGCACAATATGCCTTTGATCCTGGCCTCAGAACAGCGACGCACCTGTGACATCCATAAACATGTACATGTATAGAACACTCTTGTCTTGTACCATCAGGATAGCCGTGTGCTGGTGTCCATAAACCCCTTATTCAGTAATCAGGAAGAGGATCAAATCCAACTTGCAAGATTCCACCCCGACAACAAACTTTCCACAGTACAAACATAGAACAGTACGTAAACTAACCCTAGTGGATAACTTAAACTCTAACTCTAAAACAGAGCTAGCTTCGAAGCTCTATTTTGTTTCTCATATTTTATTATAAGAATTGCAATGACTATGTTTATAAATAACTAGCAGTTTCACGCAGCTTCGCCTGCGTAACTTGGCTTCTACTATACCGATTTGGATGAAACAAAGCCTATGTCACTCGTGGATAACGTAGCTTTCGAATGGCGAAAGAATTTTTAAAATCGGTCTAGTAGTTTTTAAACTTATTTATTACAACCAAACAAACAAACAAAGTTTTCCTCTTTATAATATTAGTATGATATAAGCAGGTAATCTCATATAATTGGTTCATCTAACAAAAGACGAATACGTTGGTGGCATTTTAAAACGATCACGAAACGAATTACGTGAAAACGAAAAACGAAGTACGTCTTCACGCGATTGTCGCTACAACAGCTTAAATAGCATACATCGCATAAATAGCATACATCGCATAAATAGCGCTCAAAATCGCTCATCAGTTTTATTATCACCACCGATAGTAGAAGATCCGAATCTACATCGACTTACACCGAGCTGATAATTGAATATAATTTAAACGCAGTAAAACTGCAAAAAACCGACTTCAAATTTAGACATATGTGGTTTTCTCATGAATGCTAATGTAGACCTGGATCAAATTATAATGGGACCACCGCGGGAGTATAGGCTTTCAATTAAAAAATAATTTTGAAAATCCGTCCACAAATACCACAATAATCGCGATTACCTGCATCGACAATAATGATCTGTTTATACCTGCCAATCCAGATATATAACAGGCAACCCAACTTCTGCAACTTCGTCTAATAGGTACTTGAAGTCGGAATATACTGGAATATTGCACCAATTAACTAATAATGAAACATTAAAAAAAAACGGGATTTTTCAGGCAATCCATATTTTATATATTTTCTGATATATGTACTAAATTTGCTATAAAACCGGGTTCATTCTATTATCAGCTCGGTTTAGGTCGACCTAACTTCGGGTCTTAGACTACAAAAGTATCTAAATTCTTCTAGTGTTAGTATCAGGTTCAAGACAATCACACTCTTCACATTTTCACTGACATCACCAGCATCTCCAACTTCTATTGATTATGAAGAAATATTATGCAAGATCCCGACCCAACCAAGGTACCATCCCATTGAAGTTCTTCAATATATGTCCACTTATCTCATAATTATTGTTTCACCAGTAAATTGTCAATATCATTCGTTTTAGCATCTACTATGTCCAGACAAAGTAGTACCTTTTTTACCTTTACTAGTTTACCTTTTTCGGCAATATTACTCCTATGTCGCTTTTAGTATATAGTCATATTTCAATGTTTTAAATAATTTTGACAAGTAAATCGTTCCTTGCCCAGCTCGATTTTCTTACGTATTCTTTTCAAAATTTCTGATTTCAGTTACTTTTTTGTAGTAATTGCATAATAGTTTCAAATCAAACAACTTCTAGTCCTTTCCAAGAAGAGATACATCTCCAAATTGAGAGAACTTATCCATATACTCTTTTTTTAGCACCTTTAGACTAAACTTAATGTTTTTATGTCATTTTGACGAAGTATCAATGATTTTTTGAATTTTATTCCAATAAAGTTAGCGTTTGAAAATTATAAAAGGAGACTGTTCTTGAAGTGAAAACTTTTTTAACGGCGTTGCGCACTTTTTTTTGGAATGGGTATAAACTTCTAAACTCGCGTCAGAACACGTGACCTTATCGATAATTCGTAAGACGGCGCAGGGCGCTTGCGCAAATGTTCGTGTCATGTTTGTGTACGATAGCGCAATAAATGAATATTATATCCTACCATATAATTTATAGTACTTTAAAAAAAACTACTTACTTTTATACTGATAATTAAAGCAATTATTCCATAACCATTCCAAAATATTAAAAATGCACAACGTTAATATTCAAGTTTCTATTTCTGCCGGCACTCCCGGAGTGCAACCCGTCGTTTTGTTTTTCGAGTATACGGTATGGTTTTGTTCAAAACTCTCCATTTCAAGTAAAAAATTATAAGAAAAGGGGTGTTTTTGACAAAGTTATACGTATTTGCTTTAATCAATTTAACATTTATGTGCACACAGACGAAAAAAAAATATAAAAAGCAATCTTACCACAAAAATCTCAATTACACAAAAGTTATTATTAAATTCAGATACGTTTTTAGCGGTACATAAATGAAATATTATAAAGCGTTTGCAACCTGTAGACAGACGATCAGAAATCCAAAATAAATATTGTAAAATAATGACTATACTAATTTTTAATGATACCCCACTGAGCATAAGTCGTCGACTTTTATTTTTCTGCAATGATATTTCTGCAATGATATAACTACGCCATTTTGAATCAACAAAAAAAACAAGCTTGTTTTGAAAAATAGTATTATAATTAATATTAATAAATATGTTCAGTGTGTCTGTTATTACAAAGCGTTTGTTAAAAAGTAAAAATATAATTATACATACTACTAACTGACCCGGCAGACCTTGTTCTGCTACTTTTTTAATGTGATTATAGTAATAAAAATGGAGTGAGTCACCCTTGTCACTTAGGGGTATGAATCAGAATCAGAATAATCTTTTGTCACTTGAACCATACAAGTGGTATTTGTGCGCGTCGACATTTTTATGAACTGCCAACGGATCGGAAAAATAGAAGTTAGCCGATTCTCAGACCTATTCAATGTGCTCGCAAAATTTCATGAGAATCAGTCAAGCCGTTTCGGAGGAGTACGGGAACGAACATTGTGACACGAGATTTTATACAAGATATTGTTTTTTAATTAAAACAATACAATACAATAACTCTTTATATGACAAAATAAACTATCCTGAAAGCTGAAGCTTGTTTTAATTATACTTATTTGTATTAAAACAAACAAGAAAAGATTAAGATGTAGTGAAAGTAAGCAATAGTGTTTCATCCTTCTTTCAACCCACTTCGACTGAAAGTCTTTTTATAATTTGTGTAATAGACATAGACTAAATCTAGGTGAAGGATATACCTATGCATTTTTTACCGCGATATTTAAACGAGAGAGATTAAATATAGATTACGCGGGAGTAACTGTGCGTAACAGTATAGATACACACTCTTCACGCTGATTCCCTTACAAATTAGGTAGAGAGTAGGTATAGAGTTTCAAATCTTACGTAGCAGACCATTCTGGCTTCCTCCACATTCATTACCCTTTTCATACAAACACGCCGGTCATACAAAATTTTCAAACAAACATCTAGTCTTTACATAAATTAAAATCATACAAAACAATTGGTCTGCTATCTTGAATTAAGATGATTAAACTAAACATGCACTGATGATAATTCTGCTAAGCACTAACTTAACTTTTTTGGTGTGTGCTATCTTTTTCTAACGAAACTAAAATAAAAAAGATGGAACATTTTATGACATGCCAAGTTAGTCAGGTATAACGACTTTATTTCATGATATTAAAAGGCAAATAAGCAGACGGATTTCCTGAGGGTAAGGAATTTCCGCCGCCTAGAGACACCAATGGTGGTAATGGTGCGTTGCCAACCTGAGGCCGGGATGTTA
>NJDD01002614.1:245830-322747 GCA_002245505.1 Calephelis nemesis
CACCTAGTCAGATGTCACGGTGTTAGTGACAGTCAGCCTTTGCTTGCTTTTTACGAGCTGCCTGGCATGAAAGCAGATGGACTATTCTTCAAAGGAGCCCGGACCAACACGGAGAAATGTGGCTTGTAAGGTTTGTATTCAAGGTATTTTAAGGTATAGATAGTGTGAGGAAATATCTCTTACAGCCAACCTGACAGCACAAAATAAACATGTTTTTAACCAATTCCAAAAAGGGGCGGGGTTTCCTATTCGACTTGATGTTATTTTCTATGTCTTCTAAAGCCAACCGATTGCGATGGTACATTTTAAGAAAAATATGACTTAATACCAAGGTGGTCCTATATAAGTTTTATCATGATCAGACTAGTTGTTTTGCACTCATTGTTGAGGTCAATGAGTGCAAATCCTATCCTGATCTAAGTAAAAAGTATATCCCTTATTAAGTATAACTACTTGCAGGACGTTGATAAACCATTATGAAACCACTTCCTTTATTTGAAAAAAATATTATTAAATCGCGACATGTTGACGACTCGTTGGTCGAGTGACTAGCGTGGACTGCGAGGCTCGGGTTCGATTCCCGACGAGACGGGCATTTTTGTGATGAACACTTAGATGTCTGCATTTCCGGGTCTGGAGATGTTTATGAAATTTATTCTGGTATCTATTTAAGTATTTCTATGTATTGGTATCATTGACTAACACTCTTAAAACAAGCATATAATTTGCTTACTTTGGGATTAGATTCAATTCGTGTTACTTATCCAGGGCTATCTATTTATTTATTTAATTAATTAATTTATTTAAAAAAATAAAAAGCTTTAAGATGTACGACCTCTAACAAAGTATGATAGTATAAGAACTCATCTGTCAGTCTATTCTTATCAAATTAGTGAGGTTATTGGAGGCATCGTTTGCGCATGCGCGCCTCTATCGCTAACAGCGGAGCAGGCGCATCAGTAGACGCAGGAGTATTAGTGATGCCAACTTTAGTGTCTCCACAAATTTAGGGAAAATTAGTTGAAACATTACTTTTCTGGGGATATGTTTTGTAGTTTATAAAACAAGCCGAGTGCGAGTCGGACTCTCCGTAAGGGCTACTTAGTAGCAAGCAAAGATTAGGGATATTTTTGGAGAGAAATAGAATAACTAAAATTATGTCTATAATTTTTTGCCACTTTAAAATAGAATCCATGTCAGTAAAACTACTATGAATGTAAACTATTTATATTTCCAAATTAGAACAAATATTGATAAATTCATTTCAAGTCTGTAATCGACCGAAATTATATTTGTTTACATTTCGTCACAGATGACAATTATTTTTAAATCTTATACCGACACAGACAGATTAGATACAATATAATATTATAATTACAAATAAGTTTAAAACTACCTGTTAATACAAACAAAATTCGCCGTCCGCTGTTCTTTGATATATTTGATCAGAATATTCAGGTAAAATATCTTAAAAGCTTCAGTAAAATATTTTTTTCCTATTGCTTACCACTTAGTACACATGTTGAAGCGACTTTTCGTAGTTATTGATAGAAATAAATGATTACTTACTAACGCAACATTTAACAGATAAATAGATAAACCGCCAAGAAATTGACACAACCCTGATTTTGGGCTGTATTCATTTAAAATAATAATCGTTTAAAAAAACTTGTCATGTACAGATTCACTTTACAACTATTCTTATAAGCATAGATTTTAAAAAATGTTACATCCGTGATAAGGGTAATTTAGTTTAATCTAGGGTTTATGGGGAAAAACAAACGAGGTGGCATCACCGGGGAGCATCGGCCAACAGTAATGGCGCAGTATCGACGATGAGTTACGATTAGTAAATTGGCGAGCGGGGAGCTATCTCTAATAAATTTAGCTCCGTGCAAAATAACCGCCTCGTTCGGTTGTTGTAACCGACTACAGGTACTCGTATACCTTCCCTTTTGTTTTAACTACTAATAGTCGTCTATCGTTTTGGCCTAACGGACAGTGCAGTCATAGAACAATCAACAGTTGCGAAAATTACTTTCTTGTATCTGAAATATCAGCGAATAAGCACACTGGCGATAATGGTGGCGGATCACCATAGATGTTGCAGGTGCGTCGCTGTATTGTGGCTATGGCCAAGGCGCAAGTCTACCAACTACCCTATCCCTCAGATCGGAACGTGACGTAAGATGACGACATGAAGATAGATTTCTACCCAGTAAGTTGTTACACAGAACTGTGCAACTGTGCTTTTGTTGATAATGTGCATTTATATTGACTACCGCCTCTTACGAATTGCCTGACAGATTGTACACAGTGGAATTGGAACAACTCGGGGAAAACATTTTACTAAATTTAACGTATTTGTATAGTTAAACTCTACCTGGCATCCTGGAAGTTAAATAAAATATGAAAGTTTGTGAGGGTGGATATATAAAAACTGGTAGAGTAGTTTAGATGTTTTTTTATGACATTGGAAGGCAAACAAGCAGACGGATTTCCTGATGGTAAGAAATTCCCGCCGCCTAGAGACACCAAAGGTAGTAATGATGCGTTGCCAACCAGAGGTCAGGATGTTAGGCCTCGAGCAAAAGTAAGTTTACCGGCTACCTTACCCTCCGAACCGGAACACATCATGACGTTATGGCGGCAGGAATAGGTAAGGCGGTGGTACCAATCCGGGTGAAACTCTACTACCTAGTCAGATATCACGGTGTTAGTGACTTTTACGAGCTGCCTGGCACAGGAATGCATATGGTCTATTCTACAAAGGAGCCCGGACCAACACGGGTATAGTAACGTTATCGTATTTTATAGATTAGGATGCCACGAAGACTACAATTTATACAGATTTTGCCTTATGACGTGTCAAACAGACGAAGCTACGGGTAGATTATACCTAATAATTGCGTTTGTAAAATCATAACATTTAAACAGAAACAGGAATTACATAAAAAATTTAAACCACTTAAATATAGTTTATTAAATTCAATTTGTGTTATAATTTTTCCCATGCACGACTAGATCTAACTACAAATTACGCCGTATTAGTAAATTGGCATCCATTTTGAGATGTCTTTGGTAACTGGGCGTAGATCGGCCCATATATGGAAATAATTGACGTGTGATTGTACTGCGTCTTATTGGCTAAACGCTTGATATTTCTGTGTATATATTGGACTATTTATATTAAATTATTAATATGGGATTAATGAGAATTTCCCCTCTGTTGGACAAGGTCCTTTTCCTGCTGCCATAACGTCTTGAAGTGTTTCGGTTCGGAAGGTAAGATACCCGGTAAACTTACTTTTGCTCGAGACCTAACATCCCCTCTGTCGCCTCTGTGATCTAGCGGTTCAGCTGTCGGACTTGACTGCATGGGGTCCCGGGTTCGAATCAACATTCGGGCAACAAAAAGAAAATTGGGTTTTTTTAAATTTATATATATAAAAGAAAGTGGTGTTAGTTACACTATTTATAACTCAAGAACAGCTGAACCGATTAGGCTGCAAATTGGTGGGGAGGTAGCTTAGAACCGGGAGAAGGCCATAGGATACTTTTTATTCTGTTCAATTGTGAGGAAACTGGGAAAAACAATATTTTAATTATTCCCATACAAACTGAATGGGCGGAACGAAGTTCGCGGGAACAGCTAGTTTTCTAATAAAAGAAAATGTTGCTCGGGATAGGACATGTTCCCGGTTGGTCATAGGCTTGCCACCTATCACATTGTGGGACTTAGTATCTTCGGCTAGTCGTGGGTACCCTGGTTGTGCCTCTGCCTACCTCTTCGGGGATATGGGCGTGAAGATACTAACTAACTAACTACCTAACATCCCGGCCTAAGGTTAGTAACGCACCATTACCAACTTTGGTATCTTTAGGCAGCCTGAATTTCTTACCATCAGGAAATCCGTCTGCTTGTTTGCCTTCCAAAATCATAAAAAAAGTTGATTCGAGTATTGAGTGTAAGTTTTCATACGAATTCTCTTTATTATCACGATTACACCATGACGATCCAAATATCTATAATATAAAAATGAATCGCTAAATGTGTTAGTAAGCGCATAACTTCGAAGCGACTGGACCGATTTGGCTAATTCTTTTTTATTGTGTTAGTTATTATCAGGAGAAAGTTCCTGTGAAGATAAAAACTGGTATAGTTGCAGGGAAAACGGGAAAAATAATACTTTATTATTTACCATACTGAACGGGTGGAACAAAGTTCGCCGGGACAGCTAGCATATATATAAAAATGAAACCCGTTTTCCTTGGTCACGGCATCACGCGTGAATGGCTGGACCGATTTCACTCATTCTTTTTTTGTTGTATTTGTTATTATTAGGAGAAGGTTCTTACGGAAAAAAATTTAAGAAAATTTCTCAGAAATATTGAAAAATATACATTTAAATTAGCATATTTTAAAAAACGTGCGTAACGAATGTCAATGTAATTCACAGCAATAGACTATAGCACAGATTAGCTGATATTAGTAGGACTATATTGAAAGAGCATCGTTTGTTCGGAAACATGGTTACTTAATTAAATTCGAGCACCATTTGTTCGGAAACGTAATAAAATTTTATTTTTTCCCATACAAACTGAGCGGGTGGTACGAAGTTCGCTGGGACAGCTAGTGTATCATAAATTTGGATCTTTAAAAGCAAACGCGATAGCAAAAAAAATCCGACCAAAAACTCACACTCAGCACCATATTTCTAAAATTAGGGCGTGATTCAGATGTTTCGTATGAACAGATTAAGATACGTCAAGTAGTTTTTGAATTATTCAATCATTCTATTTTTTTTTAATCAGCAGCCTTACTACTGAAGCTCGATTCATGCAGTATAGGAAATTGGAGTCGAGTATTTCATTTTAGGTACTCTTCAACACAATACTGGCGAATTACTAACATTTAGTTATTAGTAAATAATTAATTATTTTATCGAGTTTCAATTAACTTTATTTGTGGCAAAATGTCAGTAATCCGCTAGTAGGTGTTAAAAAGTACCTAAAATCGCATAAACGATTCCAATTTCCAATTCGCGTGTTATCGAGAGTCAAGGGTAATCGCTTTGTTTGCCGATAAGACCGCCTTTTGTGTACTATAAACTATAATAATATGCTCTTGTTAATATTTAATTGTACCATTTTGTAATAAGTTTAATTGTGCATAATAAAGAGTTCATTCATTCATTCAAGGGTAACCTTTGACGTTTGGATGAAATTGGAGTCGTTTTATCGCAGTTTCACCAATAGTTCATTTTACGAATATGTAAATTTTTTTATGATATTGGAAGGCAAACAAACAAAGGGTTTTTTTAATAGTAAGAAATTCACGCCACCTAGAGAGACCAACGGGATGTAAGGCCTCGAGCAAAAGTAAGTTTACCGGCTACCTTACGCTCCAAACCGGAACACGTCATGACGTTATGGCGGCAGGAATAGGTAAGGCGGTGGTACCAATCCCGGTAAGTTGCTGCGAAACTCTACCACCTAGTAAAACTTCAATTACAATGTTTACAGAACCCTAAAAAAGCTAACAACTTTACAGCATTCTCTTCCGGAAGACGTTCTCTTAAGCTTTCACCGCTTTATTAAATGTACGTAAACTAAACCCGCAATTTAGATAATGCCTGATAATCTGCAACTATCGGAGGTTAATAAGTACGGATCGTCAATACGTTTCCAGAACTTATATTGTTAGTGAAATTACTAGCGTAAACGTATTTGAGGTGCGCACGCGCATGAGGCGGTTCCGGTATCGCGTAATTCTGATTTGTTTTGATGATGTTATCGCTTGCACTGCTATTTTGTAGTACGATATTTATAACTAGCTGTTGCCCGCATACCTATTTAATAATCGTATAATATTTCGGAATAAAATCCTGTCAAGCAGCTCGTTAAAGGCGAGCATGGGCTTACCGTCACTAGCACCGTGACATTTGACTAGGTGGTAGAGTTTCGCAGCGACTCGCCCGGGTTGGTACCACCGCCTTACCTATTCCTGCCGCCATAACGTCATGACGTGTTCCGGTCCGGAGGGTAAGGTAGCCGGGAAACTTACTTTTGCTTGAGGCCTAACATCCTGACCTCAGGTTGGCAACGCACCATTACCATATTTGGTGTCTCTAGGCGGCGTGAATTTCTTATCATCAGGAAATCCGTCTGCTTGTTTGCCTTCATATAATTTAAAAAAAAACTATTCTATGTGCTGATCCAAGTTCCCCTTTATGTGTGAGCTAAATTTCAAAAATTGATGCAGCAATTTTTGCGTGAAGGAGTAAAAAATAAACAAACATACAAAAAAAATATGAAAACAACAAATTATTAGCAAAAGATCCTTTTATAATTAATTAGTTATTTATCTTATTAAAGCAATTTCCTTATTTGGAAACGATAGAATTTTTTTTATT
This sequence comes from Calephelis nemesis, assembly GCA_002245505.1. Classification (NCBI taxonomy): domain Eukaryota; kingdom Metazoa; phylum Arthropoda; class Insecta; order Lepidoptera; family Riodinidae; genus Calephelis; species Calephelis nemesis. The sequence goes on from NJDD01002614.1 coordinate 252,247, forward strand.
GTGATTTTTTTTTTGAGGCAGAGATTTTGTGATTGAGGCAGTATGGCTGTAGTTCTTTGCATGTTTCATCAGGACGAATTGATTGAAAAAAAATGCTTTCATGTATTACTTTTTATCTAAAGTTCTACTTCCTTATTTTTTGTTGCTATTTAAGCTTAAAATTAAATTACACAAATAATTATCGCAAACTAATTGTGAACCGATTTTTTAAAGTATAAAATATCCTGTTTTCAGCAATATCGAAATTGTGTTTACTCACTAACAGCCAATATTAATAATTAACCTGTTAGAAACAAGAAATTGGGATGATTTTGATTAGTTACCAGAAAACCACTGTTATCTTTCAGTGTTTAGTGAAAAGTTTTGCAAAAAGCTTTAGAAGCTTTATCTCTATCTATAGGTAGGTTATTAATACTGGCCGTAAGCCATGTAGCCATTAGCTTTAATTCAAAGATCGAACTCGAAAGTAGTTTTCTACATCTCTACTCCAATTTTATTAATAGAGTTTATGTAACGTCTACTCCAATCTTGAAGTAAAGTTACTCTTTCTATAAATAAAACACAAGTATATTAAAATAAATTACATTCAAAATATTTTATCTCACATTAACGTGTATACATGGCAATTTTGAAAGGATCCGCCAAAATTTTAATGTAAGGGAATAAAGGCTTAAATATTATTTTATATAAACATTTTAAATATTATTGCCCAATTGTAATATTTACATTTATAAACATTCATTTAAAACAGTCTGCAAAAATGCTTCTCTTGTTGTCACGATATGTCGTACCTAGTACGAGTCATGACGTCATCAGCCTGCGAATGGTCGGTGGAATCAGTTTTAAGCTTTGTTTATCTTGTAACCATGCATCTTGTATGTCTCATCGGATATTTTTTTTATTTTTAGTTTTTTTTTTAAATCGAAAGCGTTATCGATTTCGGACCAATTCTCAAAATTTGGCCGGTGCTTTAGATGTAACCCTGTATATTACTATTACCACCGGATCGGAAAACAGCCTCATACTGAATAGATCCGACAAGAAACTCAATAATAAAAGCTAGCAATAATTAAGGAAGCTAGATAGAATAAACATCGATGGTAGATCTAATGGTCCACGTTCTGAATGTCCAGGAACGTATCAGCGAAGTCGCTCCTGTGAAATCGGTAATGTGGCACGGGACCCATTAAAACCCCATCTCCACGATTGTCATGCAATTGTTTATGCCCCATCATTTGCATTTGTCGGTGACACATTCGCAACTGCAATATTGAAAGCGTGCTCTTAATGACGCAATTTTATAGTTATGAGCAGTCGGTCTTGGTTTTATGTTCTTGGTATTTTAAGACCCTATACTTAGTTAGGTTAGCTTATGCTTAGTTCGCTTGAGTTAGGTATAAGTTTTAAGTGGTCACATAACTCCTAAACTCATAGACCGATTTCGATGCGGATTTTTGTTTGAAGCTGAAGTGATCGAAATCTTTTTTATTAAACACCAGCGTCCCGCCCCGGCTTCGCACCTTTATGAAATATGTATACATACAAACCTTCCTCTTCAATCATTTTATCTATTCAATAAACCGCATCAAAATCCATTGCGTAGTTTTAAAGATTTAATCATACAAAGGGACATAGGGACAGTGGAAGGGATTTTGTTTTTTTAATATGTAGTGATTTATAATTTTAAGATTTTTTATTTTATAAGACAACGAAGAAGCGATTATCTCGATAGTAGCAGACAACCGTTGCTATTTTTCGGAGCTCTTGTCTTTTGTACTTAACTAATTAGTTTTTTTTTATGGTTTAAGACAGCGAACGGCTTTCCGATGGTAAGGGACTACCATCACATATAAACACAAAAGATGTTATAGGTGCATCTCTGTCTTTTGCCTGAAGTCTTAGGCTCTAGACCGTAATTATAGAGCACTAAATACTGTAATTATGGCTTTTTTTTTTACAAACCTACTACAAGTAGTAGTTATTCTCTGATAACACGTTACAAGACTACGACATTAACAAACTTAAAATAAATTAACATTAATCAAGGTTTAAAATGATTAAACACATTTTTTCATAATTTAAAAACAAACATTAGCGTAATCGCTTTTAATACATCGAAGTCTGAAGATTTAGATTCATGCTTAACTTTATTACGGAGGCTGAAAACCCCAGCGACATATTGGCAACGCTGACTTACCAGAATTATCTTACCAGGAAAATCGTTTTCTATAAAAATAATATAGAGAGATAATATAATAATATAATAATAAAATAAAGAACCAATACTCATTTCGATCGAAGATTCATCTAAAGGCACCTGCACACACTCGCGCTCCTTGACGAATGCGCCTTGCGGAACTAATTCCGATGCGCATTATACACCCTTCACACTTAATTCTGTCATGGTTTTATTTAATTTTTACGTGTTGCCGGCGCGTGGGAGCTGTGCAAAAACACGTCGCAAATAGACTTTATTATGTTATTCGCGTTGCAATTTATTCAATTGTGCACATCAAAGATTTTTTACGGACAAGGTGGTCTACTCCAAGCCAATTTCTACTTGACGTGTAATAAAATGGCCTGATTATTTTTGCACAGATTAAAAACAGATTTCAGTATAGTTGGTTTGCGAGTGTGTGCGGTTGTACTAAACTAGGAAAAATGAATCTACGTGCTTTTGTAAAACATTTTTTATAAAATCATAAAAATTTTTGATGACTTTCCAAAAAAAATGTTGCTCTAATTTTTTGAAACCCCTTATTTAATATTTGTCTGTTATTCTGTCCAGTCTATTATTATTGACCTACTACTGAATAGATATACCAATTTAAGACAAAACACTTATTTGAAATGACATAAAACATTCTAATACTTGTTACATATATTAAGATCATTAAATTAGCAAAAACCGATACTAACTATTCACCACCTCGTCATTTTTTTTCTTTCTTCTTCTTCTCTTCCGAAGATCTTTATCTCCAAAACTATGACCCTCCTATTTTTAGAGTCTGTTAAAAAACCAATTAAGCATACTATTATATACTAGCTATCCCGGCGAACTTCGTAACGCCCGTTCTGATTGTATGGGAAAAATTAAAACGTTATTACGTTTCCGAATAAATGACGCTCGAATTTAATTAAGTAACCACGTTTCCGAACAAACGATGCTCTTTCAATATAGTCTATGGCTGTGAATGACATTGACATTCGTTACGCGCGTTTTTTAAAATATGCAAAATTAAATGTATATTTATCAATATTTCTGAGAGATTTTCTTAGTATTTTTTCCGTAAGAACCTTCTCCTAATAATAACAAATACAACAAAAAAGAATTAGTGGCTGGACGCCATTCACGCGTGATGCCGTGACCAAGGAAAACGGGTTTCATTTTTATATATTTAATAGATTAAAGTAGGTACCGTCATCGCATGGTTACAAAAAATATCATAAAAACATTTATAATTTAATTCATAATTAACGGACAGCCCTGCAAATGCTACAAAAGCAAAACTAAGTAGTTTATTAAATAATTAAAAGCCATTTGTATAAATGTACAAATGTTTTTTAATATCAAAAATGTTACGTTTGGTGCAGTCAAGTTTTTATAGTATACGCTTATCTTATTGTCATAAATGTCATCTGTGTCAGCTAACGAAGTACTCAAAGGAAAGCGGCAGATAATATAAAAAAGCTTCCAACACTGTCTGTCAGTCAACAAGAAAATAGGAAATGGAAAAGAGGAAGCCATTCTTTCATGGTTTCAAACCAATGTTTACGGCTTTACATTAAACTTTCCAATTATTTTAAAGGCCTTCCAATTAATAAATTTAAAAAATGTGTTAGATGGAAATTAAATGAAAAGGGTTAAGGGTTATTTAGGTGATAAAAACGTTTTTAATTAACTGTTCCTCGTGCCAATCCTTTTAATATTAAATCAAATGCGAAAGCTTGTCTGTTTATTTGTTACTCCTTCACGCAATAACTGCTGAACCGAATTTCATGAAATTTGGTACACTTAGAGGGTAACTTGGATTTAAACATAGGATAGTTTTTATCCCTAAACAATGTTCCTGTGGGACCACGCGAGCAACGCGTACGCGCGACAGCTAGTTTCTTATAAATTTATTGTATACGTATTTTAAGAGGGTGGTGTCAAGAGTCTCCGAAACCGGCGTGTTTCTATGAAAACGGTAATGAATGTGAAGGAAGCAAGACAGGTTTGTCAGGATCGTGAGGTCTGGCACTCGATACTCTCTGCCTACCCCGTAAGGGACTTGGCGTGAAGATATGTATTTTAAGTTAGAGATAAAATGTAAATAAGCCCACTAAGTTTCTTACCGGATCTCCTCAGTGAGAGGCCGCGTTCCGATTCGGTGCTAGATTTAGTATTATATAGACGCGTCACAAGTGCCTCTTTTAGGTTAACGTGAGATAAAACTATTTTGATATGATTTGAAGTCGACTTTCAGGCAATTTTTACCAATAGGCGAAGTAATATGCTGCCTTCTTTTTGTTCTCGTAGAACATTTATGCACTACGGGGTCGTTTGGACTAGTCCGAGTAAAGGCAAAGAGTATATAAATACTACGTAACAAGAGGCGGGACTTCCATAGATACATAGCAAACCCGAATTTTGTATAAAGTTTACTTAAAGTGACACATGTCACTTGACATAACATGGTGATAGGTATAACCCGTATAATTTGAAAGTAAGTCTTTAGGCATTCAGATATAAGGCAACTAGTGTCAACAGATTTAGGTGAATAAAAATCATAGCAAACTTGTTTTTTTTATATGAAAGTTGAGCCAAACGTGTAAAGGTTTCATCAGTGCTGCACTGTTTCAAAAATGTCTATGTCCACCTTCTATGCTGTAGAAGCGGGATAGTGGATACGCTTGCGCATTCTTCCATCAATTAAATCAATAAACTAGCCATTGCCGTTAATGTTCTCACTTTTTTCTCTCTTTTTTTTTGACATAAAAACTATGTGTTAATTTAAAGTGCCCTCTATGTGTGTGCCAATCTTTATAAAAAAACGGTTTCGGAAAAACTTTATGAAGGAGTAACAAACATACAAATTTTCGCATTTCTAATCTTAGTAGGATAATGGATTTTACTTTTATACCACCTAGTATAACTCTACCACCTAGTAGGACGTCACGGTGTTAGTGACGGTAAGCCTATGCTCGCTTTTTACGATCTGCCTGGTAGGAGGGCAGATGGTCTATACTGCAAAGGAGCCCAGACCAACACGGAGCTATCATTTAGAATAATTACTATTATTAGTACTATCGAATGGAAAACTCCACTTCAGGGACTTAGATATTGTGGCGTAAAATACATAAAACAAAAGATGCGAACATGGAGTTTATAAAAAAACATTTTTCGAAAAAAGTATGGCTAATCATTTATTGCTATTTAAGCCTTTATTTATATAATATGTTGGACATGCTGATCAATTAGAGGAAGTTTAGATTGTTTATCTTGCTAACTAATGCGGGGCTCAGGGTTGCTACCACTGTAAAAGTCTAAAAATAAACACATTCAAAAACTTATATTTTTTTATAAATATAAAAATTTATAGTAAATGATCTTAGCTGTGTAAGCAAAGCAGGTAAGCTAGTAATTACTTAAATAAATAAATGTATAACTCTTTTAAATATATTGAATTTGAAATATATTAGGTACTTACCTTAAACAGATTATTAAAAAGCAACGTGTTAAAAAGCCGTTTCTTTAATTCACTTTTTTATTCAGTTTCGTTAACAGGCTACATATTTATAAATAACTATATTCGAATTTCTTAGGTTTATTTGAAAACCGAATGACGATAATACAGTTTCTATCGGTACAGTGTCAGTGGTGGTCTTCTATTCGCCCTTACATCTTAGTAATTTTAGAAATTCTTAAGAAATTGTATGATGGTTTTGAGACAGATCAATACTTGGCATTCATTATGTATTTGCCATATACTTTTTCTTGATTGTGTAAACACAGGAAAATTCAAAGTGAGTTAAACAATAAGTGGCAGCCCTAGCAGCCCGCATGGCCGATTAAATGGAGTTGTTTAATTTGTAGATATTGTTGATGTCCTCCGCGAACATCTGTTCACTATACCTGTTATAGAAGGCTACAACTATATTAATGACCTATTAAAGGATCTTCACGCCCATATTCCCGAAGAGGAAGGCTGAGGCTAGTGCCCGACATGCCGAAGACACTAAGTTCAACATTGTGATAGGATATATAACTCACGTTATGGCAGCAGGAATAGGTAAGGCGGTGGCACCAATCCGGACGAATCGCTGCGAAACTCTACCACCTAGATCAGATGTCACGGTGTTAATGACGATAAGCTTATGCTCGCCTTTTACGAGCTGCCTGGCGGGAAGGCAGATGGTCTCTTTTGCAAAGAAGCCCGGACGAACATGGGGTAAACATTAGTAGTTATTTACATTTATTCGTCATTTATTTATATTTATTTATTTGTATGTATTGCGTGTTTATTTATGTGTTTCACTCAATTATACTCATATATTAGTTTTTCGTAGGTTTTTAACTTCTATACTTCGTTTTAAATGAATCAAAATCATTGTTATTCTACTCAAACCGAAGACAACAAGAAACCACAAGCTCTGACTGTAGTTTGCTATAAGTTTCTTTAACAAATGTTCCCATAATGGAAAATTTGAAACCAAAATATTCCAAGCTTCTTTTTCTATCATAAAAACCTTTCAGATTACTCTTGAATCTCGATTTCTTATAGTTTGGAAATTGAAATTGGATTATATATCATTTTAGGTAAACACGAACACAATACTAGCGTATTATTATAACGTAGTTCTACAAAAATTCAACGAATCCTATAAAATGAGTCAATAACTAAATGTTAATGACTCCGTTAGAACTATGTTCAAAAGTACCAACCTGACATAAAGTATTCGAGTACATTTTCCAATTTGAAAGAAATAGATACTCAAGATTAGCCTACTGTGTTTGTTTTAACATCCTATCCTATTAATATTACTTAGATATGCGAAAGTTTGTACGTTTCTTTGTCACTTCTTGAAAAACTGCAGAATTCTTGAATTTGACACACATAGAGGGTGACTTGGATTAACATATAGGATAATTTTATTTTAAAAAAAATGTTTAATAGTCAACACACGGGCAACGCCGCGGGCAACAGCTAGTCTTTCATATATCATTTATCTTGAATATCAATAATTCTTAAGTTTAACCACAAAAATCTCAATTGCAAAAAGATTCCCCGTGTTGATCCAGGCTCCTTTACAGAATAGACCATCTACCTTGCCAGGCAGCTCGTAGCAGGCGACCATAGGCTTACCGTCAATAACGCCATGACATCTGACTAGATGGTAGAGTTTCGCAGCGACTCGCCTTGATTGGTACCACAGCCTTACCTTTTACTATCGCCATACTGTCAGTGCTTGCCGTTCGCGTATTCCGGTTTGAAGGATAAGGTAGCCGATAAACTTACTTTTGCTCGAGGCCTGACACTCTGGCCTCAGATCAGGCATCGCACCATTACCACCTTCGGTGTCTCTGAACAGAGTGATTTTTTTTCCATCAAGAAATCCGTCTGATTCTTTGCCTTTTAATAATAATAAAAGATAACTATTTAACATTCGATTCTTAAGAAAGGCTATGTATGGGCTATATAAAATCATTTAATTCGTTAAAAACCTTCGTTACCTAGTTAGTTTAATACGTTCGTTACCTTCGTTAAATGACCTAGTAATTCGTACTAGGTCAGAGTGAGCGCGGGTAAAACTGTTATATATATATTGGTATAGTCTATACTCTATGGAGTTTACGTCTATTTGCAGAAACTCGCGATATAGAGTGGGCGTGCCTGGGCGGGGTTTGGCGTAGACATGCAAATGAGTCGCCGCCTGCGCGCGCGCACTCGTAATACCGCGACCATTGTTCCGCGGATTCAACTTGAGAGATACGGTAGCTTATATCTCAATTTATGGTAAAAAAATTACCATCCGAGCGAAGCCGGAACGGGCATCTAGTCTAAATATAAGTAAGTAAGTTATCTAGCGAAGCAGAAAGGGTAGAGGAAGTATATGATTACCTAAGTACAGGAGACGTGGAACCGACCCTCATCAAATGGATCTGTCTATAAATAAATGTAGTCTTCCTCAAGTTACTTATCGAAATTTAAAACAAATTTACTGCAGAACCTGAACTCATCTATTTTCTAAATATCGTATCGTAAACGACGAAAAAATAGAGAATAAATTCCAATGCATTTTTTAAAATTTGTTCTACTACATAGCGATTTTTTATTCTCAACAAAAAGTAGTGGCTCTCTAGTCTTCATGGAATTTGCTGCAATGTATTTCAACTTTAAAACGAAAGCAGAGGCTTTATTCGAATTTAAAAGTAAATCGATAATGCATACGAATTTACTATGTTCATGTTCGTCCAACAAAAACTCGTTTGTCAGACATGTCCGCAAAAACATCCCATGACAACAAACAGCAAAAACCAATGTTTTTTGTCCGTGATTCCCCCACCTCCCCTTATCCCTAATCCAGCAAGCCCTTAAACAATTTTTCTGTTACAAAAACTGGTCACAGCGTACCGAACCAGTCTCAAGAATCGCGACCGACGTATTGTTTCATAAACAAATACGCTGAGCGGACGTCTAATGAGTTGTTTATATATAAAACTAGCGTCCGGCCCGACTTCGCATGGGTATTAAATATAAGTATATACCTTCCTCTTTAATCGTTTTATCTATTAAAAAACCTCATCAAAATCCGATGCGTAGTTTTCAAGATTTAAGCATACAAAGGGACTGAGAAAACGACTTTTTCTTAAACTAGCGGCCCGCCCCGGCTTTGCACGGTTATGAAAATTTTTTCACTTTTTTTTTCACAAACACCTTATCTTTCAAAAAACAACGCAACAAAATCCAATGCGTACTTTTAAAGATTTAAGCATCCCTATCCCTATGCTAAAGTTTGTAAGTCTTTAAAACTACGCAACGGATTTTGATGCAATTTTTGTAATTGGTAAAGCGATTGTAGAAGAAGGTTTATATGTATATTTCATCCCCGTACAAAGCCGGGTCGAGTCGCTAGTCTGTTACAACTTAAAGCTTACATTGTTCGAAAAATACCTAAACTTCAAACTAACATTGGCTGCTTCTCATAAAATTAACAAAGACTAATATTATATATTTAACGAAGTTAATTAGAGTATTATAATGAATAATAAAGCTGCTTTTAAGTGCAAGATAAATATTAATCAGTCGGTAATTGACATCCAGACATACGCGAACCAGATTAATGGCCTCTTAACATGAGTATACTGTTTTTACAAAACTTTATAATAATTATTCTTACAATGATTGAATTTTAAATGAACAATTATATTTTTCGTTATTCTTCGTTTTCTGTACCGTATTTTCTGTAATTTATAAAAATTAATCTATATTTCTCCTGGTCATCGAAACACGTGAATGAATTTTTGAAGTGAAACTTCTTTATCGGGGTTGGAAAATTTTTTTGTGTAACTTTTTTTCGTTACGCGTCACATTTTTCCGTTACGCGCCATCTTTGTTCTTATCCCTACCACGTAATTCGTGATTCGAAGTATACTTTCTCCAGCGCACTAGGAATTGGCAATAAACTTTATTTAACCAATTTCTGTATATAGTAAATTATTTTTTCAAAAATAGCGTCATAAAGAAGTTTCACTTCTTCACTTCTTACGAGTGTACGCTAGTACACGCACACATTTTATTTTTGTTGTATTAGTTACCAATAGGCTAAGGAAAACTGACGAAAAAATTTTTGGAAAAAAAAGAAAAATTTAAAAAAACAATATTTTCATTTTTCCTATAAGTACATGCCGTCAGCATCTAACAATGTCAAGCGGTACTAAGTTCACCAGGTTGGCTAGTTGGTACATACATGCCTTTACGGCAAGTAGACAAACAGTATCATGAGCCAAATCTCATAATCTTTGCAATCCTTTCAGGCTTCCTCCACATTCATTATCCTTTTCATATAAACACGCCGGTTTTAGAGACTCTTGACACCGTCCTCGGATAATACCCGTAGTAGTACTCTTATTTAAAATAGAAGCTTAGATGTTCATAATATATAAAAAGGAATCCCCATTTCGTGTGGTCCTCGCATCACTCCTGAACGGGTGGATAATTTTTTTTTGTTGTGTTAGTTATTATCAAAATAAGGTTCTCATGAAATTGCAGGGAAAATGGGAAAAACATTGGTTAATAGTAACTAATATTACTTTTGTTCAAGAACATTATTCCATGAAAATAGAACCAAATATTAATGGAATATCTTTAAAATCGTGAAAGAACTGTGTTTCGAAGCGGTTTTTTATAGGGTTTTAATTAGGGTATTAATTTTCTAATAAAAAAAAAATGTTGGTCGGGATTGGAAACGTACCGGTTGGCGATAGGCTTGCCACCTATCACATTATGAGACTTAGTATCTTCGGCTAGTCGTGGGTGCCCTAGTTGTGCCTCTGCCTACCTCTTCGGGGATATGGGCGTGAAGATACTTTTTTTTTATAGGGTTAGCCTTCAGTGGCACAACTCACCTCATATAAAGGGATGAATTTTCGGGACCTCATTATTTTTTGGCATTTATTTTAGCACTTTTGTTAAAACTATGTATTTATTTAATTACTTAGACAAAAAAATATTGAAATTAAATTCGGGTTTGTGCATGTTTTCGGACTTAATATGAACAAACACACAAATTGACACACAAGTAGTGTGTCAATTTGATTGAATTGACTTGTCTTTCAATTTATGTGTTTCTTACCACAATACATGAGTTACTGTACTGATTTTATTTGGGATTTTATTATTGAAGTTATACTTCTTTTGGCGCGTTAGGAAAAAATGATGAGGGTAAATTTTTACGATGCGCGCGCACACCGTCACGAAAAACCGACATGATGAAGTTAGCAATGAAGTAAAATCCTTCGTCAAACGACTACCACAGAGGCGATTGTACAATAGGTAAATATATTATCAAAATAAGTTAAGTGAAAATGTATACAATATTATATTCTCATCAGACAAAATGGTTGGCGTCCATTAGCAAACCATTTCCTAAATTAAATTAAAATAAAGTTGCTTTCCGCTGTCTGTCCTTATGTATGTTGAGAATTACGCAACGGAGTTTGATGCTCATTTTTTTAAATAGATAGAGTGATTCAAAAGGGAGGTTTATCATAGTAATACGTGAAGCAAAAACTTTAACACTATTTTTTCGAAAGTTGCGCGGACTGAGGAATTTGCAATTTCGCACAATCATGGTTTATGTGTAGGAGAAGTGAAGAACGCTAACACTTTTCAATAATAATGCATATAAAGGGCATAAAATTAAAAAAATAAAACATTACACACAAAAAACATGATCGCCTAGTCTGTGGTCTAGCGTTCCGGGTGTTGGACTTGACTGCATGAGGTCTCGGGTTCGAATCCCGGGTTGGCCAACAAAAAGAAAATTGGATTTCTCCAATTTTCTAATAAAAAAATGTTGGTCGGGATTGGAAATGTGCCCGGTTGGGGATAGGCTTGCCACCTATCCCATTATGGGACTTAGTGTCTTCGGCTAGTAGTGGGTGCCCTGGTTGTGCCTCTGCCTACCTCTTCGGAGATACGGGCATGAAGATAAGCATCACAATGAAAAAAGTGGTAGCGTTCTGCACTTCTCCTACATATGAACTATAAGTGTACCAATTTCATATTCCTCCGTCACCGCAACTTTCGTAAAAAGGGGTCCAATTTTTTTGCTTCACGTATTAATGGATATAGAAAAAAATAAAAAACGAAAATGTAAAGGCATTATGTGCATGAAAACTAAAAAAGCATTGGCTTAGAGTTTTAATAAACAACGAACCAAAAAGTTAATAGGGAAATTATGAAAAGGGCAACACCAGCTTCTGGCAGTTCTTATTCGACGAATAAAAAAATATAAAAATAAGTCAAAACCTATGCATTTTTCAAAGAAAATAATCAAAGAGTTTTTATCAAAAAAGGTGTTAAAATTTATAATCGTCGAATTTCGACCAATGGGTCGCCCATTGGTCGAAATTCGACGATGGGACACCAGGTAGGAACAAAGTTCCTTCGGCTAATGTAGAATTGACACAATTCATGAGTATATACTATGCATTGGCGGGGTGGAGTGAGGGAGAAAGAAAAAGGTATTATACACTACTTGCTTATGCCTATGACTGTCGCGCCTGCGCACGTCTCATTTAACGGTTATATTCCACTCACTTTTTCTTACGGTTTTTTTACTATCACATTTTTTTCACTTTGGTCGTGCCGTAAAATCCCTATCTCCTCCAAGCTCGCCGTAATGAACTTCGTTCCAAAACACACATTTTTATAAAATACCTAGGTCGAGAAATACTTTAGTCTTTAATAAACACGGAGTAAAATACTCCAAGAATAAACCTCGTATTACAGTCTTTATTACGATGTGATACAGACTATAATAGTTCCATGTTTATTAATAAGACGAATGGGTTTGCCTGACCGGGATTCGAACCTGAAACACGTATTCCCCACACTTAACCACAGAGGTAATTATATAAAGATTTAAAACAATCGAGATAACGATCACAGTGATCCTATAAAACGTCGTCAAGTTGATATGCGTGTGTAAGAACCGCCAATGAGGTATCATTAATACAGAAGCTTATTACCATTGAATGCCGAAGAGAGGGACGTCACAATTAAAATACGTTGGTACAGGCAGCGAGATTTTAATACAGAATATAATACTGCTCTGTTACTTATACTCCTTGGTTGTGTGTGTGTGTGTGTGTTTGTGTGTGTGTGTGTGTATGTGTGTGTGTGTGTGTGTGTCTGTGTGTGTGTGTGTATGTGTGTGTGTATGCGTGTGCCAACAAATTTCGTTACGATCGGTTCAGTAGACATGGTACAGACAGCGAGATTTTAATTCAGAATATAATACTGCTCTGATACTTATACTCGTTGGTTGTGTGTGTATGTGTGTATATGTGGGTATGTGTGCCAGCAAATTTCGTTACGATCGGTTCAGTAGATTTGTCGTGAATCGCGGTCATGATATTGATAGATAGATTAGTTATGTGTATGTGTGTATATGTGCGTGTGTGCCAACAATTTAACGAAGATCATCTTACATATATATACATATCTTACCGCCAAGTCCTCTTTCAAGTAGGCGGAGAGTACGGAGTGCCAAATGAACAAAGTTAGCCAATTACACTTGTCAATACTAAAAATATCAATGTGAATGTCTGTCTATCTGTTACGCTTTTGCTGCTAAACAGTAAGAAAGATTTTGATGAAATTTGACATGAATTCAGTATCAGTAAAGGCTCATACATTTAGATACTATTTTTTTTAAAAATCAACTCGTAAAGAACTGTAATAACTGAAAAATTTTATGAAAACCGTACCTAACTGTTCTTTACTGCACAAATGACGGGTATACAGCTCGTTGACATTTAGCACTCTTTGTAACATCTTCACGCCCATATCCCCGAAGAGGTAGGCAGAGGCATAACCAGGGCACCCACGACAAGCCGAAGACACTAAGTCTCACAATGCGATAGGTGGCAAGCCTATCGCCAACCGGGCACATATCCAATCCCGAGCAACATTTTTATTATAAGAAAATTGGAAAACCCATATCTTCCTTTTGTTACCCGACCCGGGATTCGGACCCGGGACCTCAAGCAGTCAAGTCCAACACCCGGACCGCTAGACCACAGAGGCGATAAAAGGGGGGTGTGAGCGAGGACTTAACCTGAAAATAATCAAATTACAAATCCGTTTGTCCTTAACACTATTGGAAAAACCTTTAAGGAAATCATCAAGCAAATCTCATTTAAACAATGTTGGACTGCGCGTCCCATTACACCAACTGTATTAGAACTATTCCAAGTAGCATTCGTATTCAATTATGCGCACGCGCAAAAAATGGTCGCGCATTTGAATGGCGCAGTCGCGTTGGCTGTGCGATCCCGCGCCCAATTTACAAATACAACGCGGAGAACGTCCGGCGCAGCAAAAACTGACCACACTCCTCCCCGTGCATATGAATGGGCCAGTTTTTGCTCGGACCGCGCACTTAGGATGCTGCTACAATCCCGGCAGGTAATTCATGTTTTTCAATGGAAATAGCTCAGAGACTAGCACGTCCTGTAACTAATTATGTTTTATAATATTTATCTTGGAAACCATGTTCAATGCAGCCATTAAATGCCTTCTCTCACGTTATAAGTAACCCTTAGAATAAGTGTTCAACTGGATGTTGTTCGCGGCTATTGATTTAAAATGATATTGAAATGCGAAGAAGCATATAGATTTCCTGATGGTATGAAATTCGCCTAGAGATACTAAAGTTGGTAATGGTGCGTTGTGTTCTGAAAATACAGCAAAAAATTAACAACATTTCTTAATTTTATTCAATGTAAGTACGAAATTGAATAATTACGAAAAACTTCCGTTTTTTTCTCACGATCCCGCAAAAATTCACGTTTATAGTTTACTTCTCTTTTAACTACGTCTTTGTTGGCGTTTGTCATTTAAAAATACCCTTTTCTTCTTCTAATACTTTCAAGAATGTCTGAACAAACTTTCATTCGCACTTATAATATTAGTAAGGGAGTATGAATAACAGGTGACTACGAATTCTTCCTATTCTAAGTATAAAAGTAATTTCATATTTTTTGTTGCTACTAAGATAGCAGTGAACTAAAATTATAATTAAGTGTTTCTAAATTCTGAAATATAAATAAATGTAAACTGAATTTCGTGCAATTTTACATTTTTATAAAAATGATAAGTTTTTATAATTTTAGAAAACAAAATGTGTTTATTTGTAAATAAAATCTGCTAATGAGACATTAAATTCTGCACTTGTATTGTATTGTATTGTATTTTTTAAGGTTTTACGAAAACCTAAATTGTTGCAAAAATTTGATTGAAATTTTGCGTGTGTTTAAAGAGTTTCTAAATAGTTTTAAAATGATAATGGGCCAATTATCTGGCGCTGCTGTCAGTGTGTCTCCAAATAAATGCAGAAATATTTCCAGGTCATCTTATTCACAACTATTAGAAAATGTAACTAGTTTTCATTCTCATTATTGAAGTGAAAACTTCTTTATCGAAATTTATATCTTTATATGCGAATTTTTTTTTGAATAGGGTGAAAACTTCTAAACTCGCAGTCAGGACAGGTGACCTGATCGGAAATTCGTTCGGAAGACGGCGTAGTCTTTCTTGTTGTCATGTTTGTTGTAACGTAGTGGGGGTGGCTTAGCTACCACCCACCACTATGTTAAC
Organism: Calephelis nemesis; assembly: GCA_002245505.1. Taxonomy (NCBI): domain Eukaryota; kingdom Metazoa; phylum Arthropoda; class Insecta; order Lepidoptera; family Riodinidae; genus Calephelis; species Calephelis nemesis. The sequence goes on from NJDD01002614.1 coordinate 267,618, forward strand.
AGAAAAATTAACAAACAAACAGTCAAACTTTCTTAAGTTTGACTGTTGGTAGGGAATCCTGTTGATATGAGGTTTAAAATAAAAATCTAAACAAAGGTATACTATATTTAAAGTTAAAATAAAAGTCTTAATAAATGTCTGTGCACTGTACACTATACACAATAAAGTTTCTGCCGGCTAGGGATAAAAAGGAATAAATGGGCGTGGGATACGTCGGTGGTTTGAAGTTGGTCGACGGAGCACGGAGCGCAGCACGGAGGACCGCTGCTACGGGCCTCAGTGGCGTAGGTGCAGGAGGACCCTTTGGCGCCTTCCCTCAGCAGCCAGGAGCAGCAGGAGAAGAGGGCCGCTGGGAAGGCGGCCAGAGAAGTACACCGGCGGGGCAACTACCGCCGGTTTAGGGTCCTCGGGTCCAGCACCGAGGAGCGGACACCAGGCAGCAGGCACCAGGTAGCTGGCACCAGACAGCAAGCACCAGATAATAGTTAGAAGGCAGCAGTTCCTCCGTTACTTCTTCTTATTGCTTTCTCCGTCGACTTATGCCACGATCTTCAGAATGCCCAGATGGCTGGATCGTCCCCCTTTTATACCGGCTCGACCTGTTCCGGAATTTGCAATTTAAATTAGTAAATCTGATTGGTCGATTAAAATTTTGACGGCTACTAAACCTCCTCTTTTCCATAAAAAAGAAATAATATTTGACATCTTCAAACTTTCATTAGTGTCATTGAAGATGTTAAATATTGTAAATTTTAGTGTTTTATAATAAATTATAAGAATAATAAAAACAAAAATATCTGAAAAAGAAAGGAAAAAGAGGAGCAACATCAATCGTAAGGGACCCATCCTCAAAAACAGTCAATAAACAAAGATATTTACAAGGCCAAAAGATGCACACATTACAAGTAAATATAAGGAGTCAAAACTGAGATATTTACAAGGTTAGTAAGAAGTAAATATGTTACATTGTGTACGATAGCGCAATAAATGAATATTGTACTGTACCACATAAATGATAGTACTTTGATACTGATAATTAAAGCAATTCATTCAAAATTATTCCCTAACCATTCCAATACATCAAAAATACACAACATTAGTATTCAAGTTTTTACTTCTGCCGGCACTTCCGGAGTGCAACCCGTCGTTTTTTTACAACATTCGATTGAGCTTAATGTACAGTGCTTGCAACTTACGAAGGCGGGCGGGCTTTACTTGTGGTAAACTCTTATAAGTACATCGTGTCCAGGTGTGCGTGAGAAAGAAATCAATAAGATTAGAATAGAAATTATTTAAGTTTGTGTTCAAGGCTAATAATTATAATAACTGTCTGTTTGTCTGTCTGTTGCTATTTCATGGCAAAATCACTGAACCGATTATGAGAAAACATGATATGCATCAAGGCTTGGAACCGGTACTAAAATACCGGTATTTTACCGGTACTTAGCGGTTCTTTCCATTATGAATATCGATTCCAAAGTGGGTACCGGTACTCCGTATACCGGTATCGTCCAGATACCGGTACCTAGCGAGTACCGGTATTAATACCGGTATAAAAACCGATATCTAATTAAGGTTACATCTCAATCCAAAAATTTCACATTGACTAAAAATAAATGAAAACATAATCAACTTTTATCCGAAGTCGGTTACAAATATTGATACACAAAATAAAACTTGGAATACGAAAATTCAACTCGGCGCGGCGTAGTGGGTTGCCTCCGCTCCGTACGTCTTACACTGATAGATGAAAAAGAAAATTGGCAACGTCGCCCTTGTACTTAACGGGTACCTTAATTAGATATCGGTTTTTATACCGGTATTACTACCGGTACTCGCTAGGTACCGGTATAGGTCTAGTACCGGTACTAACAGTACCGGTACTCCTCCGATACCAAATATACCGGTACTCAAAAATACCGGTATTTCAAGCCCTGATATGTATATAAGCGAAGACACAAGTTCAAATACAGGCTACTCTTTATTTCAACACTCAATCTCTAGGGGCTTTTAAGACGAATGAAAAAACGAATATCTATTGTGACGAAAGTGCGGCTAAACAGACACTTAATCTATAATTAAGTGTATCACAAGTTTTTTATAAATTAAATAATGACCACATAATTTAAATTATAAAAATGTGTGTCACCAGTGTTGCCAGATAACACACAGATAATATACTAGTTGGAAAGTCCAAGCGTAAAGATAATAATAATACACCATATTAAATGGCGTGGTAATTTACTTAGAAATAAACAAATCTTATCTCTATCCGATTAATGAAACGGAAGGCAGCTATTAATGTAAATAAAAGTTTGTCTGTTTGTTTATCGTCCGCGATTACGGATTTAAATATCATTGATTACATACAATTTGGTTTTATCGAAACCGTGTAATCAAAATCGTCTTGAATTCTATCAAAATATACAATTACTACGCGAAAAAAGAAAGTGTTTAGGCATAATTCTGGTAAGTCCTCGATTACTCCATACTTGATTATGAAGAAATATCTTCTAAAAGCGGTTACGTTAGTTTTCTTTTGAACGTGTAACTTTTGATTTATTTCGATTTAATTAAAATTTTGATTTTCGCCTGTTGTAACTTGTCCGGGTAGAGATCCATTGTCTAACCAATTCATGTTGCCATAATTACAATGGGTATCATATTCCTGGTATTATATAGGTAGATAGGTAGGGAAGCCGATAGACTATCAATTGGCCTAGACCCTCGGCCATAAGAAAACGACACAACTACTATGTCTATGGTGTGTATACTGTATAGGCCCAGGCTATCCCTAACTAACCATCAGGAAAGCCCTGTGCTTGTTCGCTTTTGTCTAATATAAAAATATATTTTGAAGAAAAACGTCCGCTTCTAAAACAGTCACTTCAATTCGTTTAGGAGTCGTAATATCACAGACAGAAACACAGAGAAAGTGACACACCAAACAAGTAAGATAAAACACCCTTATTCCATCAGAGTTTAAATGGTTCACAAGTCAGCAGCATTTTAGATCTGGTTACACGATGCGTCTGATTATGTAAGAAGCTCGGAGTCTCGACGGCCGCTTTTTGTTTGAGTCCAAGTTGCAGGAACATTCAACAGATTATCTCCGAGACGCGGCTTCTTCCACTTACCGCCTGTTACTGACTATTGCGCAACACAGATAAACGAGACCACTCGATAATCAATCAATCGAGTAGTTGAATCGATTATACATCGATACCATGTTTTTAAGAACATGAGTATGACGACATAATTTAAACTTAGTAAATTGCAAAAAACGACTTAATTTCAATATTGTATTGCCTAACGGGCAATTTTAATAATCTCTCTAGAGTTTTTTTTATATATATAAAAGTAGTTGCCTGGTTACTGATTAAATGTAGCCATATTTCTTATCTCAGACAGATAAGGCATAAAACGAGTAATAAGTGAATATAAAACTAGAATTTTCCTGGGATTTCTTCTTCATATATATACATATATATTTAATTTAATCAACGATTGACCGCGATTTTGAAATCTCAAACTCATTTTTTTAGCAACTTCTAGTGCCAACATGTTTTTTTTTTATTATAAATTTTTAATGTTTTCGTAGTCATTCTTGCATTTAGGAACCAAAAACAAATTATCTCCTAAATCTGTCTAGCATTTCTCGGATTTGGTGTATGTATTGTAACAAACCTGTCTTTTTTTTATAGATAAGCATTTAAAAGCAGCGAAGATCTTTTTTTTATTCTTCGTAGTTCTAGAAGAAGACACGGCTTTCTTGCAGTACCCCCTTAAAGGGGTTATATTAATTACCTACTTATTGTTATTGATAAATTTTCAAAATTAAAAAGAAGGAATATTTTATTATTAGCTTGTAATTGTTGAGTTGACTTTGTACACACGTTGAAGTGATATTCTGTAGTAAGTGAGGGAGTCAAAAGCTTATCACGCCGTTAACGGTATACCAAATGTTGAACCGGGCTATTAGCTACTACTACACAAAATTAGGTAAATATCTGTTTATGCGTGAAAAGTAAAAAAAAATGTGTGTGTACTTATGTATATAAAATCTTTTTAAAAATTTTATCTTTTGCCTTATTTTACATTTGTAGAGAAAATGACACTAACCATAGAAATAAAGAAATCTTGTGAATACAGTTATCAGTTTTCACGCAAACATACGTAGATGTCTTACTTTTACTTTGTTGGTACCTTTTTTTGAAAAACTAAAATGTTATCTATAGCTAACTTCATCATGTCGGTTTTTCGTGACGGTGTGCACGCGCATCGTAAAAATTTACCCTCATCATTTTTTCCTAACGCGCCAAAAGAAGTGTATAACTTCAAAAGAAAACAGGCTATCATCCCTACATATTTCACTTCACACCCTTGATCCACTCTTTTCTCGCAAGAGCATTACTGTTACCTGTTAGTCCTACGGCTACACGTTTTGTAACTGATACCACGAGTTAAATATATTTTTTTTAAATCTACCATATGTTTTTGTAAATAAATTAGATTAAATTAAATTAGTTCTTAATCATTCCTAAATATTCTAGTATTCGCATCCTCTCTAGTTCGTGATTTGACAGCACTACAGGATAAGATTTCACAGAATTCAATCTTTCTCAGACTCAATTTCTGAGCATGGTGGCTCCCAAACATTTGGCTACTTAACAGTCCTCGATAGGAACATTTTTATCACACCATCCAGTTTTTAAAATAGGCGCAATTATGTACATAGTTAGGATCTGTAGCTTTTTGCTACATTCAGATTGCAACCACATACAACATATTATTACCGAGTCGTGGTTCTAAACACTTCCTGTCTGTTACCGATTCTTTTGTAATATACGATTCGACGATAAACGATTCCACGCTTCCACTCATTTGTCAATTAAGCGAGTAGTTGAATCGACTATTTTTTAATGAAACTCGAGAGTTGTTTTTAAAAACAGAGCCCTTACCATCAGTTAACGATGCTGTACTAGCTTGCATAATTTGCAGAATAGACCATCTTCATTCCTGCTAGGCAGTCGAGCCCCCTAGTCGCGAGGTAGGTCGGCGGGTTAGGCGTATATAATAAATACTATTATTACAATTATGCGCTTTGGCTTAATATTTTTTACCCTTTTTACACTTAATACTTTTTATTTTTAAATTGGCTGACCTAATCTAAATTTAAACGAGCAAAACAACTCTATATAGATCTTTAAATACCTTATGATTTCCGAAGCTTGACGAATGAAGCCGAAGCGAATAATTTAATTAGTACTACTATACGCTAGCTATTCGACAACGAGAATGTCATAATTGTATGTATCAGATCTTGCTTTACTATTAATTTTTCTACTGGCAATATTATTTACTAAAAACGACGTGGTTTTCGCAACTTCACCCGACTTTTTGCAATTCAAGAAAGATGTGAAATTCAAATTGACTTCACCCTTGCAGACCTGAGTTACACGTAAGAGCGAGATATTATTTCTTCAAATAATCAGATGTCTTCACTTTTACGGAAAGCTTAATCTCGTTAATCTAGACGAAAAGAGTCTTTGTCTTTAACAAATCGTTTTCATAGAAATTTGATATTCGAAATTTATATTTGTTTAAAAATGCTTTAACTAAATAAAGAATAGATTATCTACTCTTCTAAATATTTTCGACGTAGTAGTTCAGGGTGCTTAAAATGCAAATCCGAAGAGGCAATCGTAGGTGAAATAAGGCATAACCAAACAAGATCTGTCGGCAAAGTCTTGTGCAGAAACTTACCTGGTTACGAATAGGAATCTTACATATTCATGCTGAGTCATAACCAAAAAAGACCCCAGGCTGTAGAATTTTGTGCAGAAACTTGCCTGACACAGTCATGTTCATTTTTATTTCAGGAGACTACATCAGAAGAGGCTTGTGACTACTCGCTGTCTTTTTTTTTAATATGTGTAACGTAGTGGGGGTGTGGCTTAGCTACCACCCACCACTATGTTAACAGAAAAAATGAACAAACAAACAGATAGGAAATGGACAAACAAACAAACAGTCAAACTTACTCAAGTTTGGATGTTGTTGGTAGGGAATCCTGTTGATAGGAGTTTAAAATAAAAATCTAAACAAAGGTAAACTGTATTTATAATTAAAATAAAAGTCTCAATAAATGTCTGTGCACTCTACACTCTCAACACTCAACAAACAGTCAAACTTACTCAAGTTTGGCTGTTGTTGGTAGGGAATCCTGTTGACAGGAGTTTAAAATAAAAATCTTAACAAAGGTAAACTGTATTTAAAATTAAAATAAAAGTCTCAATAAATGTCTGTGCACTGTACACTATACAAAATTGTTTCTGCCGGCTAGAGATAAAAAAAAATGGGCGTGGGATACGTCGGTGGTTCGAAGTTGGTCAACGGAGCACGGAGCGCAGCACGGAGGACCGCTGCTACGGGCCTCAGTGGCGTAGTTGCAGGAGGACCCTTTGGCGCCTTCCCTCATCAGCCAGGAGCAGCAGAAGTGGGCCGCTGGGAAGGCGGCCAGAGAAGTACACCGGCGGGGCAGCTACCGCCGGTTTAGGGTCCTCGGGTCCAGCACCGAGGAGCGGACACCAGGCAGCAGGCACCAGGTAGCAGGCACCAGACAGCAAGCACCAGATAGTAGTTAGCAGGCAGCAGTTCCTCCGTTACTTCTTCTTATTGTTTTCTCCGTCGACTTATGCCACAATTTCCAGAATCCCCAGATGGCTGGATCGTCCCCCTTTTATACCGGCTCGACCTGTTCCGGAATTTGCAATTTCAAATTAGGAAATCTGATTGGTCGATTAGAATTTTGACGTCAACTAAACCTCCTCTTTTCCATAAAAAAGAAATACATCTTGAAACTTTCATTAGTGTCGTTGAAGATGTCAAATATTGTAAATTTTAGTGAATATCAGTGATTCAAAAGGATTATTGAGGAGAAAAACTGTAAAACACACAGTAAAAACAAGAACAATAACAATCATAAGGGGCGCAACCTCAAAAACTGTCTATAAACAAAGATATTTACAAGGCCAAAAGATGTACACATTACGAGTAAATATATGGAGTCAAAACTGAGATATTTACAAGGTTAGTAAGAAATAAATATGTTAAATATGTTAAATTCACGCCGCCTAGACACCCAAGGCAATAATAGTACGTTGCCGATCCGAGGCCAGGATGTTAGGCCTCAAGCAATAGCAAGTTTACCGGCAACCTTATCCTCCGAACCGGAACACATCAACGACAAGCGCTGATGTAATTGCGGCTAGAATAGGTAAGGCGGTGATACCAATCCGGACGAGTCGCTGCAAAACTCTACCATCTAGTCAGATGTCATGTTGTTAGTGACGATAATCCTGTGCTCGCCTTTTATGAGCTGCCGACCAGGATGGCAGATGGTCTATTCTGCAAAGGAGCCCGGACCAACACCCACCGCGTTGGTCCGGGCTTGTGATATAAATAAAGATTTATCTATGTAGGGTAAAGTGTATCTTTAAGCACGGATTTTACGGACACCATTTTGTTATCGTGAATTTAAGACATTAAGTATAAACGGATAGCATCCGTAAGCTAATTTTGTAGTTTGAAAGCACCGATCTATCAAAGTGACTCCTTTTCATTCATAAGTTCGAAATGGTTTCCATAGACTACATGCTTCCGAATGTACACGATTTGCTCTTTATTCTAGCTCTGCAAATGTCGACAAAAGCACGGTAATGTAATATACAGTATTATAATATCTTCATTAATTGTCTCAGGTTCGGCATGCACTTGGTATACCATCATTTGTGGATACCAATGACGTACGGTCGATGTAAGATTTTGTGATATTTTTTTGGTTTTATAAGTGCAAGTATTTATTTAAGAATGTATGTGCTAAAGAATAGTTTTAGAATAGTTTTGCTGTTTTAACTTCACTCGAGCGGTTAAGGCTGGATTTTTATGAAAGAAGAATATCCAAATCGTACCTATCTGACGTCGAAACGATGGCGTCACAATATGACACATATAAGAAAAATACCCTTATTTTTTAAGATTTTAAAACACAGCAAATACTTTTTTAAGAAGCCACGAATAAGTTTTCTCTTCATTTTTGTTTTTGTAGCTTTTTACGATTCATTCCACGTTTGAAATTACTTGGTAATCAAAGACTATAATTATTAATTATTCACGTTTTTCTAAATTTCAATTACAATTGAGCAACTGTAATTACTATATACGCATTACATTACTATGTACGTCTGATGTTATGCCATCGTTGTTGTCTGAACTACACTTACAAGTTAAGAGCAATATAGAACTTTATTAAATTTTCGGCCAAAATCTGTTTTTCAAGTTGACCAGACTCCACGAGCCGGCATGACGTACAACCCTTTTTGACGTCGAACTCTGGAGTCTGATAGACAGATAAGAGTAACGTGCGCTTTGACAGATGTTTTATTTGTTTTAATAATTATCTGAGAGAAATCGTAATGAATAAAAACGGGATCACTTATTACCCTTTTGGATTATTGCTAACTGTGCTCTTATACTAGGCCACAATCACATTTAGGTAATTGTGGACCTCAAAAGTGAGTTGACGTTATAATAAAGAATCGTGCTAATTTAGGTGTGAATTTCAAACATGCTGGTGCTAACTACCTAAAAACAAACTAAGTACCTATAGCTTATTTTGGGACATGACAAAAAAAGTCAGGTCCAGCTCCTATAGAAATTTGGCCATTGTTCTTTAATAATTAGAAACCCTACTTGCACTTTTACACACCGCACGGATGTAGTTATTTAATTCAAAACCACGGCCAAGCTACCCTTCTGTAGGTATATCACATTACCGCGACAAAAGTTTGACAAAAAATTTATAAAAAAATGACAGGTTGCACTTCGGGAGTCGGGTTGCACTCCGAAAGTGCCAGCAGAAGTGAAAACTTGAATATTAACGTTATGCATTTTTCTAAATTTTGGAATGGTTAAGGAATAGTTTTGCTCGAATTGCTTTAATTATCAGTATAAAAGTACTATCATTTATGTAGTAGAAATTAATATTCATTTATTGCGCTATCGTACACAAACATGACAACACGAACATTCACGCAAGCGCCCTGCGCCGTCTTACGAATTTTCGGTCAGGTTAAGTGATCTGACGCGAGTTTAGAAGTTTTACCCATTCCAAAAAAGTGCGCAACGCCGCTAAAGAAGTTTTCACTCCAAAAACATCGAAAACTTTAGTGTACTAATTCAATAAATTTAAAACAGTAGTTTGTCAACAGTTTTTGGGATCAGCGTGTTCGTATAACAGATGGATAGCTTCTACTAAAGGCATTCCAATTAAAGCCTTATGATTCAAGTGACCGTGTCGATATCGCTAATTGAAACACCGAAACGATATCCAGCGACTTTAACTTGAACCTTCTCTCAATAGACATAAGGTTCAAAATGACCGATATGTAACAGCTGTATATTACTGTCACTAACACTAAACGGTCAGATAATCGATGCTGATACTTTGCATGCATCAATGATATTTTATCCAACGTAAAGGAAAAGAGTAACGGATTACTTTAGTTTATGTTCAAGTTTATATACAAAGAAAATGTACAGAGGAGTAAAATAATGCGGAGTGGACCAAAATGTTTCAAAGGTATATATGTTAATGATATTGGAAGTCAATAAGCACACGAATGTCTCGATGATAAGAAATTCACGCCGCCTAGAGACACTAAAGGTGGTAATGGTGCATTGCCAATCTGAGGCCGGGATGGTAGGCCTCAAGTAAAAGTAAGTTTCCTAACTACCTTTGTCTCCGAACTGAAACCGAATAGGTTTTAGCGGCGGTATGTCTGCTCCCCTTTTACGAGCTGCCTGGCAGGGAGGCAGGTAGTCTATTATACAAAGGAGCCCGTACCAGCACGGAGAGAGTTAATAAAATAATAATGCAGTGATAACTAGTAATTAGTTTGATATAAAAAAAATTTTACGTGTCTAGCAAACTAGGAGATGAATGCCTGTTAGTAGTCCATATATTAGAAATGATACTACTTGACAAACCAGTTGTCGGTATAATCATTTGAACATGATTATGAAGATCCCGCCGATCTGATATTAATAGCTAAGAGTGTTAGTTTGTATGGGATTTTTTCGTATTTTCCTGTAATTTTCCCCATTTTTTCTCTTCATATGAACCTTCTCCTGTCGATAACTAGCACAAAAAACAAAATAATTAGCATAATTATTTTTGGTGATACGATGACCAAAACGATTAGGGTTACCAATTACACGAGTGCAATCCAAATTCATAACAGAAAATGTAAACAAGTGCTGTATCACTAAGAAATATTTTAAAATATTTCATTTCAACTTTTTTTCAAATTGTTGGAATTATGCTATTATTTATTAAATTACTATGAATATTAAATTCAAATAAAGTTACATTTTTTTTTCTTTCATAAGGACCTTCTCCTAATACTAATCAGTTAACACAAAAAAAAAATTAGCAAAATTGATTTATCCGTTTGATCTCGCGTTTGACTAATTTTTTCATATCTAAGCAGTCAAGAAATGACAATCTAAAAACAATAAACGTTGCAATTGAACAAATGGTAGTTTGACACGTTTCAAAAAACATTACAAATTTAATAGGTTGTTGGTATTTTCCGATTATTACTATAAATATTAGAATGACGTTAACAATCAATTGCCTTATCAATAAACATAGAGTAAATTATTCCAAGGTTTAAGTTGACGTTGTCTATAACAAATGAAATACAGAATATAATGTATATTGCTTATAAATACGACAGTTACTGTTGAATTTTAAAAGTGAACCAAGGCAAAAGGCGAATGGCCGGGGCTTTTACTGGCAACTACAAAAGAAAGAAAAAAAAACTTTGATAAAACGGTCTAGCCAGTTACTTAGTTCTGCTTAATTACCAAGGGACGCTCACACTTTCTCCGATGTTCCAATCATTACACTCGCACAAGGGTGTTTGTAATCAGCAAGTTATCGATAAATATGTACAGTCAAATACAAAATTCAATGCAGATGTTTTTACTTCAACTGTACGTAAAAATAATCATCTTTTGGAACTGACAGTACATCTATGTTCAATAAATCTATAAGATGTGCGTATGCAACTATTAATATTTTTTGTTTTTTATATACTTTTTTAAACATATAGAATGTGACGTATGCAGATTTGTACGTCAATGCAACGGTTTTTTGGAAGTGCAACACGGCCCTTACTAAAATTGTCAAGGCAAATTTTTTAATATATATGTTGGGTATGTATGTAATATGTTACGATGTATATACAAAGAACATCAACTATTGTAACCTCAAAGATCATATGTTGGTTTTAAAGTTTAAAAATATTAGTCAACGATGCTACAAAGACAAATATACTACAAAATCAAGACTCAGAAATATATATACTTTTATTCAACCCACAAATGCTTTTGCCAGTAGTTGCATCAAAATTGGTAAAGTAAGTGTTGATATATCTGTCATTATAGAAAATACGGTTCCAGAGAAGACCATAATTTAATACATAAACTACCAATGTACTCTCTTTTTTATTTGTTGTCACAGTTTACATAATTTCCGTGGGCTTTGGACTCTATAAAAGAAATGTTTTAATTGTCAACAAACCTATCTAACGATATGGAACAAATAACAATCCATCTTCATATCAGCATTATTAATATAACTAATGTATGAAGCTAAAATGATAACACAATTATTACATAGTAATAAAACCGATACATTAAGCACTATGATGATGGTCAATAGTCAAGAATAATTGAAATATTGTAAACAAATATATGGAAGAGCGGCAAAAACTGGACGAATAGCGTGCGTGCGCGCAGCGGCCCGCGACCTCAGCTAGGGATTCAGTTGTTATCTATCGACTATCGATTTATTTTATTTTCTCATAGGAGGAAGGCATATAATCAAGCGGTTTACCTGTTTTCCATCATTCATGATCAGTTCTAGATTTTTTTAAGGGTATAAATATAAATTAGATGTAATAATTTTAGTAAGCAAACATTCTAACTGTTAGAAAGTTCTATTGACCCTTCTGTTAGAATCTAACAGAAGGGTCAATACAACTACCTAAATGAATGTTTGTCTTAAAATAATTTCATCTTAGAACTGGCGGCAATCCATCCCAATTTTATTATTTAGTAGCGTCAATTTTCTAGTCTAAAGGGTTAAAAGTATTTTTAGTATTTGTGCCATTTTTATCTGCTAAGACCTCTTATGATATTAAATTTGGGCTTATAATGCCTCAGAACTCTAATGGTTAAATCATAATTTTTTATATTCATTTTACTGAATTAAATTACCTTTATTAGTTAAAAAGCATATGACTACATAATTTTAAAATTATTTTATATCAATAACATTTTTAAAATCTTTTGTATTTGTTTTTACTCATAGTCCCGTCTTTATAATTACTATTATTTTTTTTCTTTACTGTAAGACATGTAAATATTTTGTAAGTTATTGAATCTTTTCTTTCTAATTGGTAGGTTGCAAATGTTCTCAACTAATTATAATCGTAAAGTATCCTATCGATATGAAATTGTAAAAATCCCATCCCTAGCGATCAGCTCTAGTCTGTGCATAAAAACAACTGCCAATTACAGAAGCAACTATGTAGTTTTTAAGCCGCGAGAACTTTCTTCTACTTCCATATTCATGGCGAAGAAAGGGTGAAAATTACACGCGCCTAATGAATATGCTGGCGTGAATGTCAGAGTTGAATGGCACTGCGTGGGGACCGAGAACACCGATTGCCCCCTCATTTTATTATTTTAGTGACTATTTCATTTATAAATATAGAGATTTAGTCATTTTTTTCTGCAACATTCATGAGACTCGACTTTAATCAAAAAGTACACAACCAATCATTTGATAACACAGGTTTGCATATTTTGGAGACAGTAACAAAGAAGATAGTTCTCGAGAATTAAAAAATAAACTCGTCCTAGTGTTGTTTTTCATGTGTCATTTTTTATGATCTGTAATAATATTGTGTATTAGTAGTGCAGTTTATAAGACATTTGTGAATTTGAAAATGAATTTGAAGGTCACATATACTTACAACCCAGATAATAAATATCGTACTATTTAAAGTTGTATCAATATAATTTCGGCAGATATCCGGTATCAGAGATGTATAAAAACAGTTCCAACTTCACTCATACTACAGTTACGGATCGCAAGCTCATTTGGCATAGCGTTGTAAGTATAGTTCACAGAGTGTAAATTTAAAACATTTTTCTTAATCCTACTTCATACAAACAATGATCACAGGTAAAACGTTTACATAATGTGGAATGAGATCTTTAAATAAAATACTTTTTCTATAGCTGGTTTTCAACTCCTACAATACCGGCTTAATAAACGTAGAACATAGTTTTAAAGTCATCCCATAACATAGTTTTAAAGTTTTTCCCCATGTGGGTCCGCGCTCCTTTGTAGAATAGACAATCTGCTTTCCTTGCCAGGCAGCTCGTAAAAGGCGAGCATAGGCTTACCGTCACTAACACCATGACAGCTGACTAGGTGGTAGAGTTTGCTCGAGGCTTAACACCCCGGCCTCAGGTTGGCAACGCACCTTTACCACCTTTGGTGTCTCTAGGCGGCGAGAATTTCTTACCATCAGGAAATCCGTCTGCTTGTTCGCCTTCCAATATCATAAAAAAAACACCCTTAGATTCCTTGTCGATTCATTTTTATTTAAGAAATAGAGTGTTTGAACTCGGGTCTTTAACTATATGCGATCGACCTGTTATTAAAAGCCGACTCATCGATTAACCGTGATATACATACGAACACACAGATTTTCGCATTTATAGTAAAAAGAGTATCTTCACGCCAATATCCTCGAAGAGGTAGGCAGAGGCACAACTAGGGTACCCACGACCAGCCGAAGAAACTAAGTCCCACAGTGTGATAGATGGCAAGCCTATCACCAACCGGGCAACATTTTATTTCATTAGAAAATTGGAAAAACCTAATTTTCTTTTTGTTGCCCGACCCGGGATCCGAACCCGGGACCTCATGCAGTCAAGTCCAACAACTGAACCGCTAGACCACACAGGATAGATCATAAATATATTTAACGCTACCACCGTGACCTTTTCCTGTTGCCATGGTTCACACTTTGCAATCGTTGTTTTACGTTTCACTTATAATTTATTGTTTAATAAATAGCTATAGGTGAAACGTAAGACAGTACAAGTGTTTCTTTATTAAAAACTGGCTGTTCCCGCGAACTTCGTTCCGCCCGTTCAGTTTGTATGGGAAAAATTAAAATGTTGTTTTTCCCAGTTTCCTCACAATTGAACAGGATAAAAAGTATCCTATGTCCTTCTCCCGGTTTTAAGTTACCTCCCTACCAATTTTTAGCCTAATCGGTGTAGCCGTTCTTGAGTTATAAATAGTGTAACTAACACCACTTTCTTTTATATATATAGATATTAATATTTGGAAGTTTTACCAAGCACCAACTATGGAAATATCAAACATGTGGGTGTACCAGTTGTAGCTCTGCTTTCTTCTTCCAGTGTTAACTTGGGTTCGGTTTAAGCGTCGGGCAACATGTATTCAAAAATGTATTTTTTTGACAATTTCATATTAATTAAAACAACGTAGCCCAGATTAGTTTTGTGCCAGTTGGTGTTAGGTTGTTGACTATAACACTGTGGGACTAAGTACCTTCGGCTAATCGTGAGTGCTAGTTGTACCTGCTTTTCTTTTCGAGCATATGAATTTGAAGTTGCTTCCTTTCCAAAAATCATTTTATTTTTTTCGTTACAAATAAAAAAAAAGTATCTTCACGCCCATATCTCCGAAGGCGTAGGCAGAGGTATAACCAGGGCACCCACGACTAGCCAGACACTAAGTCCCACAATGTGATAGGTGGCAAGCCTATCGCCAACCGGGCACATTTCTTATCCCGAGCAACATTTCTTTTTTAGTAGAAAATTGGAGAAACCCAATTTCTTTTTGTTGCCCGACCTGGGATTCGAACCCAGGACCTCAGGCAGTCAAGTCCAACAACTGAACCGCTAGATCACAGAGACGATTACTAATCATCTAACAAAAGCAATACCTCTAAACTTAACCAAATAGCATTGTTAAAGATTGATTTGTGCACTGGGATACCCTGATAGCAGACCACCAGGCCCCCACTTCAAACCACGGATACCCTGTAAACATCATCAACATTTGTTAGTGGTGTCATCTATGAAAACCCCGCGAATGAAGTCCACTGATATAATAAATTAGATAAATCACACAGAAGTAATAAACCGAAATCGAATTGTGTAGTGTTTATATATTAACGTACAAACGAGATTCAGATCGGCTGCTTTATTGTGGGGGAGAGAGGGGGGAGACAGTAATGATACATTCGCACGCCGAAGTAAGGTGCGAGGTAATAATGACTTATGTACGTGATCCAATTATTTGGGCGCTCGCTCATTACGGTGTAAGTGTGAAATATGGCTTGCTTTATTACTGGCTGACTTTCCCGAGTCACCCTCACCTACCCCCACTTGGGGGAGGGGGGTCTGCAGCGCTGCAACTGTGCTCCACTAAATCATAATAATGTAAGGTGCAGAGCGCAAACGAATCGTGAGAAACTCCTATATTTCATTGTATATGGATATCAGCGATTCTTTGTTTTCCAGTTACTAGCTTTGGCCCTGGCTTTGCCTGTGTGCTGAATAAAATCTTTGTGAAATTTAGAAAATGGAAATAAGTTTCCTCACGCCCATGTCTACCAAGGGATAGGCAGAAATATAATCAGAGCACCTACGATGAGGCGAAGATACTTCACTACATAGTATAAAATAAAGTCGCTTCCTCTGTCCTTATATCCCTTTGTATGCTCAAATGTTTAAAACTGTGCAACGGATTTTGAAGCAGTTTTTTTTTAATAGATGAAGTAATTGAAGAGGACGGTTTATATGTATATTTTATTCCCGTGCGAAGCCGGGCGAGAGAAAACTTGAATATTAAAGTTGTGAATTTTTGATATTTTGGGATGGTTGGGGAATAATTATCGTATCGTCATATTATATGTACAACGAACATTGCTCGTCTAGACATAAAGCTTATTTTCAAGTTGAAACAAGTAGACGAACGTCTGTTAATATTATTCATGCGTGAGAATGTAATGGTAGGTATATTGCGGTGTATAATCCATTGCGCATCCTATAATCTTAGGAAATATATAAGCCACACAAAAACAACAATGAATCTACGTTTTATTTTAGATCTCGCACCGTCTTATTCGCGAATGCGCCATGCGCCGTGTTACGTTCTGACGATCTGACGCGAGTTAAGAAGTTTTTTCCCATTCCAAAAAAAAGTGCGCAACGCCGCTAAAGAAGTTTTTAAAAAACTTTTGTCAACCTGATACTTCTTGAATTTCGGACCATTTTCTTCTTGTTGGAAAAATGAAAAAAAAATTGAGTTACTTACCTAGGAATTGAATTCAACACCTTACGATGTGTTAAGTATAAACTATATTACTATGAAGTTTCATAGCTAAATTAGTTAAGTAGATTTTGGGTGAAAGAATAACAAACATCCATCCTCAGTAACATTATAATGTTAATACGATATACCAGTAGCCTGTAGTCATTTACTATATTAATTAGCAAGACTCCTTTCTATTTTTTCAATGGAGTAAAAGAAAAAAGGGTATCCACAAGAGTCCCGTAGCAGTCAAATAAAGCTTATTCTCTGTCAGAGCTAATTTACTAAAGAAAAAAAGAAAATAGCTGAAGGGATATTTTTGAAGCCAAATGCGCAGTTCAATAGCCTAACAATAGAACTAGTAAGGGAGCCCACACTTACTTATTTACAAATTTAAGACAAGCCGAAGACGCTTGTATTGTCGTCTTAGCAGACACAGCTCTTATTGGTACATAGGTGTTACCATATTGATTTCTTTATCATGTTCATTTCTCCTTTCCTTTTTCTAAAAGTATGTTCACGCCCGCATTCCCCAAGAGGTAGGCAGAGGCACAACCAACGCACCTACGACTAGCCGAAGACACTAAATCCTACAATGTGATAGGTGGCCTATTGCCAACCGTGCACATATCCAATCCCGGGCAACGTCATGATTATTAGGAAATTGAAAATGCTCATTTTCTATGTTTTTGTTGCACGACCGGGCATCGAACCCGGGGCGTCAAGAAGTCAAGTCCGACACCGAAACGCTAGATCACAGAGGCAATTGTATTTCTTAACAAGAATTATGTCTGCTAGTCTGCCTTTCAAACTAAATAAATTCAGATCCAGATCTAGCATATTTCTAGAACCACATGAGACGTTTTACAAAGACATGGAAATGTTTCTTTCGTATTAGTATTTTTACGGCGCCATTTTCTTCATTTTCAAATAGTGGTTCAGGCTCATTGTACTAAGCTATACGACATCAAAAAACATCAGGATTAGCGGTTTGACTGCGTAACAAACGGATAGACATTAATTTTCCATTTATTAGTATGTATCGATTCAAGTTTGATTTATAGAACCACTTAGTCACGGTGTTTGGAGTTCTGTGCGTACGGTAAAAAAGCTTTTATACTCAATAGAATATTTAAATTTTACTCATTTTTATTATCAATGCGTAACAGAGCCTTAACCATAGTATAGATTACTTTCGATAAATTACGTGTCGAAATTTATGACACTTTAGGTCTAAAAATGTGTTTCTCTTAGTTACCGATAGAGGCACTGTTCGAAGTTTTACAAATAATTTACAGACACTTTAGGGAGTATAATAAATCTTGAGTATATATAACAAACTTGATAAGCCGTAAACTCATTAAGGGCTCTGTATTAATACTGAAAATGCAAAACTGTACCTTGTTCCGTTTTGACGTGTAAACGGCTGAACAAATTTTAATTTGTTTTGGCATGGATATAGATAAAATAGGCTTTCGAAACGGACATAGACTGTTTTTTATTAAGATATCTGAATGGGTTTCTGAAAGAGAATATCTTAATAATTAAAGATATTAATAATCATATTATGGAGGCAAAGCAGAGAACAATGGTGCATATCGCCAAACCATTATTTTATATATTTTTTTTATACAAGAGAAATATTTTATATAAAAATACTAGCTGACCATATATACGTTGTCTTATCTAAACTATGAATATTGAATTCGTATGAAACTCGAATATATTTTCGTAAAGTTTTCTAATTTACAGATAAATATACAATAATTTTCTTTATTAAACACTTTTGTCTTGCAATTATCAACACATCAAAAAAGTATCAACAAAATGGTCCGTTCAGGCATGATGCGATGATCAAGGGAAATAGAGGTTCATTTCTATATTTAACGATTACTAGCTCTACCGGTGAACTTCGTCATCTTTTTCAATTTGTTTTGGAAAACTTGAAATGTTGTTTTTCGTAGTTTCCTCGCAATTTTTCCTTTTTCTTATCTTTTGAAACTCCCCTGGACATTAACAAATAATTAAAAACCAAAATTAGTCAAATCGGTCGAGCATTTTTCGAATTTAAGCTAGACTAATGAAAAGCAATAGATTTTAATATGTAAGACAAGTTGTTACCCGCGGCTTTGCTCCCGAGTCCCGGCGCAGTTAAAATATTTACTAATACTAGCCCATTAATAAAGATTTTCAAACAAACTTTCAGCCCCTATTTTACCTCCTTAGGGGTAAAAAATCGAGAAACGCTTAAATACATATCTACTAATTTTTAATAATTATCCCACAGATAAAGCTTCGTGTTTCTGACTTAAAAAATGACGGTCTTCCATATAAACTTACAACCCCCATTTCACCCCCTTAGTGGAAGAATTTCCTAAACTCCGTCCTTAGTGGGTGTCCACTCAATAAAACGACTCTTCTCACCAACTAACTGTTACTGTAAGTCTAACAGTCTTTGCTCGGCGATGATTAGTCAGTCAGTCAGTCAGTCAGGACATGTTATTTCGTAAGAATAGCATTTTTTTTCATAAATATTTTTTAAGCATAACGAATAAATTAAAAACGCTACGAAATATTAACATACATTAAACTATTATACAGTGGTATTTCTAATTAGCTATTGTACTCGGGTTTGTCTGCGTTTTAAATCTCTTCATTCCTGAAGGAAATATAAAAGTACTTCAGATCAGACCAATGACAGCAAAAGCATTACTTATTTATTAACGGGATGCTAAACTGCTATACGTATGCGTATTACGATACGTATATTGTAATACGCCAATGGAGAGCATTGATGTTATGAATGTGTAAACTCTACAACTTATCAAATACCACTGACTGATACCATCTGTCTGATTGTAATTGTGGAATAACCAACAATCTAGTTTAGTAAAACATTCTGTCATTAAGCGATGGGGTCATCACTTTCGCACTTCAAGTCAAATATCATCAGCTTAAAGTAAAAAGCAGGTATAAGCTACCACATTTTAATTTTTTTGCATATGAAATAATATAACCAGGGGGTAAAATATCCTACTAATATTATACATGCCAAAAATTGTGAGAAATGTTTGTTACACTTTCACGCAAAAACTACTGAACGCATTTAGCTAAGATTTTACAGGAATATAGTTCATACATCAGAATCACTACAAAGAATAAAACAAAGTCTTTATGTCCCTTTGTATGCTTTTATTTTATTTAAAACTACGCAACAGATTTTGTTGCGTTTTTTTAATAGAGAAAGTGATTGAAGAGGAAGAACTATATGTATATTTCATAACCGTGCGAAGCCGGAGCGGGCCGCTAGTAACATAAAAACTTCAATACGTAAAACCATATACCTCGGTATGCGAGCAAAACCGCGAGTGGAAGCTAGTAAGAAATATAAGAAGCTCTATCATAAGTATATGTAGAGTTGGCGGCGTACACAGTGCACCGCCGCGGGTGGCGAATGCCAAACTCTACCGTTACAGTTATTCCATTAATTAAATGTGTGTCCGCTCTCCCCCTTTCCCCCATTCTCCCCCCACTACCATCGCCCCTACTCTCTAACTAAACGACACTTTCAGGGGATAATAATGAATGATATCGAATTTCATGGAACTATTTTATTCTTAAATTGTTAAATTAAATGTTAAATATTAAACGGTATTGATAATATATTATAAAGATAGTTTAAAGGTTCTGTAGCAACTTTTACCATCCAATTAACAAATAAGCATAACATAGATTATAATGTAATATTAAACCATGGAGTTCTTTAATCTGTGATTGTTAATAAGACATCGCCTCTGTTTTCTAGTGGTCCAGGTGTTGGACTTGACTTCATACGGTCCCGGGTTATATTCTCGGGTTGGACAACAAAAGGAAAATGTGGTTTTTTCATTGGATATGTGCCCGGTTGGCGATAGGCTTGCCACATGTCAAAATATCTGATTTAGTGTATTCGGCTAGTCGTGGGAGCCCTGGTTGTCTCTGCCTACCCCTTATGGGATATAAGCGTGAAGACACTTTTCTTAAAATAAAAAGATGATATAGTTGTTGAATAATGTGATTAAGTTATACAGAATAGTAAAATAAAAGCTTGTTAAAAAAACACTTGTATGGGTACGACACACGTGAGGGGGGAGTGATTTTTTCTGACGTCCCATAGTGTATGGTAGTGTTATTACTGGTTCTGGACGGTTATAAGTAGCCAACTGGATCGTAAATTTAATCCAAGTGTAATAAAGGTCTGATGATGAAAACGAAGGTTCCTCCAAGGTAAACCTTGTTGGAAGGCGTGCTTATAGCCATCTAGAACGTGTTTAAATAATAAATTTATAATATTTCAGGGACACGATTTTTGTTGTGTGTTGCTGGCGATAGAGTTGCCACCTATCCCATTATGGGACTTAGTATCTTCGGCTAGTCGTGGGTGCCCTGGTTGTGCCTCTGCTTACCTCTTCGGGGATATGGGCGTGAAGATACGATTTTTGTATACGTAATTTAATCATCACTCCATAACGATTGATGGATCGATTTCGATAGAGTTTTCAATATTAAATTTAATAACTGAGCTGTGTTTTGTCCATACCCATAAGGTTTCGAGTTTTTATACTCGGATGAGAGTGTATGAGTTTAAATTGCTATATTTCCTCGTAAGGAAAAAAATGTGTCAAATATTATCAGTATTAAGACATTGAGAAAGACTTTTAAATATTCTTATTTAAAATTAAGACTTGTATTTTTTACGTACCTGGTAAGTAAAATATTACAAGGACTTTTTCATTTTAAATATTATTTTTAACGTCTGTGAAAAAAGAAGAAGAAATATGTTAGACTCCCATGTTTTTTTATTTATGTTAATCAATTTCTCCATTAACCGATTAAAAATGATTTTTTTTATTTGAAAGAGTGTTTTTATCTGCCACCAAATCTGGGGCTGATGATGGAATCCCAGAGGAATCGAAAAAAAAAATTTTTTTAATTGTTATTGAAAATGAACTCAGTTTTAGTGCTTATCATTTTTGAGCAGTTGAGTTTTGGTTTAACAGTAATGCTCTTTTCACGTCCTTGGGAATTATGTTAAAAGTGCTTCCTCTTGCACAAGTCGATTTATTGGTAGTTGAAAACTTCTCCGGCGTTGGGTATCGGAGAAATTATGGCCGCTATTATTGCCAATTATAAGTTATAACAATGAGATTTTATTACTATTCTTTTTCTAGCTATTAATTAATACATTAATTGCAACTTCTTTTTATCCTTTCAAGGGTAAAAGCAACCTTTTTTTACTTTTAATGAAGACGTTAACAATTATAGTTAACATCCTTATAAGACGACAATTATTTTCATTAAACAGACTGAAAGTAACTAAAATTCTTTATATTTTTCTTAGGTATGTTAGTAATAATACCTATAAATGTAATAAAAAAATCAATAGCTCCCGATCCGCAACACATATAAATAAAGTCGCTAAGAAATAAAAACCATCTTAATCTCGTCACCAGCATTAAAATCGGTCCGTATGTTAGGGAACTATAATATATAGACATACACACACCCAGAGAGAACAGGGGAGAGGATAAAGGAAGACAGACCTCAAACTGCTTACCGTCTGCTTTTCCGCCAGTTGTTACTCGTAGAATACCGCTAATATATTTACATAATAGTTGTCTCTTTTACAGCGTAAGGTTGTCTGGTATAAGCACTATGAACTCTCTGTGAAGCATTAAGACAGCCTTTGTGTACCTTAAATTACGTGTTTTATTTTAAGAGTGTAACATAAGAGTTCCTTAATAATCGCCTCTGTGGTCTAGCGTTCCGAGTGTTGGACTTGACTGCATGAGGTCCCGGGTTCGAATCCCAGGTCGGCCAGCAAAAAGAAAATTGGATTTTTCCAATCGGAAAAATCCAACTTTCTTATTACAAAAAAAATGTTGGTCGGGATTGGAAATGTGCCCGGTTGGCGATAGGCTTGCCACTTATCACATTGTGGGACGTAGTGTCTTCGGCTAGTCGTGGGTGCCTTGGTTGTACCTCTGCCTACCTCTTCGGGGATATGAGCGTGAGGATACTTAATAATAAGAAATGACAAATGTATAAAAAAGAAACTTATAACAACAAAATTAAAAAACTTCAATAACCCTAGATAAAACTACATAATTACGTCAGCTTTTAAACAAAAAAACGACTGGTTGCACTCCGGGAGTGCCGGCTGAAGTGAAAACTTAAATATTAACGTTGTGCATTTTTCATATTTTGGAATGGTTAGGGAATAATTTTGCACGAATTGCTTTAATCATCAGAATGAAAGTACTGTCACTTATGTGGTAGAATACAATATTCATTTATTGCGCTATCGTACTCAAACATGACAACACGAACATTCGCGCAAGCGCCCTGCGCCGACTTACGAATTTTCGATCAGGTCACGTGTCCTGACGCGAGTTAAGAAGTTTTTACTCATCCCAAAAAAAGTGCGCCACGCCGCTAAAGAAGTTTTCACTTCAAAAAAATTACCTATTCTTCTTTTAAAATATTTATTCAAATGAAATTACACATTATGTAACAAATTCACATATAGATACGTAGATAGCAAGTATTCTATTTGTTTCTGTTAAAGGAGACGTTTATCTCTGAGCGGGGGGAGAGGGCGGGAGAGGTGGAAACGAACGCTGTTAGAATAAAACATTATTCATAAATAGGATATGCGGCAGGTGTACCCGCTCCCACCGCCCGCCTACGCGAACCCGCCCGCCCTACACCCGCACAATGCAATTTTAACAAAGAGCTTTTGAATAGATTTTATTAAGTTTACATGATTTCTTTAACCTTTTGCCTTAAGGGACGATTAGGGGTTAGCTACAGATATTAAATATTGTTTATTATTTTTAAGTGTAGTAACTTAGTGAAACATAATCTTAATATGTAGTATTCAACAGGATAATGGTGGTAGTTTTGTTGCGCCTTCAATAAACTAATTTTAAGTTAAGACAGCAGTAGTCGATACACTACTCACACTAAAGAAAGATGCTTGTCTTGTATATATGTGTGTGGAGTTATTTTTTTATCATTTTTATTACGTTCATTTTTATGAGTACTTTGAATTAGTTAGCTCTACCGCAAAAATCAGTGTGAATATAGGGATAAAGAAAAATGTCCTTCATATGTCTAAATTAGACTTATTTCTACGCTACTATTCCTACAAATAAGTTCTATGACTCACTAGAAAGCTTAACATACAAACAAATATACCTACTCCCGTATTTTTTTTTTATGTTATAGGAAGGCAAACAAGCAGACGGATTTCCTGTTAGTAAGAAATTCACGCCGCCTAGAGACACCAAAGGTGGTAATGGTGCGTTGCCAACCTGAGGTCGGGATGTTAGGCCTCGAGCAAAAGTAAGTTTACCGGCTACCTTACCCTCCGAACCGGAACACGTCATGACGTTATGGCGGCAGGAATAGGTAATGCGGTGGTACCAATCCGGGCGAGTCGCTGCCAATTTCTACCACCTAGTCGGATGTCACGGTGTTAGTGATGGTAAGCCTTTGCTCGCCTTTTACGAGCTGCCTGGCAAGGAAGTCAGATGGTCTATTCTACAAAGGAGCCCGAACCGACACGGGGAAAATTTATATATATTTTATATAACGGTATTTATATTAATGATTTATTGAGTAACAATTAGTAGATCCTTCAAAGACGTTTTTCTGAGTAAGGACTTGTTTTTATTTTATGCTTAGTAGTTTTTAACTGTATATTTAATAGTTTTGTAACAGCTTGACATTCTTTTTAAATAAGTAAACATTTCCACAAACAAAGTCTTACCAACGAACTAATAAAAATATTTTTTTATAGACACACCATAATAGACATTTCTTTTGTCTATAAATAGTCTTTGACATACTTTAATTTAATATATTTCGTAAAACATTCATAATGAAGTGTTTGAAATTCTTTTAAAAACATGCTTTGACATTAAGTATTAATAGTCGGACTATAAAAGTACATGTTCGTGTATATTTGAACACATAATTGAATGTAAAAACAAACTTCGCAATGTAAAGTTGTGCACTCATAAACATGAATCAAAAAATTACAAGCTGTGAGTAAACAACAGACAGAAGGCAAGTTTGATTACACCTAGAACCAAACCGAAATATTCACAAGAAATTACTTTATACTGGGGTGACCATCATTTTTATATTTATAGTACTTTTGACGTGACAACGTCTTAAATTAGGTTGTGGCTCGGAGTCACTCTTGAAAAAGTGTAACGCCCGCTCACGCCTGTTACGAGTCACCGAACGTCTCTCTCCGACATATTCTACCGAGAAAAAGACGTTGTCACGTAAAATCTTCGCCCGTAAAACCGACTTTACTGGCAACCGTTTTTTTTTAATTATGCACTATGCTGTCTATGTATTTTCTCATACCCCAATAAACTTATTTAGACTGACTATACTAATAACTTCGTAAGGTTATTTTTTCAGCCGTAAAAATAGCTTTATGTATTTTTTAACTATTTGATCATCTCAATCAAAATACTCATTACAATATTTTTTAATTAATACAGTCGACAAGTTTAACAAAATTTCGTAAAAAGTTCACTAACGAATCAGAAGTTTATTGATTTTGTTACGTATGTAATCTCAACGATATTGTTTAAATTAAAAGCCAGAGCATGAATGGCTTGAAATAATTTTTAATCAAACTACATTAACGCTTTTTATTAAGGGAAATATGTTTTATGTCAATGACGTTTTCATTAAATTGTTCATAGAAAATACATTGATATTTTTATTTTAGGCACTTCTTAACAAAAGAGATAAGGTCTGGTTGTTTTCCGATTCATTTTATTAAAAAAATTCAAAGTTTTAGAAAAATGCATTTGTAAATGTAATATCTAAAATAAGGAGGAAAAAATCACCAAAATATTATTTGGTACATTATTCTAAACAGTTGCTATTGTCACCACCATAAATCCTAGTATATCACGAAAACTCAGATACTATTATTAATATTTGAAAACACCTAATTAAAGAACTAAATTTTTCTATTATGTTAAATACGGATTTATTTTACTACTGTTCACTTTGACTACACACGAGAGGCTGCCCTTGACCAACTTTTTTTGCCTTACTAAGTAGCATTAGCTCACTGCCAGTATTAAATAAATTACTGCAACTTTTAAACACAAAATTAGAGCCTAAAGCTCTAATCATTTACATCACATTACATTCGCACATTCATTCATCCACATTCGCATTATATCTGCTTTGTCAACCTTTCATCCGCAATATGTAAAAAATATGGTTACCGCAGCCGTAACGCTTTGCAAAACAGCTGACATGCGCTCGCATGTCGCGACGTCATCTATCACGCACCACATTTGCAAACGCAAAAACCTCGTCAATCGCACCGCCAGCGCCGACAGCGCCGCCGGTAATTGTACCGCTCTGGATTGTAACTATTCATACCTCACTCCGTTATACATCACTCATCCATATCTGAATAGCTTTCGCAGCTCTAAATTAACATTATGTTAAATTCACATGAAACATCAAACAATGACATGATTATCTAAGTCTATTTCATGCGCATTAAGAAAAAAAGGTATCTTCACGCATAGGTCTTGCCACGCATAGGTTGTGCCTCTACCTACCTGATTAGTAGTGAATAGGTAGGCTAAGGTACAACCGTAGCACTGATGGCTAGCCGACGTGCTCCACAATGTCTTTTGCTAACCGGACACATACCTATTCAATTCCGGAAAACGTCATTTTCTTTAAAACACATTTTCTCTTTGTTGACCGACTGATAGAACCCATATCGTCTTACACCGAGCTACAGAGGCGATTACATAAGCGCAATAAAATTGCGATAAATAATTCATTACCTTATAGCGATTTGATAATTATTTTGTCGAAAGATAGATATTGCGAGATGGTCCCAAATTAATGTTATTATCAACCCATTGGCTAATTATTAATGATGCCATCAAGATAAACAAAAGTGTATTTATTAAGTACTAGCTGTCCCGGCGAACTTCGTACCGCCCGTTCAGTTTGTATGGGAAAAATTACAATGTTATTACGTTTCCGAACAAATGATGCTCGAATTTAATTAAGTAACCACGTTTCCGAACAAACGATGCTCTTTCAATATAGTCTATGGCTGTTAATGACATTGACATTCGTTACGCGCGTTTTTTAAAATATGCAAAATTAAATGTATGTTTTTCAATACTTCTGAGAGATTTTCTTGTATTTTTTTCTGTAAGAACCTTCTCCTAATAGTAACAAATACAACAAAAACAGAATTAGTGAAATCGGTCCCGCCATTCACGCGTGATGCCGTGACCAAGGAAAACGGGTTTCATTTTTATATATATATAGACTAGCAGCAAGTCCCGGCTTCGTACGGCATAGCCAAACTTCTTTGTTGTTATAGCACAGATATAAATTGTACCTAAAGAAGTTTCTCTTAATTCACTCTAGTTATTAAATAAAACCTTATCAAAATCCGTTTGAGTAGTTTCAACGAAGTAAACATACTTAGGGACAGACAGTGGAACACGACTTTGTTTAATACTATGTAGCGATAACTTAAAAACCGCAACTAGGATCACCATGATAACATTGAAATGGGACGACTTCGGAATTATGACCTGCCTTTCCAAAAGGATGGACATTGCTCTTTTGAAAGGTAGGTAACAAGTCGTCGCGTAAATTTTTAAAAACTTCAGACTTAAATGAGAAAACTTTTAAAATGTAATATGTAATTTTATTTTTTTATTGATTAAGCAATGTGACAAATGAGTTTATAAATAAGATTTAAGTAATAACAACCCAGTATTCGCGTAATTGTGAAAATTGTATTTAGGTAATATCAGTCCAGTATTCGCGTAATATTGTGATACATTTGTCAAATGACTGATAAAATAGATTATGGTTGCATTACAAGTGTATGGGCATATATGGTGTACTTATTGAAACATTGGCGCATGATCTAAGCTGATCTACGGATTAATTACTGGCGGTCACTCGCGTTTACGGCCATATGTGCCGTGGGAAACTTTGCGTTCTCCTACCACTAACCACAAAGTACGTCTCAATATCTATACATGCAATACATTACGTTTTTACCACAAACATTGATTTTTTCTATAGTAATAAACTCGCAATGTATTCGAAATGTTTCAAGGAAACATTATCATCAACAGCAGTGACAATTATGCAAATATGGTGTTGTAATAACGGCCATACGTGGTTTGCGTTCATTATCATATGTAAGTTTTTACTCAACTTGCTCTCTGAACTCGTAGCTTAAGGATATTGTGAAATGTTGTAAATGGATACGAAGTGACGTGTATGTTTAGCATGGACGCATGATCTACGTCTCATTTAAACTAAAAATAAAACATAATAATTAAATACTATAGCAGATAACAGCAGATAGCAGATATAGCCTAATAATAGACAACAAAAAAAGTATCTTCACGCCTGTATCTCTGATTAGTAAGATAGAGGTACCACCCACGACTAGCCAGACACTATTAGTCCCACAGTATGGTAGGTAGCAAGCTTTTTGAAGCGAAAACTTCTTTAGCGGCGTTGCGCACTTTTTTTGGAATGGGTAAAAACTTCTAAGCTCGCGTCAGGACACGTGACCTGATTCGTAAGATAAAAATTCGTAAGACGGATAGCTATAATGCAACATTCCGTCCCCTGCGCTTTAACGTGACGACAAGCGTAAAACTTTGTGTGTTATTAGGCTTCTTTGTTTCAGTCAGCGCTTTATTTGCTATTTTATCACAATAAACTTGAATCAAAAAGTGCTTAAACTGTTTTAGGTTCTGTATGATATTATTAAACACTTTATTTCATTCAGCGGTTGATTTGCTATTTTGTCACATTACACTTTTGAATAGAATCAGACAGCGTTTAATCGCTACACTGTTAAATGTTCTGTATGATATTATTAGACACTTTATTTCATTCGGCACTTGATATGCAGTATTAAATAATTATACTGTAAAGTGTAAACTGTTTTTTGCTTTCAAGGTTTTGCAGTTTGTAGTAGATAAATTAGATAGGTGTAAGTTTAGTAAAACATCTATTAATTTCTTTCGACTTGTAGGTATATCATAGTTTCTAAGTTTATAATAGAAGGAAAATCGATATACACATATTATATATCATATTTAATTGAATTATGTATATTGTATAAGTTTGAAAAATTAAATATTTCATCATATTTTATCTCATAAGTAATACTATTTTAACTGGCCGAGGTAAATTATGAAGTGGCCGTACTAGTAGGTAGCGTACTGAAGCTTCATGATTTAGCATAGAGTACTAATAGGTAGGTACTAATAGTACTAATAAGGTATACTAGGACATTTAACGGATTGTACGATTACAGTGCGAACCTAAAAATATCCGATTGAGTTGTGCTCAGTACTATTATACATATACTAGATATTGTATTTTACCAAATTATATCTATATGTTAATACGTGATGCCAAAACTTTGGACCTCTTTTTACGAAAATTGCGCCGACGCAGGAGCATAAAATTTGGCACACTTATAGTTTATGTGTGGGAGAAGTGCAGAACGCTAATATTTTTCAATAATAATGCTTATAAAGTACATGTAATCTATAAATAAAACATTACACACACTATCATGCATTTGACAGACACAAAAAAATTATTGATGATAACAATAAAAGATCACAAATGGTACACCATATAGTTTGGAAACAAAGTAGTTGGTCTTGAGAAATGAAGATCAATCTAAATGAAGATCTATCAACTAGACATTAAAATTTATAATAATAAAATTATTATTTATTTCGACTAACGGGCGACCACTAGTACTGATAATTAAAGCAATTCGTGCAAAATTATTCCATAACCATTCCAAAATGTCAAAAATGCACAACGTTAATATTCAAGTTTTCACTTCTGCCAGCACTCCTCGAGTGCAATCTGTCTTTTTCATTGGATGGCAAACAAGTTATCATCAATATATTTGTTTGTGTGTGTCAAATGCATGGTAATGTGGGTAATGTTTTATTTATTGATTAAATGTACTTTATAAGCATTATTATTGAAAAATATTAGCATTCTGCATTCCTCCAACACATAAACTATAAGTGTGCCAAATTTTATGCTCCTGCGTCCGCGCGAATTTTCGTAATAAGGGGACCAAAATTTTGCCATCACGTATTAATATATAGTTTGGTGAAAACCGTATGCAAATATATCATTCAATAATTTCTGAGTTTAGTGGATAGACAAATAGAAGAGGCCTAGGAACTTTGTTTTATAATATACTAGCGGACCGCCCCGGCTTCGCACGGTTATGAAATATACATATAAACCTTCCTCTTCAGTCACTTTATCCATTAAAAATGCCGCATTAAAATCCATTTTAAAGATTTAAACATACAGGGGGACATAAGGACAGAGGAAGCGACTTTGATTTTATACTGTGTAGTGATACTAAAGTTCCCTTAAAAAGTCCCTGAGTATTATATTGATTAATTACGAATCTCATACAAATACCTATGTATCATAAAAGGCACATCGTCGGTGACAAATGAATCTATTACCCGGTCTAGATGAGGCGCCATCATGTTCCAAGTACCCGACTTCCTAGATCTGGTTGACCAGCTAAAAAATATCCATTAAAGTTAACCTGTTAGCCGCGTTCCCGGCGAATATTACTGGTGGGAATGAGGCCCGAGAAAAACGGTGGAGTACTCGTTTATTAATTCTTTGTAAATATTATATCCTACATTCATGTTGGTCTTTGCTTGTATCAGTTTTTATAAAGTAATACTTGTAAATGCGAACTGTCTTCCGTTATTTTGAACACTTTTATTACCTTTATGTATCTACTAGGTATTGCCTGCGGAACATTGTTTCGAGATGAAAGCTATCCTATGTGTTAATCCAAGTTACCCTCAATGTGTGTACCAAATTTCATGAATATCGGTTCAGCAGTTTTTGCGTGATGGAGTAACAAACAGACAAACTTTCTATAATATTAGTAGGATATATCTTTGTAACGAAATCTTAAAACGTGTTCGGTCGGATTGAATTAAAATTTTACACACTCATCACAAAGTTCGGGGAAGTTGTAAAAGCCGCGAGTTTGGCAACACATTAATCATTCCATTAAAAAATCATTTATCAAGGACTGAGGACAATAAAATAATCTAAAATAAATTGACGATAGGCTTGCCACATATCGTATTGAGGGAGTTACTGTCTTCGGCTAGTCGTGGCACCCTAGTATAAGTATAACTAATGTTATGCCTGTGCCTACTTATTCGGCGATATCGGCGTAAAAATAAGTTTTTTTTAAATAAATCTTGAATTATTATGAGCAAAAATTTTAAGGATGTGGTGCTAAGCCAGGGGGTGGAGGGTGATATATCCAGATATCAGATTTACAATCTAAATTTATTATAAAACATCAGTTTATTAAACTTAATATAAAATATCTCAGCAAGTATCCTACGTTTTCTTATGTACTTATCACTAATGACACGACAATTATTTTTAATTACGATTTTTATTTTAAGTAGTAGAAAATACACTTCTTCGTTATGTAAAACAGTAAATACCAATTTACAAACTACTCTATTTATATTAAAAAAGTACTTATGTATTAAAACCAGTTTCTTCTTATTCTCGATTAGTTTTAAAGAATTTTGAATTGATTAATTTTAATGATTAATGAATGTATGAATTTTCGAAAGACATCAATTAAGGTTTCTTAATCATTTTAAGAATTTATTCTATTATTTTCTTTGAAAAATGCATAGGTTTTGACTTATTTTTATATTTTTTTATTCGTCGAATAAGAACTGCCAGAAGCTGGTGTTGCCCTTTTCATAATTTCCCTATTAACTTTTTGGTTCGTTGTTTATTAAAACTCTAAGCCAATGCTTTTTTAGTTTTCATGTACATAATGGCTTTATATTTTCGTTTTTTATTTTTTTCTATATCCATTAATACGTGAAGCAAAAAAATTGGACCCCTTTTTACGAAAATTGCGCTGACGGAGGAATATGAAATTGGTACACTTATAGTTCATATGTAGGAGAAGTGCAGAACGCTACCACTTTTTTCATTGTGATGCTTATCTTCACGCCCATATCCCCGAAGAGGTAGGCAGAGGTACAACCAAGGCACCCACGACTAGCCGAAGACACTAAGTCCGACAATGTGATAGGTGGCAAGCCTATCGCCAACCGGGCACATTTCCAATTCCGACCAACATTTTGTAATTAGAAAATTGGATCCAAAAATTTACATTTTCAATTTTTTGCTGCCCGACCCGGCAATCGAATATTAAAAACCAATCAAAAAAATCTATCAAATTTAGATTGATTTAACTGAGGTTAGAAGATCACTCCAAGTTAAATACTTAAACCAAGAATGTTTAACTGGTCCTTAATGTTAACCACATTTTCCGAAGGTTTTATGGAGTCATTGAAGGGTCCTAACAATAATATCCTTATTTCTCATTTAATCTGGCGAACATTGATTATATTATACACTAGCGACCCGCCCCGGCTTCGCACGGGTGCAATGCCGATATACTAAATACGCTACAGAAAAACTGTGAACGTTGTTTATAAAAAAACATAGCGGCCCGCTTACACGAACTTACATACCTGAAATTACGACTTTTCAAAATAATTTTGCGTTATATGAAATTGATCTAACTAATTTTAACCAAGATCTTATTTTTAAAAACTGCTATCATACAATTATTTAACGTAAATTACCTACTTACTGTAAATACTGTAAATTACCTAATTACTGTAAATTACCTAATTACTGATACGTTGTCGCGCTGAAAAGCACGTTTTTTTTATTAAGTATTGTTATTGTTATTTTCCTCGCTACAAAACTCCGATAACGCGTCCGATCGCTGCTAAATTCAATGTGCTACAAGGAAATCCGCGGCCTCCGACGCGCTATTTATAGGCACGCTGCCGCCGCGCCGCGTCGCCGTAAACGCTACGTTCCGCAATTTTTAAATCTGTACATCTTCAAAAATATTGATTTAAATCAGATGCTGTAAAAGGCCAAATAGATCTATATTAAATCAACAATGTATTTAAGGTATTTAATTGGATAAGGATTAATGCTGTATTGGTTAAAATCGCTTCGAATATTAGTCATTATTTGTCGTAAAAAGTAAATGACAAAAAAATGTTATTGTGGGATATCCATAAGAGATAGACATATACCATCGCGGAGTTTTCTGTAGACCTTTTCATTGTGTACAATACTTAGTACATTATTTTGATAAATCTCGTAGGATTCAGCCTGCGTTTGCAATGTAAGCGGAAAAAATGTAATTATTTGCGACATCACATTAGAAACCTCAAAAATAACAGTATTTGTCCACTATTTAATGGATGATATTATACATAAAAACCTTCCTCATGAGTTACTCTATCTATTAAAAAAAACCGCATCAAAATCCGTTGCGTAGTTATAAAGATTTACGCGTTCATAGGGACATACAACATGACACATGACAGAAAAATCGACTTTGTTTTATACTATGTAGTGACTAGCTTCGGGCGGAAGCCGTCCTCCGTCCGCACGGATGTCGGTCTTCCCGTGATAAAACTGAAAAATTAAGATTTATTTTTTTTTCTACGTATTTTTTCAGGACAAAAAGATCCCATTTTATGCCCAGGACAATAAGGTATAATTATGCCAAGTTTCATCGAAATCGAACCGTTAGTTTTCACGTGGTGCCTGAACATACAGACAGACAAATTTTTTTTTAATTACAAATTTGGGTTTGGTATTTATCCAGTAACACCCCCTGCTATTTATTTTTTCAATATTTTCAATGTACAGAATTGACCCTTCTAAAGATTTATTATATGTATAGATTCTTAATTGTAAATAAGTTTTCAGTTAATACGTAATGTCACATGTCGTATGAGGTCCATGACGTCACAGGCAGCCTCGTAACTCGTAGCTCAATGGACGTATAAAAATGTCATTGAAGCATCGGTTTCATAGAAACGCCCTCTGGGAACGTCGGCAATTACGCGACGATCTCATCGCGCGGTGTCGCCGCGTTTTTCTCGAGTGTATGAAAATGTATGAGCTGCGGTCACTCACCGGCCGCAGTTTTGTCACGGCGTCCCTTGGGAAAGCTGCCGGGATGACGCGAGTCATCAATAACATGCCTTTTTGCGAGGATACCGATGCTCGGCTTATCTCGGCTTCATCATAACTATATTAATTGTCCGTCTAAGAAATAGCTAAGGTATGTCTTGCGAAGATTTCATTAATATCTATGTCTGTTGATATAGAACTATGTAAGACTATGCGGAAAAATAAAGTGATACCTATACAAGATCCGTTTTTAATCTCCAGCCGGCAGAACAGGAGTATTATAAGTTTGACGTATATGTGTGTGTTTGTGGCATTATAACTCCTAAACGAATGTTCTGATTTAGTTGCGGAATTTTTGTTTAATACTTACGTTATCTAGATTTTTTTTATGTCATTGGAAGGCAAATAAGCAGACGGATTTCTTGATGGTAAGAAATTCCCGCCGCCTAGAGACACCAAAGGTGGTAATGGTGCGTTGCCAACCAGAGTCCGGGATCTTAGGCCTCGAGCAAAAGTAAGTTTACCGGCTACCTTACCCTCCGAACCGGAACACGTCATGACGTTATGGCGACAGGAATAGGTAAGGCGGTGGTACCAATCCGAAATGGTGCGTAGCTATGTACATTATTGATAGAATTTGTAGCGGGTTATTAAAAAAATATGATAATGTACTATGTAACAATAAATTACTTAGAAGTTAAGATAAGTATTAAATAAATGCATTTTATTTTCTGGTTTTCGTATAAATTAAACTCGTAGGCTAATATTTTTTCAAATGTTTGTGGATCACAACACGTAGGTATTTTATGAAAATATAGTGTATAAATTTTCACCTTAAGATGAACTTTATAAGACAGGTAGGTACTCACGATATTGCTACTTACAATCGATGTATTGCTATTCTATTAATAAACATAGACTAAAGTACGCCAAGGTTTAAGTGGACATTACAGTATAATAATAATATGTTAGCCTGTAAGACGCTCATGTTTAAAATACAGTGTTGGCAAAGAACTATGTTATATAATTTGAAGGTTGTATTGTTTCAGGATCACTGCCACTGGTAACTAATTCCTCAGAAAAAAAATGTGTGTGTACTTATGTACACGCATTAGAAGTTATACTTCTTCGGCGTAATAAGATAAAAATCTTTTTAAAAATTTTATCGTTTGCCTTATTTTACATTTGTAGACAAAATGACACTAACCATAGAAATAAAGAAATATTGTGAATACAGTTGTCAGTTCTCACGCAAACATACGTAGATGTCCTTACTTCTACTTTGTTGGTACCTTTTTTTAAAAAACTAAAATGTTATCTATAGCTAACTTCATCATGTCGATTTTTCATGACGGTGTGCGCCCGCATCGTAAAAATTTACCCTCATCATTTTTTCCTAACGCGCCAAAAGAAGTGTATAACTTCAAAACTGTCAGCAGAATCGCACATTAAAATCAGATGAAATTGGAGACCTGATGCTGTGGTTGTAGAACTTAACATTGTCAAAAAGGTTGAGCCTGTACCTGTAACAAAAAAAATAAGATTATGCCAGATGTTACAATTCACACACATACATACATATAAGTCTCTAACATGGTAGGTAGAGAGAATAGAGTGAGACCTCGTGATCCTGGAAAACCAGTCTAGCTTCCTCCACATTCATTATCCTTTTCATACAACCACGCCGGTTTCGGAGTCTCTTTACCTAGGTATATTAGGTATAAATAAAGAGCGATTTGATCCATATCAATCCATCCATCTATCCACATTCGCATTGTATATCTTCTTTGTCAAACTTTTATCTTAACGTCATCTCATATTTATTTATTTAAACTTTATTGTACACAAATAAAAACAAACAATCCAACTAAAAACAGTATAACTTAATATGTTTATAATAACAAACAAATCTGAGGATGCTCCAGGCTAAGTACAAACTAATGAAGGTGTTCGTTTTAACTATTATATTTAAATATGTATAATTGCTATTAATTAATCATAATTTGTTCGCCTGGAGGCCCTTAGTCCAGTTATTAGATACGGATATGGATATTAAGGTTTTTGTTTGAATTTAACACCTTCTAATCTTCTTCACCTTCTCCCCTAGGGTGGTCCTCGACTCCATAGAAATATATAATTATGTGTCCCTACCGAGAACCTCGACAGAAGCTAGCTACTTATTTTACATGAGGCCTTAGGTTTGCCAAAAATCTTTGTTGTTTTGTAGACGATTTTTAATAGTTTTATAATTAATATTTTATAGTTTTTCTTAAGACAAACAAACAGATGGATTTCCTGATGGTAAGAAATTCACGCCACCTAGAGACACGAAATGAGTTAATGATGCGTTGCCAACCTGAAAACGGGATACAGCATGTTAGCCCTCAAGCAAAAGTAAGTTTACTGGCTAACTAACCATCCGAACCGGAACACGTTAACGGCAAGTACTCACGTTATAACGGCAGGAATAAGTAAGGCGGTGGTACACCTATCCGAGTGAGTTTCCGCGAAATTCTACCACCTAGTAGGACGTCACGGTGTTAGTGAAGTTAAACGTATGATCGCCTTTTACGAGCTGCCTGGCTGGCTCGACCTGGTTATCGAACCCGGGACCTCAGGGTGTCCAGTCCGACGCCGTACCGCTAGACTACAGATAATTAATTTAATAATTTAATAGAAGCCTGTAGCCATGAAGCTATAATACTACTACCCTCCTTACAAAGATTGGCATTTCCCAATCCTCTCTTTCTGTCAGTCTTGTGCTGTCAATTAACTAAGTCAAAACGAAAGACAGGTCGGTACACTAGTGTGAGTCAGCAATATTCACACTAAGGATGTTACCGACTTTCACTCTGATTCCAATAAGTCAGAACATCCGATTCAATCCACACTTTTGGTTCTGACACTTTTAATTCGGAGGTTTAAATCGGAGTCGAATTTTTCCCATGTTGGTTCGGGCTTTTTTGCAGAATAGACTATCTGCCTTTCTGCCAGGCAGCTCGAGAAAGGCGAGCATAGGCTTACCGTCACTAACACTGTGATATCTGACTAGGTAGTAGAATTTCGCAGCGACTTGCCCGGATTGGTACCACCGCCTTACCTATTCCTGCCGCTGCCGCTGTGCTTGCGGTTGACGTATTCCGGTTTGGAGGATAAAGTAGCAGGTAAAATTACTTTTGCTCGAGGCCTAACATCGCGGCCTCAGGTTGGACGTTTTTGGCGTCTTTAGGCGCCGTGAATTTCTTATCATCAGGAAATCCGTCTGCTTGTTTGCCTTCCAATATCATAAAAAAGGTCGCGTCCAAAATCTTCATCTGACCAATAATCATAACATACCACTTTAGGAATCAATTAATTTGATTAAATTTTCTAACTTTAATTAGATATACGTTAATAATTTTCGTCGCTGATCTAAATTTTTATATTCCAATCAGAATTATTAAGATTGACAAATATTTTTATTATTCAAATAAAATATATCTTTTTTGCCACCATTTCTGACACTGCCTCCGACTTCGAATCCGACTCCGATTCTTATAAAATTATCTCCTTTACATCCATAACTCTTACCATCTTCAGGTATTTGTTATGAATGTGACCTCTTGTAGCAGTAGAGACGGAGGTTAATTGTGACAGAAGAGAGTTGTGACATCATTGATTTTTTGGAACCTGTTAACGGATATTGAGTCCGCAATAATGTACGTTTACCGGTTCAAGTCTCGAGCTAGCAAACGTGCGTTATTGCGAATTCATAAACCGTTTATAGATTATTAAAAATCGACGATGTCTCAACACTCCTCTGCCACAACTCACCTCGGTCTCCCCTACTATAGCTACATTGTATCTTAGCAAAACGGAAAAACTATCATTAACAATATTCCTTGGTAATTTTCCTCAAATAATTACTTCAATATTTATCTACTTATTTACATTTTACTGAATTGTATTATGCATCAATATAATTAGTAATTTGAATTTTAAATCACGTTTATTGTTTCATTAATTGCAAGTAATATTTCAAAACTAGTTTTTTTAACTATCTACTTACTTCTTTTTGTTAAACAAAAGTGTATATTTGGGCCTCTGAACTATAAACGCTAGTAGGCGCCCGTTGGTCGAAATTCGACCATATTAAATTTTAATTGTTGATAAGAACGCCATCTTCATTTCTCTAGACCAACTTCTTTGTTTCCAAACTTTTTAGTGCGCCATCTTTGAACTTTAATCGTTATCATCAATATATTTGTTATAATAAATATTACATTTCAAAACTACGAGTAGTTTCTTTAACTATCTACTTTTTTGGTCAAACTAAAGGGTATATTTGGGGCTTCAAGATAACGGACATGATACAAGTTCATTATTGGTGCAAGCACTCGCGCTAGCCTTTCAACGTGGTGTTGCAGTTGGTGACATGAACACACATATTCTATCATATTTGCACACCAAAATATGGTAGAATATGTTTACATACTTAATGTTTTTGTAACATCTCATATACACACATATTCCGCAAATAAATAATTTTCTTTCTTTCTTTCGAAGGAGCAATGCTCTGGGGTGGTTTGTTTGAATTATTAATATCGCCTCTGTAGTCGTACTAAGAGAGATCTCCGTGGTGTAATGTCTTATGAGTTGATGTTCGGGTTGGAAGGTAGTCTTGCGTTTGCGGCGGTTATAAGATCCGGAGGACCCGATAGGACATGACGGGGTCTTCTGAGTTTGGTGAGTACGATTCCGGCCAGTGTGATCTTATCCTCTATAGGTTAGGCCATCATACTCGCCGACTGAGAAGAAAGTTTAGTAGTACTGGTTCTCAAAATATTAAGGTATTAAGGCGACGTTATTTTAAACCAAGCTATATGACTAACAGGGGATATCCATACTAATATTATAATGCGAAAGTCTGTCTGTCTGTTGCTATTTCACGGCAACGCCGATGAACCGATGTTGATGAAATTTTCTTCAAAATTTCAACTCCCAAAAGCAAGCAGGACTAATTCTATATAACTGCAATAATTTTCAAACCTAGCCGGTCAGGCAAATAAACGGCGGATATGTTTTTGTCCGACGGGAAAAGCTGAAAACCAGAGTTGAGGTAGATTCAGCCTCAACAATTACTGAGCTTTTCCTTGGCGGACTCATGTAACCACACTCTATTTTAAATATAATTAAAAATATTTTTATGTCCTTTACTTACATTGCTTATGTTTCGAGCTAGGTGGTAGAGTTTGGCAGCGACTGTCCCGGATTGGTACCACCGCCTTACCTATTCCTGCTGCCATAACGTCATGACGTGTTCTGGTTCGGAGGGTAAGGTAGCCGGTAAACTTACTTATGCTCGAGGCCTAACATCCCGACCTCAGGTTGGCAACGCACCATTACCACCTTTGGTGTCTCTAGGCGGCGTAAATTTCTTAACAACAGAAAATCCGTCTGCTTGTTTGCCTTCCTATAACATAAAAAATTTAGTTGTTTTTTATTAAATGCATACACACATATCTTCAAGCCAAGTAACTTACGGGGTAGGCAGAGAATATCTAGTGCCAGACCTCACGATCCTGATAAACCTGTCTGGCTTCCTTTCCATTCATTTCCCTTTTTATATAAACACGTCGGTTTCGGAGACTCTTGGCACCACGCTCGGATAATATCCGAGTGATCTGGTCGTGGAATGTCAACCTTGGTCTCCCCGGGTGCCTACATCCACCCACATTCGGATTGTATATCTGCGTTTTCAATTTTTCATCTTTCATTATTTCCACATGACCGAACCAGTGGAGCTCTTTCGCATTTTAACACAAACACTTTCTTTCAATCCCACTCTTTCTCGGATCTCACTGTTACGAATTATTTTTATCAGTGTTGTGAAATAAGTTTTATTCTGTTCATAAATGTTTTCTTTCTCCCTTCCATGTACATCAATAAATTAGGTTATAGGTTAAACAGTTATGGTGATGAAGGGTGATCGGTTTGTTTACGGGTAACCCGAGCGACGTTTTACTGAGCCATCCATCATCCCCCGACCCTCGCGGCCTTGCTGTCTCATTCATTAAGGGATATGAAAGGCGTAGACCATTTTATTTTTTTATTATGTATTCCCAACGGTTAATCAAAACGATGACATAATTGGGCCCAGTAAAAATGCAACAATCGGCTCAAATTGTTTAATTGCCACGTCTCATATTTATATTTATAAATATAGAGATAGTTAATGGTTCCCCGTGTTGGTCCGGGCTCCTGCCAGGCAGCTCGTAAAAGGCGAGCATAGGCTCACCGTCACTAACACCGTGACATCTGACTAGGTGGTAGAGTTTCGCAGCGACTCGTCAAGATTATCGTTATTTATCATTATTATCAACCACCGCATTATCTATTCCTGCCGCCAGGTAACCGGTAAACTTACTTTTGCTCCAAATCCCGGCCTCTGGTTGGCAACACACTGTTACCAAACTCCCAACGCCAAACGCAACATTTAAAAAAATGTTAACTGGTAATCAGATCCAGACTTGGTGCCGAAGAAACCATCTCAGAAATACGCTCTTTCAAATAGAATAAATATTTTCAAAATGTGTTCGGAAAGTTCGGTGAAATCGATTAACATACATAAAATAACATATAGGAGTCGAACATATAACATCCTTTTTTGTTTGTAATGGTATAGATATCTTTTTAGTTTTCTGTTTTCAATTTCAGGTACATCTTTAAATAATTGCATTAATAGCTTCCTTTTTAAACAATCGATATTTTTCTTTTTCAAATAGCTCAAATCCGATTCTCAGTTTAACTAAGCCTAAATGAACGAATTACAAAAAGCGGACGGTCTGGTAATTGTTCAAGTGTCAGACACCTCGACACGTGTCTCGCCTCCAAATCAGGCGGGCAATGTGTACAAAAACCATGCAGCATCCCTTACACCAAACCAGACAATGGCCGCT
Source organism: Calephelis nemesis (assembly GCA_002245505.1). Classification (NCBI taxonomy): domain Eukaryota; kingdom Metazoa; phylum Arthropoda; class Insecta; order Lepidoptera; family Riodinidae; genus Calephelis; species Calephelis nemesis. The sequence goes on from NJDD01002614.1 coordinate 308,211, forward strand.
TTTATCATAGCCATTTTTTCTTGCAAAACGGTTCATACATTTCCACTGAGTTACATTGTAGAGATCGCGATCGCCTGATCGGGAAATGCGGAATAAAAACCCATGAGAAACCTCCAACAATGGGTGCTTATGAAAACATTAATTTATAAACTCTATTTTAACACCTGTTCCCAAAGGTTATTTGGAGTTCCGCGTAGAAGCTTGTAAGTAAGAAATTTTTGAATACTAGCACTCTGCTCGGCCCACAAAAATCCCGACTTTTTCTACACATAAACTTACTTTTGCTCGGGACCTAACATCCCAGAGTCAGGTTGGCAACGCACCACTACAACCTTTAGAGACACTAGGCAGCGTTAATTTCTTACCATCAGGAAATCCGTTAGCTTATTTGCCATTTTTACCCCGTGTTGGTCCGGGCTCCTTTGTAGAATAGACCATCTGCCTTCCTGTGCCAGGCAGCTCGTAAAAGGCGAACATAGGCTTGCCGTCACTAACACCGTGACATCTGACTAGCTGGTAGAGTTTCGCAGTGACGCACCCGGGTTGGTACCACCGCCTTACCTACTCCTGCCGCCATAACGTCATGACGTGTTCCGGTTCGGAGGGTAAGGTAGCCGGTTAACTTACTTTTGCTCGAGGCCTAACATCCCAGCCTCTGGTTGGCAACGCACCATTACCACCTTTGGTATCTCTAGGCGGCGGAAATATCTTACCATCAGGAAATCCATCTGCTTGTTTGCCTTCCAATGTTATAAAAAAAATTTAAAACCAAAAAATAAATGTCATAACACTACTCCTTCACTATGGGAAAGAAGCTATAAGAAACAAATACCTTTTAAAATTAAAATATCTGTATACATAGATTGGTCAAATAAATGTTGTTTGGTAAAAATATTGAATGAACTACCCAATAAAAAATAAAAATGTTCTTTGTTGTCATTTCACTTTTTTCTTAAAAACGTTAAATTATATTTATTTCCTAAATCACTTTTTTAATTACAGTTTTATTCCTAAGTACTTTAAATAAAAAAGAGAATATTTATTTCCCAAAACACTTTTATAGGTAAAGTTCTTTAAGTGAGAAAAGGAAATATTTTGATTTGTATCTTTTTTATTTACTATCAAGATATAGTACGATAATTCTTATAAATCTGTACCAAGGTACAAGCAACGATAGGAGATACAAGATGGACGTCTATAGTCATAGTATGTCCACATATGGTAGCATCGTTTGAATTAAGCGCTGCTTATAGTTTAATATAATAGGTCGAGGAACGTGCGTAAAAGTTTGATGTGATATGCGACAGATGTGCCAATGATGTCTTTAGGTCAATAATGTCTTAAAAAGTGGAGAAAAGCCAGAGTGATATGCTCACGGAAATAAAGTAACCTAAATATATATTACTTTAATTAATGTTACTTTTTTATTTAATTTTTTTTAAATATTTCTTGCCGTATTTACTGATTCAACAAAAATGTCTTCGCTTTTTAATCCGCACTCGTGGTCTAAGATCCGAACTTAGTTGAACTGCACCGAGCTGAAAATTGGATGAAATATGTTTTATATTTAATTTAATATATTAGAAAATATGTTAAAAATTTATTGCTTAAAAATCCTGGATTGATTAGTCTTTAATTTAATTGTTTAAAATCATCAAATTTTAGGCTGACTTAAAGTTTAAGAAATAAAATGTGCAGAAGTTAGGTCGCCTGTTATTTACCGAAGTTGACACGTATGACGATGCCAGTTACTTTCACTGGATTGGATAATATCAAAATATATTAATATATTTGTTGTTTTGTTGCGAATATGTTGACATGCGGATGTCTGCAAAAAAATCAAAAAAATTAAAAATCATTTTGTTTAAATGATTCAAAATATTCTGACCAATGATTTTTTAGTCAACAAAGTTTTTAGATCATTTTTAATATACTGAATTTATTATCAAATATTTTTCATTCTATTATATCAGCTCGGTGTAGATCAATGTAGGTTCGGAGCTTATACAATCCCAGAATTTTAAATACTAAAATTGAGATTATAATTCCATACAATGTATTTTCTGTAGAGCACGAAAAATACACATAAATTTAAAATTTTTATCCAAACCGTCCCAGAAACCAGTAATGATTTTTTCTGAAATAAAGATTACACGCAAACCTCTATATGTACGAAATGATATGTAACAAGTTTTATGGTCGATCACATACCGAACACACCTTTACGACCAATGCATTCGAATGAGTCTCGCTCCGTAGCGATATTGTTTCCCAAAGAAAAAACCGATTAACGATTTCGGTTTAATTACAAATTACGATTCATACGCGTCGGGCCGACGAGTGAATGAAGCTCCTTGTAGTTGTATCACGGACAACTGCGGATCGAATAGTTCACGATACTTTTTATCTTCTCTTTTTTCTGCACAACATAGAAAGTCAAATAAGAATAAGGTTTTAAGAATAAGAAATACATGTCATTTCTTTTAATATATTGAGATGGATAATTAAAATTATAAGCCTTATTGTAACGGCTAAATTAGTTACGCCAGAAAAAAATAACAACCTAGACTCAAGTTGTTAACACATATATGTCTTTGATGTAATGTATTTTTTCACCACCACTAAATCTGTGTTTACCATGTTCTGCAAAAATTTAGCATATTCCTTTCCTTTTTGCTAAGTTTCCACTTAGCTCATAAGCATAATTTTGCTTTGTTGTCGTTAACTATCTGATTTCGACTACCTCTCGTTTTGTGACTGAGGCAAGCCGTTTGAATGCACAACTTTTTCGGGCACATGCAAACACGTCGTGCCGAATTTGCCCGCAGTTTTTCTCAGTTTTGAATAAATGAAATATTCATGCAGACATACAGACTTGTGAGGAATTTGCGATTGTATTATATTCGTCTTCATGTTAGATCGCTTTATTATTTATAGTGATCGATAATGTCGAATAATTTTGCTACTGTTCTATATTTATTTTAAAGTTTTTGATAGCGCTTTGTTTTGGTTTTGACTTTCGGATCAGTGAATTATTATAAATGGTAATATTTCGGGTTTCGGTCCTTTTAAAAATGTGTTGCTTTTTAATGAAAGATTGTCCCATTTGCTCTAATTTGATGTAGTTTTAATTGTAGGATAAAAAAGTAAAAACCAGATCAATATCAGCATCCATTTGTATTCGATTTGAAATGTGTTAAACATAACATATATGAATATATTGCATAGGAGTATTGCAATATCCTATTAATATTATAAATGCGAAAGTTGGTATGTATGGATGTATGGATGTATGGATGTTTGTTACTCTTTCACGCAAAAACTACAAAGCCGATTACGATGATATTTAGTATGTAGGTAGCTTCCCGCGGGATTGGGACTTACGCCGGTGAAACCGCGGGGCGCAGCTAGTATTCATATATTGCAATACTTCTAGTGTTTTCACCAAAAGCCAATAACGTAGTACCTACGTGGTACATTCAGCCAAACAATGGATGAGGAAATAGCGGCCAATCAATGGGTGTACTTATAAAGATTTATGGCTCACGAGCGTTGTCATTTCCAAGACCAATTTTTAATCGTCATCATGGTTGCCCATGTTTTTATTTTTGGTTGTGCGTCATACTTGAATGTAAAGAAAAGGAGTATCACTATTCTTTCTTCTTCACTTACAGTTGTCTTCATCATCTTTAAAATAAGTCTACAACATCGAGCTAAAATCAAGAAAAGATGTAAAAACGAAACGGCTAAAACATCTTCTATTGACATTAAACATGGGGCCATCTAGGAAAATGCAAGAGATGGTACAGCCCTAAAACATCTAAGATGATTAATTTTAATAATCCATTATGATAGTTTTTTCTACAATCACGCAATCACTGAATTAAAATCACAAAACTCTAGGAAAGAAGCTGTAGTCGCTAATTATACAAACGCTTTACATATTCAACCTAATGAGGAGAAAATATTTAAACAGCATCAGAGCATCTAAGCATGCAGCGGGCTCCCACGGCGCGGTCGCGGCAAAAAGTGCGCGAGAGTGGAGGGGGGAGGTGAGGGGAAGGGGCCGGATTGCTGGCACGGCTGCCGCGTGCATACTGATGCAGCGTAATTGTCGCCCGCAAAAACTAAATGCATGATTATGGAGGAAATGCCGCCAGCGTCCGACCGAACAATATCCCACCAGATTGCGATCGCCCTGCTTATGTAATTATGTATAATTACCAGTGCATAAGTGACGAACTATTACCATTGCATAATAAGTTTAGCACTTCCCAAATCGATTAACTTTTTAACCGACTCCGATTATTACCATTGCATAATAAGTTTAGCACTTCCCAATTCGATTAACTTTTTAACCGACTCCGAAAAAGAGGAGGTTCTAATTCGACTTTTTTTTATTTATCGTAAATTTGTTAAGCGATTACCGTCCGTTGTTACGGATATTCGGCCAAAAACCTTTCAATGGTTTAGTTAGAATTAGCCCTATCTCTCATGAATTAGAGGTGGTCCCATATTAAAATTATCATATTCTGTGTCACTAGTGGATTTTGAGTTAAACTAGTAATAGGATGTTAATAAAATTATGTGGGACTTATGGAACCATTTAATTTTGCTATTTTTCGAATAAAAGAAATATCAAATTGCGACGTGATAAAAAAAAGTATCTTCACGCCCATATCCCCGAAGAAGTAAGCAGAGGAACAACCAGGGCACCTACGAATAGCCGAAGACACTAAGTAACCACAATGTGATAGGTGGCCAACCTATCGCCATCCGGGGACATATCCAATCCCGAGCTACAATTTTGTTAGAAAATTGAAAAACTCACAATTTTTTTTGGTTGCCCTACCCGGGAATCGAACCCGGGAAATCATGAAGTCAAGTCTAACACCTAGTAGGAGTCGATTTTTCCAGTTCTACTTAACTAAATATAAGAATAGCTTTTGTTTTAAATTAAACCAATATTAAATTTACTTTAAAATAATGAAAATCCAACTACAATTGTTGTAATAGTTTGTAAGAGAATGTAGACCAAAAGACATGCTCATAACCATTGTAAATTTCCCAGTGATCTAAATTGTTTATCCTGGAATATCAATTTTAGATTCAGTTATTTATACATTCATTAAAAACATACACAACATAGTAAAACGCAGCACTAACAGAGTGTAAAGGTATGTGTAGGAGGGGTATCCGGAGCAACAATGTAGTAGGCGCTGAGGCGAAGCGATTCTGGTAATGTCACGAGTTTGACTCAAGTAAATAGCTTCTGTCATACGTTTAAATTGTTACGTGTCACAAAAACTTTAGAATTTTCTTGAAAGTCTGAAAACTAGGCTAATTTAGCTGTGTAATATTTAGACTTTTGTTATATTACTACTACATAATAGCCTAATAAAGTTCTCTAAGGTAGGTATAAGTTGAAATTGTACAATGTTTTACAGTTTTTACATAAAATAGAATGTCATCTTCAGCCTTAGAGTTACCTCAGTTTAAGTGTGGTATTAATAAAAATAGTAGATGTGTCAACTCCAAAAGTTATATTGCTCTGTTATATTGATCTGTCGCCTTCAAAAGGGTATATCTACTTCAATTCTATACTACCCAATATTCTAGTTGTAAAAACAACATTCCCGCAATATCCCTACTTTAATTAATCCTTCCACGATGTATCAACCAAAACCATACTACATAAAGTGGCTAACATTCTAGCTAGCATTAAGCACAAGATTTTCAGACCTACACTATGTATCACCTCCAAAAGCATTCTACATAAAGTGGCTAACATTCTAGCTATCATTTAAGCACAAGATTATCAGATCTACACTATGTATCACCTCCAAAACCGTACTACATAAAGTAGCTAACATTCCAGCTTTAAGCTCAAGATTATAAGACCTACACGATGTATCAGCTCCAAAAGTATACTACAATAAGTGGCTAACATTCTAGCTTTAAGCACAAGATTATCAGACCTACACGATGTATCACCTGTAAAAGCATACTACAAAATGTGGCTAACATTCTAGCTTTAAGCTCAAGATTATCAGACCTACACGATGTATCACCTCCAAAACCGTACTACATAAAGTGGCCAACATTCTAGTTTTAAGCACAAGATTATCAGACCTACACCATGTATCACCTGTAAAATCATACTACAAAATGTGGCTAACATTCTAGCTTTAAGCTTAAGATTATCAGACCTAAACGATGTATCATCTCCAAAAGCGTACTACGTAAAGTGGCTAACATTCTAGTTTTAGGCACAAGATTATCAGACCTACACCATGTATCACCTCCAAAAGTTAGTATACTTGAAATGGCTAATACCCAGTATGAAACCTTAAGTACAAGGTTTTGTGATATAAGCCAGACTTCCAAAACAGGTGTGCTCAGACTTATTAATCCTATTTCTGCGAGATCGTGGCTCCTAACAATATTTGTAAACACGACTTGCTGACCACCACGCTGTAACATTTCTTATGTCCGTACTGTAGTGGGATAAGGTTTAGGTTGGCGTGTCAGATGGCAAAGATGAGGAAGGAGCATCTTCTCACGCGGCGCTCGCTGAAGTATTGTAATTGCGTGCGGTTCGAGTGCCATAAAGCAAGCATGCAGTTTGAATATCGTTGCCGCCGGATGCCTTTGTGTATGTAGCTGCCATATTTTATCTGTATTACGAGTGTGTACTTTGCGATCTATGTGTTGGCGTTGACTTGAGGTCTTGGGTTCGATTTCTGGGACGGGCAAATCAAAATTTGTTTTCTCAATTTTTATCAAGTCACTTAGGTGTACCTCTGCCAAGCTCTTTCGGGCTAAGAAAAAACCTATAGGCTTGCCACTGACTTAGTCGCACAAAAATGTGTGCCTTCGTCTATTTTTATTTTAGATTCCAGACCCGGCAAACTATGTATATCCTAAAATTACAAACAGTTTGTATGTAAGGAAAAAATAAAGTATTGATTTCCCTATGTATACCTATATCCTAGTATGAACCTTCTCTTAAGAAATAAAGAATTAGCAAAATTAGGCCATCCATTCGTGATTTAAAGTGAAAGTATTCTCGTGTTATGGGTGTTGGTACAGAAATCGATGTTTATCACACAAAAGTCTGCTCCCGTCTGTAATAGAACCCAAATCTCGCGAGTGGTTAGTGGCGGCGCGAACGCTAACCCCTAGACCAACGTATTTAGACTTTTGAAAAATTTTAATCTGTACAAATAAACAAAATTGGTTTGCCTTTTGTAATGTCAAAATAATGGATAATACAAGCGTTTACCTCAAGAAAGTGTGTATGCAATGGAATTCCACCAAGTGCCGACGATAACAAGTATATATTCTGGCCTCTCTTTATTATTGACGTGTGAATGCATATACGGTGCTGCAATTGCAATTTTTGTCTATCTGTTTATTCCGGGTTATCTCGGAAACGGCTGGATCGATATGAAAGGGACTTTCAATGGTAGGTAGTTGATGTAATAAGAAGTTACTTTCGCTACTTTTATTTAAGACTTTTTAATTCTAAGTAGACGAAATCACATGCATAGCTAGTTTTAAAATAATTTCAAAGTAAAAGTTAAAAATCCAAGTTGAACAATAACGATAATAATAAGATATGTTACCATAATGCTCTTGCATGCGGTCGAAGGTACAGATAATCTAGTTAAATTTATTTATTGGGCCCCGGGGCCAGGCTCGCGGCCAAGCTCGCGGCCCCACGCCGATACCAAATAAAACAAAACCATGCAACTTGAACACGAATCCTGCCATTCTAATACAATGAATCGTGTTTCAACACTAAAGGAAGCTTCCGTTTAGGATTTAAAGGTGGAAATAACAAAATAATCAAATATGCAAATGCTTTACGACAAAATAGCAAAATATTCAAATGCTTTAGGAAAAAATAACAAAATAATCAAATATTCAAATGCTTCAGATAAAATGTCATAATAATTAAATATTCAAAAGCTTCAGGAAAAAATATCATAATAATTAAATATTCAAAAGCTTTAGAAAAAAAAGTCATAATAATTAAATATTCAAAAGCTTCAAGAAAAAAATAAAAAAAATATTTCTACAAACAGACGCCGAAACCTAGCCGAAGATGTCATAAAGTCCCACGATGTGATGGCAACCATATCTCCAACCAGGCACATATCTAATCCCGGAAAACGCTTTTTAACGTTTTTTTATTAGAAAATTGAAAAGAAAATACATTTTCTTGTCGGGGCTTGAACTTGAAGTTGACTTAATGAAGTACCACTCATGATGTCAGGCCACCAGAACGTTATACTACAGAGACGATAAAAAAATGTAAAGAAATAAAAAACCGGTCAAGTCGCACTTGACCGGTTTTTTATTTCTTTACATTCGGATCGGACACGCGCACGAAGTGTTCCTAACTATCATCTATACTTATAAAATAACATGTCCTGACTGACTGATTCATCATCGCCGAGCAAAAACTGTTAGAGTTACAGTCATGGAATGTGGTGGGTAGGGTAGTTTTATAGAGTAGACCAAGGACGTAATCCGGGAAATCCTATCCCTAAAGGGGTGATTAAAGGGTTGAAAGTTTCTATCCAAGACCGTTTTTTTTATTAAAATATAAAAAAATTGGAAATTGTAATCGAGTATATCATTTTAGGTACTTCGAACACAATTATTAACATTTAGTTAATAGTAAACAATAAATTATTTTATCGGATTTGTTGAACTTATTTGTGGCTGAATGTTAATTTGCCGGTACAAGTGTATTCAAATGTACTCAAAATGACATAATATACACATACACACACACATATCTTCACGCCAAGTCCCTTACGGGGTAGGCAGAGAGTATCGAGTGCCAGACCTCACGATCCTGACAAACCTGTCTTGCTTCCTTCACATTCATTACCCTTTTCATACAAACACGCCGGTTTCGGAGACTCTTGACACCACCCTCGGATAATATCCGATTCAGCCTTGGTCTCCCCGGGTACCTACATCCATCCACATTCGCATTGTATATCTGCTTTGTCAATCTTTCATCTGTCATTCTTTCCACATGCCCGAACCAGCGGAGCATGCCCTTTCGCATTTTAACACCAACACTTTCTTTCAATCCCACTCTTTCTCGGATCTCACTGTTACGAATGCGGTCAGCGAGCGTTACACCACAGATTTTCCGTAGTGCTCTCATTTCGACCGCATTTATCCTACTTTCATGATCTTTCTGACATACCCAACTCTCGCTTCCATACAATAACGTTGGGATAAGCACAGATTTATGCAAAGCGAGTCTAGCTTTTTGACTTAAAACCTCGCTTTGGAATAGCTTACCCAAAGCTCCATTCACACTATTCCCTGCACTCACTCTCTTCTCTACATCCGCGGTGTACCTTCCATCCCTGCTAAAAGCACAACCAAGATATACAATTTCATTCACTTGTTCCAGCACTACATCATCAACCAATATATACAATTCCAATTTCCAATTCGCATCATATCGAGATTTAAGAGTAACCCTACTGATTGGTGTTTTGATTAGGCCAACAGGAGAAAATCGTTATACGAAGACCATATGTGTATACTAATTACTAGCAGTTTCACGCAGCTTCGCCTGCGTAACTTGGCTTCTACTATACCGATTTGGATGAAACAAAGCCTATGTCACTCGTGGATAATGTAGCTTTCAATTGGTGAAAGAATTTTTAAAATCGGTCCAGTAGTCTTTGAGCCTATTCATTACAAACAAACAAACAAAGTTTTCCTCTTTATAATATTAGTATGATTATATATCATAATGAAACAGTTTTCTATATCATGTATTCTTAGGTCATTATTAATTTTTATAATATGCATATTGCTCTATAATTCCTTGAAAGAATCATTATTGTTTGCTAAAAAAGGAAACCTGTGATTGATACATGCATATATATGCATATAATTATGCATATTTATTAATAATTAATTATGCTTACACAACTACAATATCATGCTCTAAGTATGTGTGAATATTTTATGTCGTGTGAACTTCTTAGAACTAGTTGGAGAGCAAGCGATCTCTTTGTGTTAAGTTTTTTGAAAGTGATATGAAATCACTCTCTCGCCGAAACCACCGTGTTTGTATAGAAAGGGTACTGAATACAATACAATAACTCTTTATTGTGAACCAAATACAAACAAAGTACAAATACAGGTTTGTCAGGATCGTGAGGTCTGGCACTCGATACTCTCTGCCTACGATGTAAGGGACTTGGCGTGAAGATATATATGTATGTATGTATGAAAGGTGAAGTTATTTAGTATTGTCATAAATATTATAAAAACAATAGTTTTTTAATTACATAAAATTGTAATGACTCTATCACGTTACTGTGCTCTTTTAGCATCATTAGAAATATTTAGTGCTCATTCAAAATTATCTTCATCGGCTTTGATACAATCTTATAAAAGTTGCGACCAGTTACCAATTAAAATAAGCAACCACTCCGTGAGAATTTATTTACTGCTTATTTCATATAAGCTGGAATTGATGTACCTTTTCAATTTTGACAATTTTAAATTTACGATGGTAACTAATAAATAAATTGACGAAAAAAGTATATTTTTTTTCATAATTTGAAAAGTCACAATTGCTAATTACTAAATCTCAATCATAGACGAAAAAAGTATTTTTTTTTCATAATTTGAAAAGTCACAATTGCTAATCACTAAATCTCTAAAGAGGCATTAATAGATAAAACGATACCACTACTACTACTAAAGAGGCATTAATAGATAAAACGATACCACCAAACCGAATTGTCGCATGCTACCTCGATATAAATTCTCACAAAAATGGAGCGATCATCTCTTTGCCTATATGACTAATATAAATATATTGTTACTAGTACTGTTAGTGAAAGGTAGACTGCGTTTATGTATTTAGTTATATTGGTAAAAAAAAAGTTTTTTTTTTTAAATACTTATTTTACTTTTTGCTTAACTATATATTGATTTTTTTACAGTTTTTTTATGGTCAAACAAGCAGACGAATTTCCTGATGGTAAGAAATTCGCGCCGCCTAGAGACACCAGAGGTGATAATGGTGCGTTGCCACTCTGAAGCCGGGATGTTAGATGTCGAGCAAACGTAAGTTTACCGGCTACATTACCAAAAGCGGAACACGTCAATGGCAAGCGCTGGCGTTATGGCCAGTTAAGGCCAGTAGATGTTATAAGTGCGTCACTGTCCTGTGGTCGGATGGTTAGGCCTATTGTGCAAGTCTACCCTACCCTCAGGACCGAAACATGACAGAGTCATATTGGCGGCAGGAACAGGTAAAGCGGTGGATCCCTACCCAGGCAAATTGTAGCACAGCTCTCTACCACTAGCGAAACCCAGTGAATAAGTGTCATCCCAAATTTGTATCAAAGCTTAACCTATTTCTGCCACTATGAATTTGATGCTCTTTACCACATTTTACGTTAATAAAATGCTAATGTTCCCTATCATCGTGGTCGTAAGTTAAAGTACTAGTGAGTGAGGCTGAATATCACAGAATGTGGTTTAAGAACCAACCGTAGGGTGTATAGGAGGCGTATAATATTTCTGAAAATCAGAAGAAAATCCTTCGGCTATTTTTCCTTCCAATATTTAGATTTCATGTTTCATTCATTTCAATTCCATATGACATGAAAGATAATCTAAGTTCAGTAAAACTGCAAAAAAACTCACCTGAATTTCAGTATCTATGTAATATATAAGGAAAGCACACACTTGTACAGGCCGTAGCGTACCGGGTCGGGGCGAATCGTATGGCACACACGAAACACACACGAAGCACAAATCGAACGCATTGCGTCCTGGCTTATAACATACTTACTTATAGTGTACATCTTACTAACTTTGTAAATATATTTATGTTATACACTCCGTTTAAAATTGGGTCCCTTATGATTATTATTGCTTCTAATTTTACTTTATTTTTCTTATTTTTATTTCCATAATCCTTTTAAATCACTGAAATACACTACAATTTAAATACAATATTTGACATCTTCAATGACACTAATGATTACTTTGAAGATGTCAATTATATTTTTTTAATGGAAATGAGCATGTTTAGGTGATGTCACGCCATATAATGTAAATTAAAAAGAAGTCAACCGTATAGGTGACAGTGCTATATTTCCACGCGACGTGAGCTGTCATTGTAAACCAAAAAGTACAAATAGAAATCAAAGAGTTCATCTAAATGTCAAGATTTGTTAAATTTTGATTGACGCAAAAGTCAAAATGAAAATTGTTAAATTTTCAAATTATTTAAATTCGTATTTGTTTTGAGAAAAATAGTTGCCTTGATTTAATTCGCCTCTTTAAATCTGCGAAAGCATAATGTTCTCCTTTTGTTAAGTATTTTATTACCCGCCACATAACAATTGTGCTTTATATCCTTGTGAAATAGTTTGGTAAAAACCTGAAAATTTGTTTTGGGCATCAGATTTCTACCTTGGAACCACAAGAAATAGGTAATTACATTTAAAAACTACTACTGTAGATAGTATAACTATTACATGTACACAAGTAAGCATGTCGATTCTAATCGATTTCTTAAATTACCTATTTAACTTTATTTTTACATATCTATTCTTCTCTTCCCGTGGTAGCTAGCAAATGTTGCAAACAGATTTATTATTATTATTTACTTAAAAGACTTGCATGTTTTAGATGATGAGACGACATGGACCATTCGTATGCCCTTTCCGTTCACTACTGCTTCAATAAAATTGTTAATACTTAAATGATAAGTTGGTATGTATAAGTATTGTTTATCTGTTCTGCATAGTTCGTACTTGGAACTCGCACTCGTACTCTGTCGCCTCCGTGGTCTAGCGGTCTGGGGTAAGATTCGATTTCGTTGGGTGTGCAGAGCAACTCGGTAGCAGCAGCATTGTCCTAGATATCATGTCACATTTACAATTATTATGTATTGCATTATTGAAATGTCTTTGACAGGAATTAAACAAAATGTGAATAAAATCATTACGTTTAAATTATTAATGACGTGGAATAGCCTGCCTGCTTTTTCATTTTAAAACTTGGCTGTATATATAACTTCTCAGCTTCTTCAGCTTACTTACAATTAAAAAAAGAAATACAAATGTTAGATGTCGAATTCAATTCTAGCATACGGTTTAACGCCAATGTTCCCCAGATGGCGGTCTGAACGTGTAGTTCTCTTACTAGTCTGTGGGTGACGTCAATTTTTCATAGACCTATCAGATCGCTTTATTTAAATTATAAATTTTGGAACAGGTCTAGGCATAGATTACACCCCTACTTGTACATAATTCTTTATAATTTGTGTATAGGTCTAGGCGCCTATAGTGGACGACCCCATCAACTGAACATTCCAATTCTGGCTCGGTAAGTCGACGGAACTGAAGGAAAGAAGTTACGAAGGAACTGCTGTCTGCTATCTGGTGCTTTCTGTCTGGTGTCTGCTGTTTGGTGCCTGCTCCTCAGTGATGGACCCGAGGACCCTGGACCGGCGGTAGCTGCCCCGCCGGTGTATTTCTTTGGCCTCCTTCCTAGCTGCCCACTTCTGCTGCTTCTGGTTGCTGGGAGAAGGCGCCAAGGGGTCCCACTACTCCAGCCGCTGAGACCAACAACAGCGGTTCTCCGTGCTCCATCGACGAAAACCTTCGAGACCACCTTCGAGACTATTTCTTTAGCCGGCAGAAAGTTAAAGTTAAGTGCACAGATATTTTACATAGACCTTTTTTTTAATATAGTGTTATTTAGGTTAGATTTTTATTTTATTTTTATTTTAAACTCATAGCAACAGGATTTCCTAGTAACCGCAAAACTTTATGTTACAGGTTTAGTGAGCTTTATTACACAAAATGTATCAAAGCGATCTAGTATTATTGCGCGGCGATGCGCCCTGAAAAGGCCTATTTAATGTGTGCGCTGTAAAGTGTGTGTGTGTACACAAGAGTTTAGTACTTTTCTCTATTTCACTGGGATCCCATAAGCAGATCCAGACTTATTGGCAACAGGACCACCTTAGAAGCACACTTCTCCAAGTTCATAAAAAAAAAACTTTTTAAAATCGGTACAGAAATTATGGCGTAACCGATTAACATACATACATACATATTATTCTTTCTTTACTTTAACATATATAGAAAAGTATATATAAGCAAAACGTATAACCTTCTCCTTTTTTAATTGGGTTAAAAAATCGTTCCGATGTTACGTATAAGAAGAACAAACAAATACATATTTGTGTTAATTATATTAGTATGAATATCAATATATGAACTCAAGAATAAGGATTCTATATCTAATCTACAGAATGTAATGTTTATTTAACGATTTGTTAACGGATTATGTTTTAACACACCCTATTCCCAGAAACGCACTAACTTGGTCAAAATAATAGACCAAGATACGATCATAACAATGGAAACATACTAACAAATACAGAGCCTATACCATGAGTTGGTCAGCCCCGGATCTTAAATTTTTTTTAGGCGGGGCAAAAACTGAAAAATGCC
>NJDD01002615.1:17109-31069 GCA_002245505.1 Calephelis nemesis
CCCGCCGCGGAGAACCACGAGTCAGACGGGATGGCGCCCGACGAGGTCTGAACCACTCACGTAAGTCTAACCAATCGAATTACACTGCAATCATTGTAGGGACTTGATAAACATTTTTGAATTTATTGTCATAAATATACAATTCAATAATAATAAAAGAAAGTATAATGATTAGCAAAGGCTGTCTTTTTTATATGTAGAAGAGAAGACAAAAACAACTTTGTATCGATGTTACTCAAATACTTACAATTTTGCTGATTACTAAGGGCATTTTTACAAACATCCAAAATTATATCTCGGGAAAAATACAACTACATAAAGTTCGCCTCTAGTTAAGCTATATTTCTGTTTTGTAAACAAATTTTCGTATTCACAAAAACAAATTGACAGAAATGTTCAATGTTGAAGATATTATATTAATGTGATTCTTTTCATATTATATGTACCAGTATAAAGAGTTTTACACTTCTAGAGGGAACTTCCAAAAATATCAAACAATTTGTCTGTATTTTTTATAATCTCGATAAAATTACATAAAAACATTGAAAAACATTGTTTTTCCTGTAAAAATATTGTGATTATTTGTATTTTTGAGGGAAAATAAATATTTTTTGTATTTGTTTCGTTCATAATTTGTAGTTAGCATGTGATAACAATGATAGAAGATATCTGAAACCTTACTATCAAAAAAGTCAATTCGATTGGTTTGACTGTATATTTTAAATGATATTAGACAATAAATAAGTCTTTGTTATATGAGAAATGTGTATTTAACGTACGACATGGATATTATTTATTAATGTAACAATATCACTATTTAATCCTTTTCATGCCTAAAAAAAATGCAAATTATTATTTTCAGAAAATTACTTTGTTTTTAATAAAATATTACAGCTGTTTGTTTAAGTCATGTTAAAATATAATAATGTTGAATACAATTCTTTTTCTTGACATATTTCACATTAAGAATATTCAAAAATGATATTCTCATGTGTCAAAAATCTAAAAAAAACACTTATTTCAATAAAACTTTAAAGGCATGAAATTGGATGTTATTTTATATATATTATTCTTTCTGTACGCACAAACGAATTGGCGGTTACAAAACTGCATACGTGATTTTTATATTGGCTCTAAATTTTGTTTTTTAAGTCACTTTTTTGTAGAATATTTTAATTAAACTTATATTATCTTAGTTATTTATTATCTAGAACTAGTTACTATAAAGATCAACTATGATCTGTAATTCTTTTAAAAATTGACTGTGTAAAACCAGATGGAGTTATAATTTATAAAAAAAATTGTCAGCCTTGATTCATGCACCACATCAAGATTGTGAACCTATTGTTATATATAGTTGCTCTCAGAATGATTTGAAAATTAATCTGCTAAAATTTTAGACAAAGTTACAGCATTTCAGTGTCTTTGCTCAAACAGACAATAAGTAAATTTAATGAAACAAATGTTCTGTAATGACTGCAGTTTCAATTGTATATCTATTTACAAATCCAAACAGTCAATGTAAAAGAATGTTTAGTTTGCTAAGTGGTCTTTGTAATGTACTGTTAATTCATATATGATAGTTTGCAAATATTTTATTTATTATTTTTTATATAACGCTCTAATAAAAACACATTTTATGCGTTGCACATGGAATCCTGTTTATATATTGCAATGTAAATATTAAGGAAGTGATATGTAATTGTGCCTTATGCGATGCAATTTTACATATTTATTAACTATTGGTGATGTATATTTGATGCATTTAGATTTTGACATTAGTAGACTTCCATTTCGGGTAACTCTAGAATTGACAATTCTTAGGGAAGTGCTTGTGATTGGGGAAAGTTGTTGCAATTGACTAAGCTGAGTTAATAAAATTGACATAATTAAATATTTACTTCCAACGCATGCTCACTTGAAGTATAAAGAAAAAATCTAACTTATTCAAACCGAAGTACAGATTGGCATTTGTTGGTTTAAAAAATTCATGTACAATTTCACTCTAACTTTCATTGTGCTTCTTTGTCGTTTTTGTATCTAAAATACATTTTAAAAGACTCTTATCGAATTCAATTTCGACTTCTTACACCTGTTAATAAAATTATATTTATCACACATTTTTTTTTTAAATCAGCTTTTGCCTATAATTACGGAAATGGTTAAGTCTTAGATTTCATTAAGTCTATCTTAACATGAAGATATGTGATGAAGAGTTTCCAGTAGTAGTAAATTATCATTTTTAAATATATAATTAATTTGCAATTAAATAAATTCATTTAGCGAATCTTCATCTTGATAGCAAAAAATGATTACCAGTATGTATCTACTTTTAATTTAGGTATAGAAAATTCTCGAATTCCGTATTGTACCAAGGGGGCATGCGTTTTCTTAGTAATTTATATATTCTGATGTAACTTATCATTTTATTTAATAATAATATACGCCTTAATAAAGTTATACAAATGTAGGTAGATGGTGTTTATGGCTTGTAAACTTGAACTAACATGTATAGAATAGATTTGTATAGACTGGCATACAATGAGAGACAATAAGAAAGTTATTTTAAATTCATTCAAATCCTAACATACCTGAAATGAAGCGAGATTCATACGAATGGATTGATGCATACGTCAAAATGACGTAAAATATTATTAACATATAGAAATGATCATAAACAGCAATTTGCAATCTTATTATATATAAGAATTTGATGTATTTATTTATGTTATTTAACAGTAAAAAGCAACATTTAAATAAAATTAGATTGTACAGGAGAATGGTAGATAAAATATTAAAAACCGAAATGAAATCCTCATTGTGCGCATGTGGCCTTAGTATAGATGTTGTGTATGGTGCTTTTATTTAATTTAAATGCTCTAGCTTTTCGTATTTAATGGCCAGAACTATTTCTAGTTTTTCTAAGTAGCTTTTTTTACTACAGTTTATTAACATAGAACCTTTTACATGGTATATTGCTTCACTTTACCACCTCGTGGTGACAATTTACAGTGAGCCTCGTTTTTGCTTTTTTTTTAAATTTCATTATACTTGTTAATTTATTCAATTTTACTATCATAGAATTAGTCATCTGAGCAATTATACTTTGTGGTCAACATTTTTAATTTAAAACAACATATTTGGATAAAAAATCAGGAGTAAAACATGGTCATGGTCATATAAATACACAACTTATTTCATTGATTCGAATACTTGACAAAAAAATGTTTCATATTTAATTGTTAATTTGACCATATTTATATGACTGAAACTTAAACCTTTTATTCGAGCTAAAAACTTATACATTACACAAGGATTGAAAGCTATACTCACATACATACATATGTATAGACTTTAATTCTTGAAATACTGTTATATATTGTTGTCACGAATGTCAATTGCCGCAAAAAATCTTAAAAGTTAAATTTACCATACATAATAATATTTAATATAAAGATTATTTTTACAGTTTACTAAAAAATATTTGATAATGTGCCTTTTTCCTTTTTTTTTTAGGTAAAAAGGACTATTTTTAAAAGCATGTCTGGCATGTTACTGTAGAATCGACGTGTTGTTTTGCAATTAACATATATATTAACTTTCCTCGCGAAGTCATGCCATAACGATCATCACTCGGTGTTTTTGACAGCTAGTCACGGAAAATTGACATTTGACAGATGTACCGCTGTCACTTTGACAGCAAGTATTATAGATTAAAAATAAGTATTAAATGATTATAATTTTGTTTTAATTTTAAGATGGCGTAATTTTAGATGTTTAAAATCATGACAAGGCAATTTAGAGTAAGTCTAAACCATTGTATGTGGTTTTGTGTAAGTTATTTCTTGTATTTTTTTGTATGTGATGCTTATGATTTTTTTTCTTATTTATCTAGGCTTTAACATTTAACATATGAAGCAGGAATAACGAGCTATGCTGTACTTATAATAGATTATATTTGAAATGTTAAATATATTTTATATAAGGTTTGTTATTATGCAAAAACATAATTGGTAATATTTAAAAAATACCCATAATTGGTAATATTTAAAAAATACCCATTGCTTAAATATATTGTGCCAAATAGCAGCGACTGCTCAATGATGTTTAAATATTGCCAGTTCAAATATTACCAGAGCTTGTCAATTTTGTAAGAAATGTTATGGACATATGTAAATAACAAGAGACATAGTTTCCAAATGTTATTGAAAATAGTAAAAAGATTATGTAAGTTCTTGCATAAGTTAGTTTACTTAAAATGTATTTAAAACTTTTTGCTCAATGTCCCGGTATATACTAATGCATTAAATTGATGTACATAGTTTTTTTACTTTTACCAAAATAGACAATAGCATAGATATCTCCACTAGTGTCGTTAATTGCTGACATGTCGCGAACTACAGCATATTGAACAGGTTGCGATGTAGTTCATTACATACAGACATTAATATAATTTATCAATTTTAGAGATTTACAAAAAACTGATTTTTGAACTTAAAATTTTTTTTATTTATTTAGTAAAATAATGTAGCCCAAAGTTACACACAAATTTGTACAAATGCGATTATCGTTTCTCGAATTCATGTGTTTTATAGGAATATAAAATTGGTATTCGAAAAAATTACATCAGAGAAAAGGTCATATTGTGTACTCTTAAACTTTTGATAAATAGCTTGGGGTCGCATTCTGTTATAAACAGATACATTTTTAAAAATGCAGCCAGGAAAATGTACACTGGTGTGAACAATTTTTGTATCTTTGATTTTGCAGTTTACAAATAACACAAACTGGTGCTTAATTTATTCTAACATGAATATGTTCGGTGCAAATTTCCAATTTATTCATTGCTAGTTAATAAAATACTTATACTTATGCAATCTCTTGTTATTAACAATAATAAACAGACCAAAATAATTATTGTATGCTTATATAAAAAACCTTCATAATATGTATCTTTAATATTGCGAGATTATATTTTTATTATGTAGGCTAAAAACTGCAATTTGATAGGACAAAGAATTTTTTATGGAAGGCGTCAATAGTGTAATGTGTCATACGTTTTAAATTTTACTTTGTGTTTACTGGATAATTTAAAACTATTTATAGGACGTTTGCACAGCTTTCTACCATTTTCTGTGCAAAACATCACGTTTGCTATATTCGATGATAAATCCCACTTTCAATTGAATCATTATCAAAGGTACTAAAACAAGGTAATTTGTAAGAATTTCTAATTCGCCGAACATTAATATAAAAAAATAACATTTACTCCCCTTTTTTTTGTTTGTTAGGTACAACGAAATGATGTGTTGTCATTCTGATTATGAAACGTTTAGGAAATAATTATTTTAAAATGTTGTTGCGTTCCTAGTGGCGCCATCTATATTTCGCGTTGTCTTGTAATAACAATTATGTATTAGGTGTTAACTTGTGCCTTGTTGTGTTAAGATAAATACTCAGAAATGTTGCAATTATTAAAGTTGAGCAGAAATAAATGTCTATTTTACTATTTTCATTGCTTGTATTATTTTTATTTTCCTTTGTAAGAACTTGTTTTTCGACTAGGAGTAATTTATTACCTAATAGTCTTGCAATAGCTTTTACAGTGTTCTTACCCAAGTGCGTCACGCAAAGGAAGGTATGTATGTTTGTTTATATGTGGCGTAACCCAAACGCGTTGAATAAAAAAATGTGTATTAATAATTGACAACGGTGAAAGGTCTGAAGATGAAAAAAAATGTGTGTACTCAGCGTACACTCGTAAGAAGTGAAACTTCTTTATGACGTTATTTTTCAAAAAATAAGTTACTATATGCAACTTTACAGAAATTAGTTAAATAAAGTTTATTGCCAACCCCTACTCCGCTGGAGAAAGTATACTTCGAATCACGCGTGGTAGGGATAAGAACAAAGATGGCGCGTAACGGAAAAATGTGACGCGTAACGAAAAAATGTTACACTAAATTTTTTTCCAACACCGATAAAGAAGTTTCACTCCAAAAAGGAAACGCCCGCAACGTGATATACTCCATAGCTTATACTGGACTATTAGTAACACCTATATTAAACAGATGCTTGTTAACAGGGTCATTGCTTCGATGATCAGACGGAGGACTCTTCTACTTCTAATTTCTACTGAGCAAAATCAACGTGCAAAAGAATTAATTTATCTTAGCAAGGACTTTTTTTGTTTGCCTATAGTCTTCGATTTACCTGCTTTTACCTACTATCCCACATAATATTTTATTAATGAGAAATATGAAACCTTCGCCTCGGGCCTAAGATCTTGTTCTCTATATGGTCACTTGTTGCAGGTACTTTACTCGAAGCATTTTGTGCAATTATAAGTAACGAAGCGTTACGCGTTTAGACAAACAAAGTATAGTTAAGATACAGATAACGGTACATTGATCACACAAACTGGATATTAGAGTTTTTCTGGTAAGACAGAGAACAAGCACATGGTTTTACGGATGGTAAGAGACAACCGTGGTCTATAGACATTATACATCAAATCGGAAAGTTGTAGATGCATAACTGCCTTGTGGCCGGTGGGTTAGGCTTATTTTGCAAGTTACCGACTACCCTGACCTCAAGCTCCGAGCCGAAACATGACATTGTTACTATGGCGCCAGAAACAACTTTTCCACCAGTTCTTTAACCTACGCTCGCCTCTTACGAGCTGCCTGACAGGAAAGCAGTCGGTCTATATTCCATACTGGAAACCCTTTGACAGGAAGGCAGTCGGTCTTTATTACATACTGGAAACCCTTAAACGGTTGGTCGATTCACATTTTTTCCGTGAGTAAAAAAAACATTTTTTTGTTAAAAGTATTTATTTGTCACCGTCAAAAGCTTCTTCAAACTGTTCTTTACTAATTTTTCGTTTCTTAAATTTCTTAATTAAAGCAACATCCTTAGCTAACTCCTCTAATTCTTGTTCTGTTACTGCTTTTCTTTTTTTGCCTTTTTTACCTTCTTTATTTAACTTTTTCAATTCGTTCCTCTTTTTTCTTCTCTCTTTCTTCGATTCTTTATTTTGCTTGGTTTGCTCCCATGGCTGCGATTTAACCTGTACAAAATGTTTTTAAGTTATGAAATAGGTAAGTATGAATTTATATGACAAACATATGGTAAACATATTTAAAAACAACTTGTTACTGAGCATTTGCATGCAATTTAGAAAATGGCACGCCTGATCATGGGTAAGTTTTCTGAGATTGGATGAGATTTTCCGACATAAAATTTGTAAAATGTATCTATCCAGAGATAATATTAGTAAAATTTTAGCAGTGGTACTTTATCGACGTATAAACTTCACATACAGGGGTGAATTTCTAGAAAAACAGGAGCAAACTACAGTGTCAGTCTAAGCCTAACCTAAGCTTGTCAAAAGCAACCTTAAATCGTCTTGCAGGACTTTGATATATGTTATTTCAAAGGCAAATGTGTAAAGTAAAGAACTAAAACAAAATAAGGCTAACAATTATTATTTTCATTCTGGAGGTTACACTAACAAATTTTGCTGACTCACTCGAGTGTACCGACCTCTCTTTCATTTTGACTTTGTTTATTGACAGCACAAGACTTACAAAAAGAAAAGCCGGTAAATTAGAGTGAATCAGCCATACTTGAATTGATAATTTCAAGACGAAAGAGAGGCCATTACACTAGAGTGAGTCAGCAATATTTGCAAACTAGCAGTTTAACGCAGCTTCGCCTGTGTAACTTGGCTTTTACTGCACTGATTTGATGAAACAAAGCCTAAGCACTTAGGGATAATGTAGCATTCTAAGGGTGAAATAATTTTTGAAATCGGTCCAGTGGTTTCGGAGCCTATTATATATTATCATTTCAAAGAAACAAAAAATCAAACATTTCCTCTTTATACTATTATTAGTATAGATTGGCAGCAGATTTTTGTGAGGAGTTTAACCTCCAGTGCTATAGCTTCATGGTTGCGACACAAGATGTATTCGTTAGTACGCGATCAATTTTCAGTGGCAAAAGGTGCGACAGCATAATGGTAACGACTTGAAAGCATATTAAGACACTCGATTTTTCATTTTCCAAGGCTTAGAACCAATACTACACATACAGGTTGCATACCGATTCTTAGCGGTTCAATACCTGAATACTGCGTCAAAAGTGAATACCTGTACTGTGTGCACACTACACACTAAACCGTTACAGACACCTAGCAAGTACAGTAATAATTAATTTTACTATTTTGCAAGTACAGTAATTATTAATACAGTAATAATTACTTATTGCTACCTGAGTCTAAGACACCCGGTAAATAAAAGCGCGACATTGCCAATTTTCATTTTTATGCATCTATCATATCATTCAAATCGGCCAAGTAGGAACAGATATATCTCTGAATAAAAAAATACTACATAGTATATTTTCAAATGCCTGCCGGTAATATTGAACTAGTGCCGGTATAAAATCATTATACGAATAGTAGATACCAGTTTTAAGTCTGGTACCGGTACTAAAAGTGCAGGTAACACCTCTTGTACTCATATTGCTTTAGGACCATTACTACTGGTTTTCAAAAATACCGATTTCATTTCAAGCCTTACATGCTTGGGCGATACGGCGTCACTGTGCCAGCCCGCGCATTTTGTCTCAAGTCCACCTCGAAAATCTTATATTATATTCTAGCGTTTTCACTATCTTTCTTGCTCTTGTGACGATGGTTGTAGATGGCGGTTTTGAGCGACATAGGATAGAGCGACGAAAAAAAGAGAGGTGGTGCTGACGGATGTAGTCCAATCCTAAGCTCGAAATTAGAGCACCATGCTTGTGTCTCAACGCGCCTTTCCTTGAGCCAGGATACCGGACTATCGAACAGAATATAGATGTAGTGCTCGATATATAAAAATTTAAACAAAAAATTTTCTTACCATTTTCTTTTTTTTCTTTGTCGGCCAAATACCAGTCTTTTTATACTCTTCTAATTTTATTAGCCTACTGGCTTCTTGATGTTTATCTTTGTATGTTATGCTGTTGAAGTCTATTTTTTCAGTTGGTCCAATGAATTGGTTTTTATGTTCCTCTTTGATCTCTGGCATTAGAGGAAGTTTCAGTAATCCGTAACTAGTGGCTATATGACCTAGAGGGAGCTCTTTTAGCTGTAAAAGCAGATTGCACTCATGTTTGGAATAGGCTTGGATGTGAGAGACAAATGCTCGCTGGCCTTTATCTAAAACAGCCCGGTCTTGTTTTTGTTGGTTATGAAGGATTGTTAAAACCTAAAATAGAACATGTATAAATTATTAAAACAACTGAACTGTAAAAAATATAACATGAGAGACGTATAACATAAAAATCTGATTAAGCCATTCAAACTTCTCATGTTGATTCTAAGATGCTTTTTCTAGTTAACCAGTGGTATACACAGTTAGAAAAAGGGTAAACAAAATATTACCAATTTGTTAATATGAAAGTTATACAATGTTACTTCCGCGGGTAGTCAATGAAAATCTATGTCAACCATATGCATCGGTTAGGTACCTACTAATTTCTTAACTAATTTCAATGCTATTTTGTTAGCGCTTACAAGGGACTGATACAGTGTTACATTTTAAAATGTTTAAATTTTTTAGTTCTACATTTTGGAAAACTTTGGTTGTCACCGTCAAATTTGTAGTAAGAAATATTAAAAAGATAGTGTCCACTCTGTGCAGTTTTATGTGTAATTTGTGACTTTGGGTGCCGCGTATTATAAAGGAATGCATATCACTTCAAGTCAGAAACACTGCACACATTCAAACCGTATCGTAAGGTGTCTAGTGGGGTACTAGTAGTAATGGTAATGCAGTGTGTATTTCCGTCTGCTTGTTTGCCGTTTGCCGAAAAAATCAAATGTAATGAATGAATGTTTAAAAGTTAAATCCTCAAAGCAAGAAAACTATGTGCTTGTAATACCAATCTAATTTGTGATAAGTAATTTCTAGAAAAGGAGAATGACCTTATTCCTTAATTTGTCAGTAATTTTGATTTCATCCTTCGATTCCCTCCAGTCTTCTAGAGTAACTTTTTGATTAGTTTTGATAAAGGATATGTAGGTATCTTCAGTGGGCAGTAGCGGCAGCAAGGCGGCGCCCGGGGCTCCAGCACGGGCCGCGCGCCCCACGCGGTGCACCAGCGCGGCGGGAGACGTGGGAGGTTCCCATTGGAGTACCCACTCTACTTCAGGTATGTCCAAACCTCTATAAAGTGTATATACCAGAGCATTTTAATAAAGTGAGGTTTCAAAGTCACAATCACACCAATGGGTTGAGAAATCTCTAATTGTTCAAAACACGTTATGAAAATTTCCTATGTGATACCTAATGCACCTATTTGTGTTAATTTACTTACGATGAGGCTACATTTTTGTATTTCGACATCACAAATTAAAATTACGACCTCGTAATTTTTTATTATTCTATAAGTCTTAATACTAGAAACCCTCCATAGGTGACAAACTCCTCCAAAGAATTTCTATTATCTACTGTTCTCTATTATGAGCTTTTCCTACCCAAGTGAGTTTAGCTATTTTGCTTATCTCATCATCCCAACTCGAAGGAGGTCTACTCTCTATAGAGTTTACTTGGTTTTCTAAAAGTGTATAAATGGAATGTTGTGTGGAATTTGTTTGGTTGTTAAAAGGAAAATACTTTGTCCTTTGTAAAAAACTGTTACCTTTTTTTAGAAATATAAGGCATTTCATTATTTGAATCAGTACTGTATGTATTTGCAAATGAACTCACTATGTGGCCTGAATTTCTTTTAAGTGGTCTGTAGCAAACTGACAAAAAAACTAATAGATTCTACATATTCGTTTTGTGCCATTTGGCTATGAAACCCTAAAAATGGACCCTATGCTTGCCAATGTCTTCTCTTATTCATATCAATCTAAGATACTCTACACAACAATATATTACTCAATTTTTTAGATAATATGAATAATAAAGCCTACCTTGCCATCAAATCAGTACACAGCAATATTGTGTTCTCTGCTATTCTAAATTGCTCTAAAATCTTGCTCCTTTTCTGTTTCATTTTGCTATGAATTGCAAATATTTTTAAATCTGGTAAAAACACTGGCAAAACAACTGACCAATAATCCACACAAGCGCAAGTTGGCAGAAAGAAAATACCCTTTGATATTTTTCTGTTTCTGATGAAATTTAACAATACTAACAATTTATCTTGTGGTTCCACAATTATGTAATAATTTTGTAACGCAATCGGTGTACTTATGGTGGATTTTTCTTTAACACTAATTAACACTGGATTTCGCAAGCCTGCCCTGACCAGATCTTGCAGCTCCTTAGTTTGAGTGGCAGAGAAAAGGCCAGTTCTGCGCTGCCGAGGTAGATATTGAAGAATAGTTGTCAATGTTGCACTGAATCCTAAATCTAAGAGACGATCAGCTTCATCAAGCACTAAAAATTCCTGAAACAAAGAATTTTGAATTGAAAAATGATACCTGCAGCACTAACTAAAGAAAAAAATAGGTAGGTAAATATGTGATAAAAAAATGCTTACCAGTTCCTTAGTCCGAGCAGGAAAGTTTAAATGCTTTCTTTCAGCCAATATGTCCAGTAGTCTACCAGGTGTGCAAACTACTATATGGGCACCTTTCTGTATACTATGGGTATCTACTTCTATTGGACGTCCACCTACTAGCAATGCCTGTTTAATGTGTTCTAATTCTGGTTCTTTAAGAAACTGCTCTATAACCTAGAATTTTTAAAAATGAAAAATATTCAAATAACCAAAATTAAAGAGAGAAACTGAAGAGTATATTGATGATAACTGAAGAGTTGTAAGTCTTGATGATGCTCATAAGCAAAACTGGTAGGATAATGTATTATTGAATTTATATAGTGTGTGTAACATGTGTTTTTTTTTAATATTGAAGAGTATGCATTTTTAATATTAGTACCTAAGTAAAAATTGTATATTTGTTTTTACTCAGTTTTTATCTAAACAAGCTACAGTAAAACAGTAACTATTACAGCTTAATAACAAATGTACAGAAATAGGCTGGTCACTTGTATTTTTAGCTGGTAGTTTATTCATTCATTAATTTATCAATAACAGCAGGTGCTGCTTGAATAATTGGTAAGAAATAAACAAAACTTTCTTCAATTTTTTTGCATGAGCATTATATGAATTTGTGCTATAACTTTTGAGTTCAAGCTCTATCTTGAAGTATAATGTGTAATAAAATTAATTAGAAATCATAGTTCTCTATATGCTATTTTCAAAACAAGTTCAAGAAAGTATCTATATAAATAAACTATGTAAGTAATTAATTTAAAGTGAGAAGTTAAAAGAAAAAGAGTACAATAAGGAGTATTGGTACAGTTGAATTAACAAATCATTTACTTTTTCTTATATCAATTACCTTGAAAATTTGTGTTGCTAATTCACGAGTAGGTGATATTATAATGGCATACACAAAATCCTTCCGTAGTGGTTCATCTTTCCCTTTTTTAATAAGCATTTCTAACATAGGAACAACAAATGCTAGGGTTTTCCCAGAACCTGTGACAGCCTCTGCAACCACATCCTTGCACGATAGAATTAGAGGGATAACTGCTGCCTGTATTGGGGTCATTGTAACAAAACCTTGTTTGTTGATACAGTTCAACACAGGTTTAGATAAGATAGGTGTGATTTTTGACCATTCTTTGATAACCATTTTGTAGAAATTATTTTATATTTATTTATAGACGTCTAAATCCGGATGTTTGATATGAAGTAATAGCTTAGGTTTCTTATTATTCTAACTTTATTGGACTTTTATAAATTGAACTTCACGAAACTCAACAACTCATATTTTGTCTGTCACACTTTTTAAAAATTAAGATAAATCAAAAAACATTTTTTTATTTAAAAACAACGATGGGTAAACGTTATTTAAAACCTAGTGCAATAATTAATACAATGTAATTTGCTAGGTGTTAATTTCCGTAGGTAGTAATTTGTCTTGAATTTGTACAAGTGGCACCGCATGTCAGTACCAAAGAGAATATAATCACTACGTTCTAAGAGACGGCACTTGGTACATCACTCTTAGCTACGAATAATAAAGAAAATCATACCAACTTTCTCGAAAAGTATTTGTTGCCAACATTACATTGCAAATTCTAGTGATGTAGCTGACAGCAAGAGATGTTATCGAAAAATACGATATCTAGTGTTGTCGCAACAAATCGATATCGATATTTTTTATGTAGCCAGCAATGACATTCATATATACATTATTTACTTAATGATAATCTGTGATTTAAATAAAAAAACAAATGAGATAATAAATATTAATTTATTTAAATACAACAACTTTATTTCAAATAAATCTATGAATATAGTACTTTCTTAATACTAATACTGACTTTTTAACATTAACATTACTAACACACTTTTGATATAATTTCTTGCTAGCGTTAATTTATAACTAAATAATTGGGTCCTGTCACTAAAACGGAATTAATAACTAAATGGTTTTCCTGTCACTGAAATGGAGTCTATATCTCAAAAACTTCTTCACTTTACACTCACACAATAGTACAATTCCAAAGGTTAGGTTACGCTGAACACGACGATGTAGGTAACATCTGAACGCAAAAGGTAATTAACGTTAACTTTACATCAACAAAAGTAAGACGTAATACCCAAACAATATGGCTGACATAGTTTTTATTTTACTTGACGTTTGCAGCTGTGTCATAAGTGTCATATTAGTGCTAAAACCAACATAAAAATTAAACACGTTTTTATGTTGGTAAAGAATTCGTGAATCACAAATATAAATTGAACCACGACGATGCTGGAAATTCATGCTTTCCGAAGTTCAAGATAATCTGGTCAATTCGATTGTATGAAAGTGACTACCCACTGGTCAGTACGTCGCAACCAGATACTTCGGAAAAAACATATGGGCATTGGCAAAACT
>NJDD01002616.1:17358-53963 GCA_002245505.1 Calephelis nemesis
GTACGGCCCCACCGACCCGCACACCTCGACCAGATCGATGGCGACCATCTCACCAACACCGCCACTCAGGTAACACGCAAAAGAACCCAAATACACATTCAAAAAGTTTTTTTACATTCATTTTTAAGTTATTCAATCAGCTGCTTATCGTAAGATATCTATAAAAAAATAATAAACTACCTATAATTATTGTAAAACTATTTACTTTCCCTTAAAATCCGTTGAGATGTGATGATCGTTCTCTATTAACGGTCAAGTGAAGTATTCACAAAGAAATTGATGTATTGTGTATTTCCTCATTGCCGCCAAAACTCATTAGTAAGCTGGCTCCTGCTATCCTAAAAACCCTGGCATGACTTTCAGTGAAGATTTATGAGTAATCTACAATGATTAAAGCTCTATTTGCTTAATCGGGTAACGATGCAAACTTAATGTAAAGCCCACGTCAAAAACTAGAAAAAAAGAATACAAGTAAAAGAATATATCATAAAGTTGCTTATTTGCTTACACGTGAAACCATCGAAATGATATTGACGTTTAGCACATTATGGCAGTTTGTCGTATTTTGTTATAATATTTTATTAGAATGTTAATTAATCTCGATAAAAATAAAAAAGACTTGTCGCACTCGGAGACTACCGCGGTAAAGCTATTGCATATGCAAGCATGAGTCACCAGATTGCGTTGCGAAGAGGGATTACGCATGCGCAGTAATGCCGATACAACCAATGCCAGTTATAGAGGCGATTTGCTGAACTAAAGAGATAAGCGTGATCAAAAAGTCATTAAAAGTTCTGCTATTCATAGATAGATGGCAAAACTAAAAAATATCACCGCTGTGCCGGCCAGAGTGGGGGGTGTTAGGTTATTTTCGTTACGGAATTTCTGGATTCGGTCTCCACCCTCAAGGCCCGTGATAGAAGCTATGCAATATCTTAAAAAAAACAGATGGTTGTTTTAAATCTTTTATTCATGTTTTATTATATGGCTGTCTAATGTTTTCACACAGTCATCATGCCTATTCTGTGAGTTGCACGTCGACAAATAACGCGCTCATTGTCGGGAGCTGGCTTTCCTTATAATTTGTCCGCAAATTGAGCAAACTAAAACAAAGCTCTTTCCTTTTCAGATTTTATCAGGGGCACCACACATGATGCCACCCGTGAGCGTTCTATGTCCACTGTTCCTGCAACAATTGTTAGGATCGCAACCGATCGAAGAGTCAGCACAGGAAGATGAGCCCATGGATGTAGATCAACCGAGCAGTGACGATGAAGAGCAAAAGGTCGACCAGCCTCCCAAACCCTCACAACTGTGGGCTTCTTGTAACGAACATGTGAAACGAAAGCGACTAAAGAAAATTTTTAAAGAACGTTTCCTAGATACAAAAACGACATGTGAAATGTTTGGAGTATAACTGTAATAAATTGAAATTTTTGATTGATGTAGTTTTATTTTATATTTGTATATTAAAGGCTGTGAACGTATTTGAATTTATTAAGGCTACCTGGCGAGTAGGTAACTTAAAATCTTGAACAAATACAGGTACTATTTTACCACGCTTTTATTAACTTCGGCGCTGGACCGCCTCGTTGGTCGAGTGGCTAGGGTACTCGCCTAACTGCATCGACGAATCGCGAGGCTCGGGTTCGAATCCCGACGGGGGCAGGCATTTGTGTGATGAACATTTAGATGTCTGCATTTCCGGGTCTGGGTGTTTATTAAATTTATTCTGGTATCTATTTAAGTATTTCTATGTAATAGTATCGTTGACTAACACCCATAACACAAGCATATAATTTGCTTACTTTGGGGTTAGATTCAATTTGTGTGACTAGTCCAGGGATATTTATTTATTTATTGTATTTTCACCTACAAGTCGGATCGGATTTTCACCTACAGGTCGGATCGTATCGAAACTTGATAGACTTATTAAGGGCCGAGGACAAGTAGGGATGCAACATCGTTTATAAAAAATACCGATATCATAATATCGATGTTTTTAAAAATAAAACATCGATGTCTAAAACATCGACGTGACGTTTATGAACGATACATCGATGTTTTATAAAGCATTAGCAGGGTTGACGAACGGCTACGATATAGTGAGAAAAAGAGGTTTCCTATAAAGATTAAATTAGATTAGTTTGGTACATATACTTATACTTTAAATAAAACAGATATAATATACTAGCATATGAATCGTGGAAGAATAACAAAACGTGTAAATAAAAATAATTTGGTGAAAAGGCACAAACACGAAAACATGCAGCGTTTCGTTCTCTTGTTCACTTTAAGCGTAAGAGTGAGACAAAAATAGAAAATACAACGGCGTACGAGTGACTAAAATTATATGTAGATTAACATCAGTATTAGAGATCTACGTTTAAATAAGTTTAAAAAACGTATAAAAGCAAAATTAGGTCGAAAAGGTTTATTATACGGTCTCAGAGTATTTGGAAGATGAACATGCTTGGGGATAGAGGTTTCAATCTTCCACTGAAACTTGTGATTTGTTGTATATTTTATTTAAGTTAAAGTCAGATTGTTATTTATATTTTTAATCTAGTTTATATTGTAACTGTTATCATTGAAAAAAGACAAGCCCGCTGAGTTTCTTTCGCCGGATCTTCTCAGTATGAGGCCGCGTTCCGATCCGGTGGTAGTATAAAAAAATGTCGACGTGCACAAATACCACTTGTATGGTTCAAGTGAATAAAGATTTTTCTGATTCTGAAACAGCTTACGAAATAGAACTTACTGCAATAGAACATCGTTCATAAAACATCGTGCATTATGAACGATGTTTCTGTATGTATCGATGTTTTCTTGATGTTTATGAACGATACTTCGATGTCCTAAAACATCGATGAATCCTTTGCATCCCTAAGGACAAGACAGGAATGTTTAAAAGAGATCAGATCGTCAGAATCTTCAGGACTCCAAACACAAAACATTCCCCCAATATATCTTCGGACGCATGTGCTACATAAACTGTTTAAGTTACGAAGAAATTGAAACAAAATGTTCCCCGTCAACTTATTTATAAAAAAGTCTGTCAAGGCATCTATGGAGATGCGGTGACCCTTTTTATGGTAATAAATAGCATTTTAAAGTAGTCTATTATTTCTGGAGGTGCAAGTATTTAATTTTGAACATAATTACCAAAATATATTGCTGATTGACCCATTTGTCAAAAATCAAAGATTGGTTATTGGCAAGCACAAACTGTCATTTTCATACAGCGACCAATCCTTAATCTTTGCTCCGTCTTCTCAAACTCAAATTGCAAACCCTACTCACAGATAAATACCTAATTGACTAGCTTCATAAAATATGTCAAAATATCAATCTCGGATAGCCATTTGAGAATCAGTATTATTTTATTAACTTCAGGTGTTAGATATTTTTTTACAATTTGTCAGTAACTACTCAAAAATTAAAAATAGCTTTTAAAAATAAAAAAAAAAAACGTGCAAAGGAGAAAATAAATACGCAACAGTTTCAAAACCAAACTGTAAAATTCTCTAAAAAAAGTAGTAAATATTTTTTATATTTTTTTATATTTTACGAGGCAAATATTTCTAAGTAGTGAATAATTTAAACTTAAGACAAGATTTTTTTTAATTTTTACACCTAAGTTGAAAAAATATGCATATTACATTTTAGCAACTCCATAGGCACGTTCGATGAAAAATAAACGAAACCTACGAATTAAATACATAAAGTATAACAATAAACTCATTAAAATAATTTATGCGCAGTAAAACTGCAAAAACCGAGGTCCATATCAATAAGGACTTTAGTCCATATCAATAAGGACTCTAGGTAGGTACACAAAAATTAAGAATTTTTCTCGGTTTCCCTTTGCCCCTGACCCCCTCAGAAGTACGCTCTTTCAATTACAAAAAAAATGTATTTCATAATCTGTACCTAAATTACAGAGAAATCGATCAATACACAAATAAATATAGAAGTCGAACATAGTAGGTATATATGCTCCTCATTTTGAACTCGGTTAAAATATGTTAAATTGTATTATTCTGTTGCCCTATGAATGATAGGAGTCTGATTGATAAGTGTAATCTTTGAAGTCTTATTATTCGTCAATTTGTTCCGAGATAAAGAGTAAATATTAACTCTGTGTAAATGTACCAGTACATATCTAACTATACTTATCTCGTTAAGCACGTAATATACAGTGTAGTGTCTATCAAACATACCTACCTACTTCCTGCAAGAAGCCAAACTAATTTTGTCTAAGTTTTTTTAAATGAATGTGGATTTATGGATATGGAGTTGCTAAATGATACAGAATTAAAAATAATAGCTTCGAATTCTGGTATTGAAGCTAGCAATATTGTAAAATGGTGCCTCGCTCCGTATTCAGATGAAATGAAAGGATACCTTGGTGAACATTTAAAATTGATCGCCGAAGTTAATAACAATGGTGTAGTTTCGGAAAAAAAATTCTTTATCAAATGCATTCCCAGACATGACGAATTCAAAGCTCAGTACTTGAAAGAAACGAGATTTTTTAAGAAGGAGTTTATGGTGTTAAATTCACTATTCAAAAAATTTCAAGAAAACGAAGGTTGGTACGAATAACAATAATGGTAGGTACAATTTTTATTTGGCTGGAAACCAAGGGTACAATCTTTTTTAGTACCTAACGAATGTTTCTATAAAAGCACATAAACTTTAAATTACTGGAATTGAAACTGAAAAAAATTTGTTATAGTAGTATTGCTAGATATTTCCCAACAACCGCGAATTGTTCGTACCTACACAAATAAGTACATAGGTAACTTATCATGGCGGTTGTGACATCATATTATTATTATTTTTTTATGATAATGGAAGGCAAAAAATGTAAAAAATTCACGCTGCCTAGAGACACCAAAGGTGGTAATGGTGCGTTGCCAACCTGAGGCTGGGCCTGTTAGGCCTCGAGTAATATAAGTTTACCGGCTATCTTACCCTCTGAACCGGAACACGGTAACGGCAAGCATTGGACGTTATGGTGGCAAGAATAGATAAGGCGGTGGTACCAATCCTGGCGAATCGCTGCGAAACTCGACCACTTAGTAGGATGTCACGGTGTTAGTGACAGTTAGCCTACGCTCGCCTTTTACGAGCTGCCTGACAGCAAGGCAGATGGTCTATTTTGCAAAGGAGCCCTGTCCAACACAGGGAAAAACTTTCATTTGGAGTTCATTTATTAATTTTAGGATTAAAATCTAAACGGTCTGACAAATAATAAACACATTTACATTTAGTTAATATTAATAAAGAAA
The DNA here is from genome assembly GCA_002245505.1 of Calephelis nemesis. NCBI lineage: Eukaryota > Metazoa > Arthropoda > Insecta > Lepidoptera > Riodinidae > Calephelis > Calephelis nemesis. Next base: position 22,656 of record NJDD01002616.1, read on the forward strand.
CGCCTAGAAATTTTTTCACTTTTTTCAGGAACCAAAAATTGGCGTCCGAAATTACTTTATGCAAAAGAAGGACTTTTCGTATTCGAAGACGTGACAGAAGATGGATATGTAATGCCGTCTCAGTATAATTTTTTAAACTACAACGAACTTATAGCCACAATAACATCGGTAGCCAGATTTCACGCGCAGAGCTATATTCTCGAAGAAAAAAAGAGCAAGGAATTAAAAAGATCTTATAGGATTTGGGAAGACTATAGTGACTATCTTACTGAACCAGAACTCGGTAGAGCCTGGCGTGATACTGGGACGAAGGCGGTTGTAGACACATTAAAAGTTTTTTCCAAGTTTAGGCACGAGCCTGAATTTGTAACACTTGTAGACAAAAATATACCAGAACTTTATCAAAGTGTACTAAACTTGATGAAACCAAGTTGTAAATGTAGGAATGTAGTTATTCACCGCGATTTGTGGACAAATAATATTTTGTTCAAAAGATTAGGAAAAGAAACTCATGCCTTATTAGTCGATTTTCAAACAGTAATATATGCCTCGCCGATGCTAGATGTATCTTCAGTAATTTATTTTAATACTAATAGAGAATTTAGAAACGTTAATACGCATGTAATTTTAAAACATTACTATGCTATATTAAGTAATGAATTAAAAACAGAAGATATTGATCCAGGGTTTGTAATAGAAGAAATCAAATTGCCAGAGTTATACGAAGAAAGTGTTTTATTCGGTTTGACACAAGCAGCGTTAATTGTTCCAATAATAGCCCTAACTGAAGAAAAACGTCAAGAAACATTTGAAAATCCGGAAATGTCAGCAAAAGTAAATTTAATTTCTCGGAGTGAGGAAGTGATTGAACTTGCTAAAGAAAATGAATCTTATCGAGAAAGAATTTTAGAACTCTTTGATGAAATAGTTGAAAAATATATTCTGCCTTCTAAACCCCAAGATTCTATTTAGTAAAGAAATAAAAAAATAGCTTAAACCTGTTTTTTAATGAATATTCCATTTAAATGATAGGTATGTGTTTGTCTTACGATTGCACTGTCTTAAGATGTGCATTGTTTAAAATCAGTCATCAGAAAAAGTGCTAAAGTGTAATCAAATATCTTAACATTAAATCATATTTCTAATTACTGTTAAATCATGTAAGATAGCTTGCATCTATGTAGGTACCTATTATCACTTTAATGCAAAACAATAAAGTAGGTGCCTAGATAAAAATTTGTAGTAGAATCAATCTTCTAAAAAACAAGCAAAGTTCCTACAAAAGTTAATTCTAATGTTGATGCTGTATGAGATATTGCATCCTACAATCTGACATTATAATATTATATATAAACTATAAATACTAAACAACAGTCACTATCCGTTATGTAAATATTTGACAGAAATAAATACGTGGTAGGTACGTTTATATCTAGTGTACTTAAGATTATGTTATGAATATTTACCGTCTAATTACAAACGTATTCACTGGATATAAGTCATGCTAAAGGCTCAACTTTTATGAATTAAAAAATGTCTAGTTTAAACGATTACAACTACATTACTGAAAATGATGTGAAAATAATTTTAAAAAATTGTAAAACTTCTAGATATGTATTAAAAGATTATTCTTTATATAATGCTAGCAACAACATATTAGGATTTATGGCTGATCATTGGAGACTTAAAGTTACCATTGAGAAAGGTAATGGAGAGACAGAAGTGTTGTCTTTTTTTGTTAAAGCAATATCCAGATCAAATGAAGGAAAAGCAATAATGGCAACTGATATGAAAGTTTTTGATAAGGAAATATTTTTTTATTCGAAAATGCAGCGAGAACTTTTCTTTCAAGGTACCAATTTATATAAATTTATTTATGAAACGAGTATGTCTATTCTTAGTTCATTTTATGCGGGCGGGATTAACCTTACCGTCTGCTGGTGGTAAACTAGAAATTTATATTGCAGGAATCTGTAATTATTGCGGTCTGTCATAACTAGTTGGTAGTGTAAAGTACTGCAGTTTTCTATCACCTGATAGAATTATACTTATTTACACATGTATTCGTAAAATAGATTTTTAATAAACCCATGTTGTATAAATTTTTTATAATACATCGTGGCTATAGCCTTAAGGCTATAGCTATAGGTATTTAAATACCACCATCTGATTTTTTCTAAAAATTAGTACCATTAGTCAAGTATGTAAGTAATCATCATGGACGTAATATTATCCAATTCATGATAATTACAAAATAATGTTTGACATTCTACGATCAAATCGCTCGGGTTTCATCCGAGTTTATTTGAATATTGTGGAGGAAACCAGGCAGGTCAGCAAGGGTAGTGGCATTTGGTAGTCAATACTACCTGCCTACTCATGAATTTCCATGAATGAATTTATGTAATAAACTAATATATGAATGTATGAATAAATTGTATGTATAAATGCCTACTTATTTTTAAATCCAAAAATTTCAGATATTAAACCTTGGAGTGCTAATTTTGTGGTTTGTTTAAAAAAAGATATTGTGCTGAATGATTTGAGCGTCCTTGATTACAAGCCAAGAAATATATTTAAAACTTTTGATGAAGCACATATTTTCGAAGCCCTTAATACATTGGTTAGGTTCCATGGGGCCTGCATAATTTTAGAAGAAAAAAAGAGCAGGGAGCTAAACACATTGTATCGATTACATCAACATTACCAAGAATATATGACTAGAGGAGGATATGATATTACCGACCCGTGGTTTATTCAATGTATGAAGAGTGGCTTAGAAATCGTAAGACACTACTCAAAATATTGCAAAGATGTGAATAATCTGAGGGAAATCGAAGAAAGGTGGGAAAAAATTTGGGTTACCGCTCTAGAGATTAGTGACGTGTCTCCAAAGTATCGAAATGTTATTTGTCATAGAGATCTTTGGAATAACAACATCCTTTTCCATTACAATGAAGATAATGATCCTGATGATTGTGTTCTTGTTGATTTCCAAGCAATGAAAGCTCAACCTCTTACGGGAGACATTATGTTGCTTCTTTATTGTAACCTCGATGCTGAATTCCGGGAAAAAAATATCAATATATTTTTGAATTATTACTATAAAGAACTTGAACTTTTATTAGGAAATCATAATGTATCTATAAAGGATGTTATAAGTTGGGACATGTTTATAGAATCAGCTAAGGAGCAACGGCTGTGGGCCGCTGTGGTATATGCGTGTTTGTTGCCAGTGTTTTGGGTAAATGAAGACCTCACGATGAAAAATTTTAGTGATGGAGGTAAATTTAAAGAAATAATGACCAAGGATAAAGCATCTTTTGTGAGGGAAATGATTGAAACCAACGAAAAGTATGCAGCAAAAATTTTAGCAATGTATGACGATATTGTTGAACGGTATTGCTTGAATATGAATAAAGAAAGTATAAAAAAATAATTTTAAGCCAATCGACTAAACTTAAACGATTTAAAGGAAATTGCTTTCTTGCTTGCTGCTGAAGGGACTTGAGGTAAAGATTTTTGTATGTATGTAATATATTTGGTTATGCAATAAAAAACTATGTACTTAAATTTTGTTTTTATTTTGTCTGCATTTATTTGTCTTCTACATTTTTTGTTAAATCATGAACTATACTTAAGTAACGTGCTTAACAACAATAATAGTGTCGCTTACCTACCACGCAAACTATGTGTAGCTACGGTATTTTTCCTGGTTATTAAGGTATTTTTGTGGGTTGCTACGGTAGTTTTCGAGCCAACATAAACTTATTGTCTTCGAGTCGTCGATTACCGTATTTTCTATGCCAACGGTCATTATATCTTTGACTGTAGATGTCACAAAAAGGTCGCACAAGCAGAATATACAGTAACTCCACGAAGCTAAGGATACTGGCGCCGAGGAACAACCCACCTGTTCCTCCTGTAGATACTGTAAAATGGTTAATATTTATTCACTGCCTGACTTTTTTTGTGGCAACGCACCATTAGACTCTTTTTTGCCTACAGGTTGCGTGCACTTCTTACCATCCGGAAATTTATCTATATTATTGCGTTTCTGAATATGCGTGCTAAAATTGTAAACTGTGGCTGATCTGGATAACCTCAGTTGTTTAAGCAGAAAAAGATGCATCGAAATCAGTTTAGTCGTATAGGAGCCATGATACCACAGACAGCACACACACACACGTACGCACGGATGCACGCACACACACACACACACACTCACACACACTGCTGCGATACCACAAACAGACATACCTACACATAGTCATGCATGTCAAACGTGTAACACCCCCTTTTTCGGTCGGGGGTTAAAAATGAGTAAAATTGTTAATAATCATTCAGAATTATTAAAAAAAATAATGAGTACATAACATTTATATACAAGCTTACCGACTAAATCAAGAAATCCTCGGACAACATTCCTTCTGTACCTCTCACTGGGAAGTGCTGACAGCTCTATATGAACGGTAGAGTGGTTAGAACTTATGACCTCTTTGAAATCTTTTACCATGGATATCTCAGCTTCCGTACATGAAGGCAAACAGTCACAGGTTAGTCCAGGACGAGGAGACCATTTTGCTTTTAAGACCTGTTATGTTATTAATATTAATAACACTAAAACTAAAAATGTTCAATAATGAAAACCATATCGGACAAGTCAGATATTAAACAAAAACGTCGGATCGAAATTAGTCCATCTGTTCAAAAGTTATGACGCCGCAGACAGACAAACACACACATCAAACTTATAACACAATGCGATGTCATAAAAAAATCGTTCACTTCTAGATAATACCGATACCAAGATCCGATCAGTGGTTTTTAGGTTATATTCAATACTTGATGTGCCTTTTTTAGTGTAGCTTTAGACAACACTACGTTGTCTAGACGTACTTATTGAAATTAGAATCGATGTTTTGCAGTTTTACTACGCTTAATGAGCTACCCAAAAGGCAGTTAATACATAATTTGCACATAGGTACAATAAACACAAAAATTAAAAATTTTCAATAGCCCCCACAAAGGTTATGTAGCTAAGAACCATATCGATCACGTCATCTTTCAAATAAAAAATCCTCATCGAAATCAGTACAAAAGCTATGATGCCATAGACCAGAAGTTCCCAAAGTTATGTAACGACCTTTTTCGGAAATCAGATATTTTGTAGCACCACCATTTTTTTCACCTTAAGAACCCCGACAATATGTTTAATTAAAACTTTATTCTACACGTCACTTTTCTTAAAAGATAAATAATATCGCCTCTGTGGTCTAGCGGTTCAGGTGTTGGACTTGACAGCATGAGGTCCCGAGTTCGAATCCCGGGTCGAGCAACAAAAAGAAAAGTTGGATTTTCCAATTTTGTAATAAAAAAAATGTTGCTCGGGATTGGATATGTGCCCGGTTGGCAAAAGGCTTGCCACCTATCACATTGTAGTACTTAGTGTCTTCGGCTAGTCGTGGGTGCCCTGGTTGTGCCACTGCCCACCTCTTCGGGTATATGAGCGTGAAGATACTTTAAATAAATAATACAGTGAAACCTGGTTAAGTGAGACATCAAGGGACCTGCAATGTCGTTTCACTTATAGAGGTATTCCACTTACCCAGTGTCTCAGATATACAGGTATAAATAAATATCTGTCTCATTTACAGAGGGTCCCATTAATAGAGGTGAAAATACAGATTTTTTCAGTTATACAGGTGCGATCATTAAATAAAATAACGTGTTATGTATGTAAATGAGTTTTAATAAAAAAGTAAGTAAAATAATTTTTTTGGAATCAGCCATCAGATGTTTTTCGATGTTACAAATTTTATCAAATATGCTTTGGTCACGAATTGATGACATTTCAAAATAACTGTGCAAAGTTTCTAGTGCTTTTACTGCTTCGCGTTTAGAAATTTTTACTAAATTTACTTTCGCGCTTATTTCATCGTTTTCCAATGAAGAAGACGAGAAGGCATGAACAATGTCGCTTTCATTAAGTTATCCTGAAGCTATTAAACCGTCATCGACGTTAATAAAACCTTGGAATGAAATAAATGAAAATTATGAATATCGAGTGTTCGCGCGAAATCTTGTGCCTTGTCCTTCAGAACATTGTTATTCAATTTTATATTTATTATAAATTATTCTACTAATAGTAGATTTTGGCACATTAAATTCGGCATAAACTTCTTCGCGTGTCTCCCCACTTTCATAAACGGATATTAACTTCAGTTTTTCACGTAATGATAACGGTTGTAGCTTTCGTTTCGGCATTTTTCAAATAAACATCTGTATGATAGTAAAGCGAAACTAAAACTTAAGGTAATTAAAGCTTAAAATTTGTATTTACGTACTTAGAATTACGTGTGTTATTTGTGGGTAGAATAAGAATGAGTAAACAAACAATGTTTTCTCAGTTACAGAGGTTTATGCATATAAAATTTACTCACTGTCTCAGTTATAGAGGTAACTATGGTGATAAATCGAAAGAACAAATCCCAGATATAGAGGCTTACCTCGTCCCACTAACAGAGGTAATTCAGTGCCAAAGTGTTGGGACCTCGGCATAAGTTACAGTTATAGAGGTATCTCACTTATCCAGGTCCCACTTAACCAAGTTTCACTGTAATATAACTTTAAATTATTAAGAGTCTCTTTTATTTATTCAAAATTAACCAGTAATAAAAGTCCCACGATTGGCAAATACCTACTCAGTTTGGCCGCAGCAATACCTATCAGCACCTACATATAACTACCTAATTAAAATTGTAGAAAAGTGAACTCTGTACATTAAAGATGTTAAAACAGTTTAAGCGTGGAATTGCAATAAATTTCAATTATTTCGTTACCACCTGGCAATAATTATAAATGTTTTTGCGAAATATAATTAATGATTTCTATATGCTCCCACATATTTTATAATCATTCCATTAGTAGTTTTGAGTTATATTTAATAATACATTATTAATGATGCCCGTCGACATAGATGGTAATTTATACATTATTATGTAAGGAAGTACAACTTAAAAAAACACTTGTTGAATCTTTATAAAAATTCCATATGGCGACTTCTGAATTTTGATGACTTTTGAAAAGGTAGGACTTTTGTAGGATGATTTTAATTTTAGTGAACTTTGAAATAATGAATTTGCTGAAGTTTTAAAAACCAGACTTAAATTACATCAGCACTCCCTAATTTTTTTGAGCGCCTAAGCTTCGAAGGGGTGCCCTCTAGCTGTAGCGTCCACAAGAGAGTGTTCCGCCCACTTTGGGAAACACTGCCATAGACAGACACACACAAACACGTCCAAATTATAATACCTAACCTCTTATTCCGTCGGGGTTTAGTAAAACACTGCCATAGACAGACACAAACAGACACGTCAAACTTATAATACCTAACCTCTTATTCCGTCGGGGTTTAGTAAACCACTGCCATAGACAGACACACACAAACACGTCCAAATTATAATACCTAACCTCTTATTCCGTCGGGGTTTAGTAAAACACTGCCATAGACAGACACACACAGACACGTCAAACTTGTAATATCTAACCTCTTTTTCCGTCGGGGTTTAGTAATTAATGGTTCTTACCGATAAAAGGTGATAATTCTGATTCAAGCACGTGATGTCAGTTATATTGCACTTCTCGTGTTCGGGCACGTCAGGTATGAAGTAGTTGCTGCAATTGCACATGCGCATCTGAGCTTCCCTCCTGCATTGGACTGTGCACGCTGTGTAAGAGTAGTGACGGTATATTTTCAAAATATTCTCGTCTGAATAACGACATTTTCTCTTCTCCGGTGATATCAATCGAGCTCCGACATCATTTTCAATATTTTTAATTGTAATCAAGCGTCTGGAAAGTAAATGATACCACATCGTAGATGTAAAAATGAATCCACATTTCCCGTGGTCATCGCATAACGTGACAACGGATGTACCAATTTTGCTGATTTTTCTTTTTTTATGTCAGTTATCGTCAGGACTCTGGAGGAGTTTCTTACGAGAGAAAAAATTATAAGCTTACTTTAATTCAATATTCATGGTAAGATAGAACGTTTGTCAAGTCGGCTGGTTCTGAAATCCTATTAATATTATAAATGCGAAAGTTTGTATGTATGGATGTATGGATGTTTGTTACTCTTTCACGCAAAAACTGCAAAGCCGATTACGATGAAATTTGGTATGTAGGTAGCTGAAGACCCAGAATAACATATAGGCTACTTTTTATCCCGGAGTTCCCGCGGGATTGGGACTTACGCGAGTGAAACCGCGGGGCGCAGCTAGTATATGATAAACAGAAAAAATCTGTTTCATGATCGACATCCTTTTTGAGAGAAGGTTTTTGGAGAGAGGAATGATCATGACTCCTCGTAGTAACGAAAATGGAAAGACCAATCAAAAAATGTGCGTAATCTGGGGCCGGAAGCTTAACTAGAAAACATTTTAAAATGTATGTGTATTTAGTAATTCGCGGTATAAGAACCAGATGAACGTACCTAATATCTACATTTTGTAAATTTTACAGGAGAGCAAAAATACTGCGGGAATTCGTCACTTCAAACTTTACTAGCTCATTAACAGAGATAGTATACAGTTGGCGATAAAACAAAAGTATTGATATGTTGTCCTACTATTGGAGCAATAAACAATAAACAATTTTTTTGTCTACAATGCTTACAAAGATACTATATTTATTTTTTTGAAGATACGCTCATCTGGTTCTTATACCGCGAATTGTAATATCGCGATGTAAGAATTACTCAAAAGTAGCCTTGCGATGATAATTGTATTAGTTGGCCACTTTTACACTTTTGAATCTAAGCGCTCAGACATAGTTGCAAATAAATATTTTTCGTAAAAACTTTTGGAATATTTCTTTTAAATGTCGTAAAATAGACATAAACAGACAGTTCTTCTGATGGGAAGAAGCAACTGATGTCTAGAGATTCCTTGAATGCCGTCGAGGGATGGCAACATAAGACTAAGATTTTAAGCACTAATTCACATATGCAAGACCCTTGGCTTCGGACCCCACACAACGGCGATTAACGACGCCATGGCGACAGGAATATGTAGACGTCGCTCGGTTTAAATTTGGGTGAGCTGATGCACACCACTTTGCCATCTGCTGACAGGTAGTCAGTATTCTAGAAGAATAAACTGTCACCCACCACTAGCAGGCGCTGAAGTCATCACAACAGGTGAGATTATTTATCCATTTATATCGTCACAGAACAGTACAATGAAGTTATTGTGTCCTTGATTCGAAAGCCAGCTGAGACTGTTTACCTGAAGTATGTCTCCAACCCAAGGTTGATAACATCTGAGCCGATAGTTGTAGACGTGGGCACTTCCTCTTCATTCAGGATGTAAATGCGAGCAGGAATGAAAATGTCGAAGATTAACTTCCCGGGACCAGTGTTTCTATTACTCACCATTTTCAACTTAGGCGGATTCGATTCTCTGAAATTGTAATTGATTAGCTTTTGTAGAAGTGCAGGCAAACGAGCAGCAGTGGAAATTGATTTCCATCGGCCAGTGCAGCTGCAGCTCCAACTGTCTTATTAATCTACACTAAGGTATTGTTTATTAATAAGCAAGCAGGGTTCTCGCAGTTATGTTGTCACAGTTTTAGAAATGAGTAAGCTATCCTCCGTGTTGGTCCGGGCCCCTTTGCAGAATAGACTATTTACCTTCATACCAGGCAGCTCGTAAAAGGCGAGCATAGGCTTACCGTCACTAACACCGTGGTATCTGACTAGGTGGTAGAGTTTAGCAGCGACTCGCCCGGATTGGTACCACCGCTTTACTTATTCATGCCGCCATAACGTTAAGACGTGTTCCAGTTTGGAGGGTAAGGTAGCTCTAGGCCTAGCATCCCGGCCTTAGGTTGGCAACTCACCATTACCACCTTTGGTGTCGCCTAGGCGGCGTGAATTTCTTACCACCAGGAAATCCGTCTGCTTGTTTGCCTTCCAATATCAAATATATAAAAAAAAATATTAAAGAAATAATGTAGCCAGTATGTCACCTTCCTTGTATAGAATTCACTGCGAAGCAAGTGCCAAACTCAGTTTCTATAGGTCTGAAATATCCACAGCAATCGAACGATACGTCGTTCCAGGAACAGTTGCTGATGATGGATTCACAAGGGCTTCTTATCTAAAAGTTTTAATTTTCGTAATAATATAGTGCGTAGTACTATATTAAAACAAGAGCATCTTCACGCCCATATCCCCGAACAGATAGGCAGAGGCACAGACAATGCTCCCAAGTTCAGCCGAAGACACTAATAAGTCCCACGCTTATCTCAAACCGGCAAATAGGCAAATTTTAGATAGTATTAGATGAATTAATTATTGTACTAGATTTATATCGTTTTTAAATTGTAGTTTGTTTATATATATTTTTAATTTGTAACCACAATGTGATTGGTGGCAAGCCTATCACCAACCGGACACATTAGATTAATATAGTTTTAGTGTTCTACTAAAATCTATAATTAATCTAACACAATGATTATTTACAAATGAAAATCTATAATTAATCTAATACAATGATTAATTATAGATTTTAGTAGATTAACATACTTTTAGTACAAAAAATAAACATTGGTTGAACACATGTTTTATTAAACACTGTCTAAAATTAAATTCTCAACCAACAACATACTGCCACGTTATCTACGGGTACCATGTTATGGGTTGCATGTCAATTTCAGATACTGGTAGTAGATAAATCTGCAGGTCACTCACTTAACCAATTTTAAGTTATCACTATCTCCTTTCAACAAAAGGCACAGAGAGAGATAAAACACCTTTAGTGCTTTCAGATCAGTTTGTATACGACATTTTACAGACTTTTAATCTACTGTTCCGAAAACCTTTATTAATAATCTTGAAATTAAACATTTTTAATGAAACCCTGACAAATGGTCCATTCCTTTAAAAGTTTTGATGCCAGACAGAAACACACACACAAATCTAAATTACAATACCTCATCTCTTTTTAGTGCTTTAGATAAATTGCAAAGTATACGGAGTATAATACCGTAACTCTGAAACTATGATCCATAAGTCACTTTCCAGTTACTTAATCACATCAAGTCATCGTCATTGAAAAATACGAAGGGATTTAGTTAAGACCAATCTTACGAGTCCAAACTCGATGGGTTTACCAGTAGGCATTCCAGGGGTTTACGTCTCATGTCTTTGAGCTGCTCCATCATCATACAAGCTCAGTTGTATCTATTAGAAGTCGTTAGTGTTTTAAATGTTAGGTCTCACATGCGTTCAAAAGTGAAATAAGTACACATAGTGCATCTAATATTCTTTCCGATGCCTCCAAAAAAGCTGCGAATGAGCTGATATTCTTAAACACATGGACTATAGCTAAGAACCATATCGATCACGTTAGATTTCAAATAAAAAAACCACATCAAAATCCGTCCATCCGCAGAAGAGCTACGACGACACAGACAGACAGACATACACATACATGAATTATGTAATCTTTCCTCGCATTTTACGAGCTGCCCTGTAGGAAGATCTTTTCTACATACAAACCAAGACCAGCACAGGGATAATGAATAATTGGCCAATGTTAATTGTCTCGACGTACCAAGTTCGCGTAATGGTACAAGTTAGACTCCAAGCACTCTGGCAAGTGAATGTTCAAACCACAGAACTCTGGTATATAGTATGCTATACCCTTGAAAAACGCCAGCTCCCTCAAAACTTCTTCCATATTAAAATCATGGCCAGCACCCCATAGCCTGTAAAATAATGAATTTAATAATAAAATGTCTTCACGCTTCACATACGGTGAGTATCGAGTGCGAAATCCACAATCTTGGTAGACCTAAGATAGACATCTTCCTCAACATTCATAACCCTTTCCATACAAAAAAGCCAGTTTCGGAGACTCTTGACACCACCCTCAGATAATACCCGAGTGATTTGATCGTGGAATGTCAACCTTTGTCTCCTCGGGTACCTATATCTATCCATGTTCTTTTTTTTTATATAGAAGAGGAGACAAACGAGCAAGTGGGTCACCTGGGGAGGTTACCATAAGCTCTTAAAACAGTACTATTTTAACAATAACTGTCAGTCGAGAAAGACAACCTTATAACTTATACCATAAAGTTGCTTATAAAGGCAGTCATTTAGCAAGATGGAAATAATACTGCTTTAAGCGTTCATGGTAGGGCCCCTGATGGAAAATGATCACAGACATCCGCAACACCAGGAGTATCACAGATGCGTTGCCGACCTTTAAGGAATGAGTACGCTCTTTTCTTGAAGGTTCCTAAGTTATAATCGTTTGGGAATACCGCCCTTGGTAACTGATTCCACAAATGTGTTAAACGAGGTAAAAAATGTCTTCGGAATCGCACAGTTGTAGACTATTGTAGAGATGATTTGCTTTAAGCTCTGACGTGATGTCCGAAAGTGGTGTTCGCATTGTATATGTGATTTATCAATCTTTCATCTGTCATTCATTCGTTCAATAACAAATAAGTTGTTACATTGAACTAATTTTAAAGTTATTTGAGGCAAATCATATACTACTGCTACAATTATTTTTTTATATCTGAGATCAGCCACTAACCACACGGCTCTCTTGATAGTAAGAGGCAATCGTGGCCTAGAGACACCATAGATGTTACAGGTAGGTACGTCGCTGCTCTAAGGCTGGGATATTAAACCTATTCTGCAAGACTACCGGCTACCCTGCCTTCAGAACCGGAAAATGATAGGCATAGGTAAAGCGTTGGATACCTAACCGGGCAAGTTGCTGCGTAGCACCACAGTCTTAGTAGAATTCTTAATACTGTGGTAGCACTCTACCACCAGTAGTCTTGTTGGTAATGACTTATATATAAACCGGCTCTCGTCTCTTACGAGCTATCTGAGAGAGAAGCAGATGATATATTCTACTCAATGGACACAGACCAACATGGTGAAAAACAAATTATGAAACAAGAAATAAAAATATTTAGTAACCCTACATAACCTACGTGTATCTTCACGCCCATATACCCGAAGAGGTAGGCAGAGGCACAACCAGGGCACCCACGACTAGCCGAAGACACTAAGTCCCACAATGTGATAGGTGGCAAGCCTATCGCCAACCGGGCACATTTCCAATCCCGACCAACATTTTTTTAATTAGAAAATTGGAAAAATCCAATTTTCTTTTTGTTGGCCGACCCGGGATTCTAACCCGGGACCTCATGCAGTCAAGTCCAACACCCGGACCGCTAGACCACAGAGGCGATGTGACCTACGTGTAATATAGCCAAGAAGTACATCAATAGTATTATATCCATATATTACTTATTCGTGTCGTATAATGACAATGTCATGTTTTGGTCATAAGGGTAGCGGGTCGATTTGCACAGCAGGCAAAATCCCAGTCACTGAACAGCCGCACACCTATAACATCAAAGGTTTCTAAAGACCAGGTTATCTCTTCCATGAAGAGAGACGTATGCTTGATTGCTGTTGTCTGACTCATAAAAAGGCTTTATTAATCAAGCGGTTCTGTGTAAGCTACTGTGTGTTTCTTTAATAAAAATTACATTATAAAATTTGTTAGCTAACGTAATTAAAATTGTTTGTATACCTATGTAATATTATCTACACAGACTATAAACTTTTTATCAGACAGTAAAGGACGAGCAGATATAGCTGTAATTTTGACCTTTAATAAGGTAGTAGCGTTTCAGTTCCGAGTACATCCATCGTAATTAGGAGAATATACAATCCACTTCTTTAATTCCTATCTATATGTCTTAATATAGGCATTTCTTGTGTTCGTGTGTTTGTCACTGTACTCCTCCTAGACGGCTGGAGCGATTTCGATGAAATTTTTTGTGTGTGTTCAAGGGGAGTTCGAGAATAGTTTAGATTCACAATTTGGTCAACTGGAAAATGTTTTTTTAATATGTTTTTATTTGTAAGTAGTCGTTGATTTTGGAATGTTTTACATTGGGTCCGACAGCTTGCGCTACTATCGTAATACTGCCAAGCGGTACGAAGTTTGCTGGGTTGGCTAGTGTATACATATAAATGATTCCCCTTTTGTGTCGTCATCGCATTAAGCTTTTTTTATAACATTGGAAGGCAAACAAGCAGACGGATTTCCTGATGGTAAGAAATTCCCGCCGCCTAGAGACACCAAAGGTGGTAATGGTGCGTTGCCAACCAGAGGCCGGGATGTTAGGCCTCGAGCAAAAGTAAGTTTTATCGGCTACCTTACCCTCCGAACCTTAACACGTCATGACGTTATGGCGGCGGGAATAGGTAAGGCGGTGGTACCAATCCGGGTGAGTCGCTACGAAACTCTACCACCTAGTCAGATGTCACGGTGTTAGTGACGGTAAGCCAATGCTCGGTTTTTACGAGCTGCCTGGCACAGGAAGGCAGATGGTCTATTCTACAAAGGAGCCCGGACCAACACAGAGATGGACCAATTTTGCTCATTCTTGTTTTGTTATGTTGGTTATTGTCAGGAGAAGGATGATATAAAGAGAAGAAACTGAGAAAATTGAATGGAGATTCATCTCATCAGCCCAAGCATATAATTTGCTTACGTTGTGGTTACATTAGTTTGTGTAGAAATTTTTATTTATTGTTATATCTCCAAGCATTTACTACATTAGGTGCCTTAAATTTTGATTAGTTATTCTGTTAGTTCAGTTTTACAATCAGTTCCATGTTAAGGAAGTACGGGGGAAGTAGGAAATTCTGTACCGACGACTTTGATTTCGTTTAGGCGAAGATTTTCACTTTTTGTTAAATTTATATACTTATTATTCAGACTATTGTCTGGTCTATTTAAATGAATGCAGCATAACAATATTGTTCATTGCATTTTTATAAAATTAAAAAAAAAAACATTTTTTAACGATTAAACATTTTAACTAGTCAGGTTTCTGAAATAGCCATAGCCATGCCATAATCATCGGCCAATTTTTGTCAGTTTTAATGAAATGAAATGAAATGAAAATGAAATGAAATGAAAATTATTTATTTGCGGAATATGTGTGTTAAAAAGTTGTTAATAAGATATTTAAGAATACAACATATTCTACCACATTGTGAGAAAAGTAAAAAGTTGTTAATAAGATATTTAAGAATACAACATATTCTACTACAAGAAGTTACGTATTTAATATATAAAATGTACATTTAAATCGCAGCACTTATTTACATTTTTAATAAACATTTTATTTATTTATAAACATAAGTTGCATAATTTATTATAATTAAATTTAAAGGTAGATTAATTTTTAGTCCTATCTACCGTACACTACCACCGTTTCCAAACCTAGCCAGTCGGGAGAAGAAACGGCGAAACAAACTCCCCATTTTATTATATAAATCCCCATTATTATATAAATACTCCCCATTATAACACACTCAATTAGAAATTATTATCGCCTCTGTGGTCTAGCGGTTCAGTTGTTGGACTTGACTGCATGAGGTCCCAGGTTCGAATCCCTGGTCGGGCAACTAAAAAGAAAATTGGGTTTTTCCAATTTTCTATCACATTGTGGAACTTAGTGTCTTCGGTTTGTTGTGCCTCTGCTTACCCCTTCGGGGATGTGGGTGTAAAGATGCTTTTATACTAATTATTATTTTCGTTTTTGTCAATAGTATTATGTTTAAGTACTTAGTTTATTATCAGAGTAGTATGTAAACTAGATCTTATACCTTTAAACGAGCAATTCTTGTATATATATAATTGGAATCTCGGAATCGGCTCCAACGATTTTCATGAAATTTAGTATATAGGGGGTTTCGGGGGCGATAAATCGATCTAGCTAGGAAGCATTTTTAGAAAATGTCACACGGTTTTATTGTTGTTGTTAAGTAACGAAGTCCGTTGTTAAGTAACGAAGTCAATGATTGTTTGCTTTGAGGTTAGACTTTTTAAATTTTCGTACTTAAATATAATTTCCAAAAAACACAATTTAGAAAAAAAAACAAAAAAAAATCATCGGTCATCCAGGTACTATAATGTTATAGGAAGTGTTATCTTCTAAGATCTATAAATTGTGCGCTGTCTTTTGGTCTGAGTTTTTTTCTCTATCCAACATTAGCAGTAAGATATCTCTCGGTAGTAATCGCTTATGTGTGTGTGTGTGTGTGTGTGTAATATCTTATAAGATGTCTTATTTTATTTTTTTGTATTAAAGTGTTACATAATTAAGTAATATTTTTTTAATCTTTATCTTACTTTAATAAAAATAATTAATAAAATATTACTCATCCGAAACTTCTTCTAAGCGAATTGTATTATCCATCTCACAAACAGCCACAGCAGGAAAGAATGTGTCCCAATCTTTGAACGTGGTCTCCACGACGAAGGAAATAGGATTATTTTGGAATGCATCGTATTGAGCCTTTATAAGAAGAGATGACGCATACCAGGACAAAGTCACAAATACTGCCCAAAATACTCTAAAAAAAATAATTCAAGGTTGGCATCAGATATGATTCCCGTTTAATGAATAAGTTACATTAATAGTTAGAACAGTTATTTTTTCCCCATTTTCCTTGAAATTTTCCCGGTTTTTCTTTTCACTTATGAAAAAGATCTTAATCTTTCTACTTCTTTTCTTTCTTTTATTTTACTAGGAGGTTGAGTTTCGCAGCGACTCACCCGGATTGGTACTACCGCCTTACCTATTCCTGCCGCCATAACGTTCGACGTGTTCCGGTTTGGAGGGTAAGGTAGCCGGTAAACTTACTTTTGCTCGAGGGCTAACATCCCGACCTCGGGTTGGCAACGCACCATTACCATCTTTGATGTCTCTAGGTGGCGAGAATTACCTACTATACTTACCTACTATTAGGAAATCCGTCTGCTTGTTTGCCTTCCCTTATCATAAAAAAAAAATTTCCTGGCAACTAACACAACAAAAAAAAAGAATTTACGAAATCCGTTCAAGCCTGACGCGATGGCCACGCGTACCGGGGACTCATTTTGTATGATATAGATACATTTTAAAAAACACTTAGGTACGAGTATGTAGGTATTACACCAAGTCAATAACAACTATCACATTAAGTCCTTAGGGACCAGCCTAACCCTCTTGGAAAAGTGCGACCACAATCTCTGTGACGTGAGATTATTTTTTTATTTAGATAGGACTGAACAGTACCTACAAACTACAAACGACTTTAGTAAGCTAGACAACTTTACGTAACTGCTAGCCCATATTAGTACCATTTCTACCATTTAATAGAGTTTACTAGGTGGTTTCGCAGCGACTCATCCCTATTGGTACCATAGCCTTACCTAGTCAATGGTTTCCGTTGACGTGTTCCGGTTCGGAGGATAAGTAAGTCGGTAAACTTACTTTTGCTCGAGGCCTAACATCCCAGCCTTAGGTTGGCAAGGCACCATACCTGTGGTGTCTCTAGGTGGCGTGAATTTCTAACTACATATAAGGAAATCCGTCTGCTTGTTTGCCTTCCAATATCATAAAAGACCACCATACTGCTTATTTTTGCCACCGTACTGTCAGTGCTTGCTACCGTTGTAATCCAGTATGAAGGAATGTTAATAAATACACGCAAGACGCTTTTTATATGGGATCAGACAACGAAGAAGCACGCGGCTCTTCTGATGATAAGAAACGATAATAGGTCAAAAAAACATACTGTTATACGTGCTGTTCTGTGGCCGGGGCTTCATCTGCAATTGTACCGGCTACCCTATCCTCTTGATCGGAGGATAGCACTGTCATTATTACGGCAGGAATAAATAAGGTCGTGGATGGATGATCTATTCTACACAGAGGACCTGGTGCAACATGGGGCTTTGTAGTCCAGCTCTATACATAGTCCAGTATACCCCAGTCATAAAAACTTTCCATGACCCTTTAAGTGAACAAGCGACGTGTCTTTGGTATCTTAGGAAACCCGTTTGCCTGTCCCATAAAATCCCATACAAAAATCCAATCCTACTAAACTTACTTACCTTTCAATCCAGTGTCTCTTGGAGTCAGCAATAAATTTGAATCCGTGTATAGATGTCGTCTCCGGCAAACTTTTTATTCCATCCCACCATATTTCAATATATCTTTGCACTTTTTCCAAAGACATTTCTATGTTCTATATTCACAATGTGACAATTCTGAGAGAGAAATATATTCCTTTTTAACACAACGAGGGAAAAAGAGGGGTGTTCTAAGTTTGACGTTATTATGTGTTTGTGTGACTGCCTATCTGTGGCATCACAACTTTTATACGGATAGACCGATTTCGATGCAATTTTTTTTGTTTGAAATTTGGCGTGATCGTGATGGTTTTTAGCTATTTCACATGTGGGTTTTGACGGGGGTTATTGAAAATGTTTAATTTTAGAGTTATTTTTAAAGAAGACATAAACGAACGACGGCTCATCTGGTAGTAAGTAATCTCTGCCGTCCAGGAACAGCTCCTGCACCAGGGCTCTAACAGGTGCTTTCACGTCCTTTTGAATGAGCAAGGCTTTTTTTGCCAATTGGTTCCGCAACTGGTCTTGGTCTGGCGAGTCAGAAAATATATTCTATGGAATCGTGAAGTATGCAGACGAACGCCGTGTGTCAAGATGTTGGGAGTTATTTTTTTATTTTTAAGTGAGTAAAAGTAAAGTATCATCACACCCATATCCCCGAAGCCGTAGGCAGATGCACAACCAGGGTACCTACGACTAGACGAAGCCACTAAGTCCCACAATGTGATAGGTGGCAAGCCTATCGCAAACAGGGCATATATAAAATCCTGAGCAACTTTTTTTTATTAGAAAATTGGAAAAACCACATTTAATTTGTTGCCCGACGAAATCGAACCCGGGACCTCTTGAACTCAAGTGCAACACCTGGACTGCTAGACCACAGAGGCGATATCTTTTATTTATTCAAATTAACCAGAACTAAAAGTCCCGCTTAAAGAAATACCACATTTTCTTTTTGTTGCCCGACCCGGGATTCGAAGCCGGGACCTCATGAAATCAATTCCAACACATGTTATTCTGTTACTTAGACTGGGTAATCCAAAAATCCAAATAGGTTTGTTCAAAATCGGTACAGCAGCTCTCGAGTTATAAGTGATGTGACCGACAAGATTTACTTTTGTAAAAATGCTGAATCGAGACAAAGGAAAAACGCAGTTTTCATAATTATTGAATTTGGTATGTGGCAAACTGGCAAACGCTTACGCTCACGGCAAAAGTGGAAAAAAAGTGTGAAATGATTTGACACTGTCTAGTCCATCCAAAATCTATGGTCTAGTCTAAGTAATACTATTTTCGTTGCTGTTTAGGCACAAACGGTTTATACTTACGTAATGGGCACCTATTTGCGGCACCTATCGTTAAGTAATGAAATTAAAAAAGTATATAGCCTTCCTACAAGTAATGATTATATCTAAAAATTACAACTAATTTACCAGTAAATTATTGTAAATGTCAATAGACAAATCGAATGAATAGAAAATTGATATTTGTGAGAAAAACACAACTGTTGATTGTATCTTGTCGGCATTGGCCATTGAAACTAATGATGCATCAATATTACATTATCTTCAACAATCTGTAGAAAATAAAAAATAGATATCTGCCAAACACCAATTTTAATTATTATAAATAAGTATCTTTTACCATGCGATCATATTCTAGATATTTCTGTTCAGTAGTGAAAATAAGTAGACGATATACCTACTTCTCTTAGGTCTAATCTATCAAATTCATTAAAACCGGTTCAACAATTTTCAAAATACAAAATTTTGCATTTCGACTTTCGCAACGAACATATTCGAAAACGATTCGATACGAATCTGTAAAATTCCAATTTATTTGTGTTGACCGTTTGCACAAGTAGATAGGGAACTAAAAAAAAACTAAAAAAATTGTGGGTAAAAAAAAACTTCTTAAGTTACAATGGGGCCCACACATTGCAGAACTTGCTATCAGATTGAGCTCAGCAGCTTACGCTGTTAAGAAAATGGGGCAAGTAACTGTTGTCGACACGATACCGCTAGAACTGTTTATTTTAGTTATTTTCACAGCATCATGTCTCATAGCATTCTTCCCTGGGGAAACTCTACTGAGGTCTTGGTCTTGCAAAAGAGGGCTTGCAAAAGAGCGGCGCTGGATCTACTGATCCCCTTCTGACAGCCCCACTTAACAGGGGCCGCATGTCGCCTGAAATGGTGCACCGAGACACGGCGTGCACCATTTCGGGGTTCCAGTGGCGACAGGCAGCCCCGTACTTGCCGCAACCCCCTCTCGACCGGGCGTGCTATATGGAAAACCCGCTTCCTCCTCCATGAGCCGTACTGCCGCTATCCCACGCGGGCCAAGCGGCCCACCACCCTGTGTGCGCTCCTCATGTCCCCTCTTGGACAGAGAGGGGTACTAAGGATAGCTTACAAACTTAGCCTAACCCTGTATATTATGGGTTGTCATTGTCCTGGGGCCGGGTAACCTATTGTGGCTGCCGGTTACCATACCCTCTGAACTGTAATATGACACGATAATTGTGGCAGCAGGAATAGGTCCTTATCCGGGCAAGTTGCATTGCAGCACTCTACTTTTGAAGTGAAAACTTCTTTAGCAGAGTTTGTGCACTTTTTTGGAATGGGTAAAAACTTGTAAACTCGCGTCAGCGAAAATTCGTAAGACAGGGCGCTTCCGCGAATGTTTGTGTTGTCATGTTTGTGTACGAAATGAATATTGTATAGCACTTTCGCACTGATAATTAAAGCAGTTTGTGAAAAATTATTTATAAATCACGGGGAAGTGAAGGAGATTTAAACTCGACTGTTGTAATGTCTATTCTATATATATATATATATATATATATAAAAAAGAAAGTGGTGTTAGTTACACTATTTATAACTCAAGAACGGCTATTAAGATTAGGCTGAAATTTGGTAGGGAGGTAACTTAAAACCGAGAGAAGGACATAGGATACTTTTTATCTTGTTCAATTGTGAGGAAACTGGGAAAAACGACATTTTAATTTTTCCCATACAAACTGAACGGGCGGAACGAAGTTCGCGGGAACAGCTAGTTTTAATATATTCATCAAATTACATTTTAATGACTGCACTGTTGTATAAAAATAATAAGTACTTTTGTCAATATTTTTATTAAGACGTATCTTGACTCTTCTGTCTTCTTATTTTTTATCCAATCGCTTAAAAAATTCTAAGTGTGTACATTTTGCTTCCATTGCGTGGAGCTCGTGATCTCATTCCAATATATCGGCCGGTACCGGCTCATGTATTCGAGATTGGTGGAATATGTGCCACTCATTAGTCGATTCTGTTGCTGCCGACGCATTCTGATCTCTCGCATCAGCTTGACCGTGAAAAAGTAAATGAACTCCAGCAGAGATACGAAGCTGAAGCCGGTGACGAAGCCGCAAGTCGAACCTATATTACCTGAAACGATAAGAAAGCATCTACAGAGGGGAATGACTCTATAAGAATATTAGACCACATCGTTACACTGCAACGTAGAGTGGTGAAGCGATTCAAAGCGGGACAAACTGTACGGCAAAGATTACAGTAACTATTCCCCGTGTTGGTCCGGGCTCCTTTGCAGAATAGACCATCTGCCTTTCTCGCCAGGCAGCTCGTAAAAGGCGAGCATAGGCTTATCATCACTAGCACCGTGACATCTGACTAGGTGGTAGAGTTTCGCAGCGACTCGCCCGGATTGGTACCACCGCCTTACCTATTCCTGCCGCCATAACGTCATGACGTGTTCCGGTTCGGAGGGTAAGGTAGCCGGTAAACTTACTTTTGCTCGAGGCCTAACATCCTGACCTCAGGTTGGCAACGCACCATTACCATCTTTGGTGTCTCTAGGCGGCGTGAATTTCTTACCATCAGGAAATCCGTCTGCTTGTTTGCCTTCCTATAACATAAAAAAAAATTATTCATACAGGAACTGTAAGGTTTCGATGTGTTTTCGTCAGACACAGATCTACGTCCCAAAGCATTTGTAGTCACAGACTCTCAAATATTGGCCAAGCGCGAATTGAAGTATGTATTCGCTAGTCATCAATACAATCTTCTTATATAAGAAATGCTTATGCCAAACACTCATTATTATTATTCAGGCCTTATTCAGTCCAACGTCCCATCCGTGAAGCTCGGGTTGAGCCCCGAAGGTTATTTCTCATCCCTAACTATATTTTGTTCAGTAGACACCTGAATGTTTTTCATTTTTTTTTGCTGCTTGTGTATTTCAAAATTTTTATGTAGGTACTTATTAATAACGTTCAGTAATACTTAAGTACCTAAGTACGTAATTAATAAGTTATAACAAGCATATACAAATAGTGCCGGTTTTAGAACCGAGCGAAAGCTCGAAAACGAGGAAGACTTTACATAGACCACACTAGGGACATTGTGAAAAAACTTTTCCTTTGATATTTCGTACCGTTCTATCTTTACCTACAGTACTTTGTACAAACATGACTAAATTATTCTTAAATATGAATAGAAAACTGGACTGAAAACAAAAATTAATACTTTGTTGCCCCGACGAATTCAGACCTCGAAAATCTGGCCCTGTATACAAAGGTACTAATTTTAGGACCAGACCAATCGATATAATTACCTACCTAATAAACCTCTAAAAGAGCGAATTCTGCACATTTTAGATGTCTAAAAATAAACTAGTTTCAGGCGACTAAAAATGGCAAACATATTTAGATTTTCGTGAGTCTATCTGTCTGTATGATGACCGCAATTCACGCCGAATCTACTGAACTGATCGTAATGAAATTGTGCTGGTCCTTTATGTTTTGAGGAAGGTACTATAAAACATCAACGCATAGTCCGGTTTTTTTTATTATTTCTTAACAAATAAATATCGGCAATGAAGATTTAACCAAATTTTTTTTCTAACTCATAAATTTAGTAGTTTAGAAATTACAAACGTACTAAATATCTTGAAATCCAGAATGTAGAGACACATTTGGTAGTGCAGTTCACATAGGTTCCTTCATGCCAAGTGGGTACTTGATAAGTAGTCAAAGAGTATTGAGTGCCAAGTGAATGTTTTGGTGATGCACCTTGCATTAAAACTCCATATGCATCAC
This sequence comes from Calephelis nemesis, assembly GCA_002245505.1. NCBI lineage: Eukaryota > Metazoa > Arthropoda > Insecta > Lepidoptera > Riodinidae > Calephelis > Calephelis nemesis. The sequence goes on from NJDD01002616.1 coordinate 45,774, forward strand.
TAATATGTGTATTATAGTAAATACATATTATTTTATGACTTACAATTATTATAGTCTGACATCTTGGCCCAACGACGAGTGTGTGGCCATCTCGTCGTTGGGCCAAGATGTCAGACTATAATAATTGTAAGTCATAAAATAATATGTATTTACTATAATACACATATTAGTGATGCATATGGAGTTTTGATGCAATGTGCATCACCACAACAGTGAAGTTCGCCGGGTCGTAGTTTGTTAATGTTTGTGCAAAAATTTGTGTAATTTCAAGGAAAACACTGGCAATTGTGTTCCTATCTCTTTCAAAACAGTGGCCATTGCCAATGTATACAAAATAAAAATAAAATGCAAAATAGATGTCGGTTTTAAAAGTATTAACTCTATTAAAAATCACTTTGTCTAAGCTCCTCAGACATTCCATTTGTATTGGTAGAACTTACTGATCAAGTCGAACCATTTCATTATAACGTTCTGACCATAGCGGTCGGCAACTTCCCTGGCATACTTCACGTGCACAATGGATGTTCCCTTGAAATTCGCGCCTCGCCTACAACAGAGCAAAGGAAATTTATTGTACTCAAACAATATTACCTGCCTACGTGTTCGAAGCAGTAAATAGTTTGTTCTATTTCAAGTACTACAAACAGTTTGTTCCATTTACAGCAATCTATAGAATTAATGAAAGAATACACTTTGTTGTGTATTAAAAATGTGTAATCTATAATATAAAAAATGAATCTCTAAATGTGTTGGTAAGCACATAACTTCCGAACGACTGGACTGATTTGGCTAATTATTTTATTGTTGTATTAGTTATAATCAGGAGATGGTTCTTATGAAGAGAAAAACCAGGAAAGTTGTAGGGGAAATGCAAAAAATAATACTTCATTATTTCCTTACTAAACGGGTGAAACGAAGTTCGCCGGAATAATTAGTATTATTATAATATTATATTATTTAACAACAGGTAGACATACTAAGTCAGACTTTAACTAAGAGATAACGTTCTAGGTTTCAAAGAATGTTTAAGTTGGTATGTAGACTCCGCTTTTGTTACAGGCTTCCATTTGGGCATTAATTTAGTCTTAGGGTACGCAGGAATACTATGTATTAAAACAAAATCGTTAACTAATTATTTCTTTTTATGCAAGCTGGAACAGTTTTAAATCCAAAACCATTGAAGTTATACTTCTTTTGGCGCGTTAGGAAAAAATGATGAGGGTAAATTTTTACGATGCGCGCGCACACCGTCACGAAAAACCGACATGATGAAGTTAGCTATAGATAACATTTTAGTTTTTATTAAATATTAAATAAACTTTATGTAACTAAATAATGTATTATAATAAAATTTTTAATGTATTAAATACCTTTTTTCTATGTTTCTATGGTTAGTGTCATTTTGTCTACAAATGTAAAATAAGGCAAAATATAAATTTTTGAAAAGATTTTTATCTTATTACGACGAAGAAGTATAACTTCTAACGCGTGTATCTACATAAGTACACACACAATTTTTTCTTTTTTATTAAAATTATGTTGGTCGGTTAGCCCGTTTCTTATAGCATCACTAAGTCTCACAACGTGATAGGATAGGTGACAAGCCTATCGCCAACCGGGCGTATATCTAATTCCGGGCAACGATATTTTTATTAGAAAATTGAAAATACACATTTTGTAAATTTTTTTTTGACCGACCCGGAGATCGAACCCGGAACCTCAAGTCAAGTCCGACGCCGGACCGCTAGATCATAGAGGCGTAAAACCGCTCTATTAACTATAATTTTGGTTCAACAAATTAAAGAACATTTTAACTTAGCGTTACTATTATAGAGTGTATAAATTTTAACCGTAGTATCTAAATCTCTTTTGCCAATTTCTGTACGGTCAAAGTTACGGCTGAAGTCTATTTGAGATAAACTTTCAGTTTACAAATTGTTTAATTAGGTATTATTATTTTATTTATTTAATTCGCCCCATTATGGGGCAGGTAAAAGCCTTCAGGTCATACAACCACGTTTTCCGTATTATTTCTTTGTTTCAGTTCTTAATCGTTGTTTATAAATTCTTGTCTGGGCCTTGAGTAAAGCGGTGGTTTCTTTACACAAGCTTGTCTATGAGGTTTGGCGGCAGCGAGGAAATTCGCGATACACTAATTTCTTCATGATTATTTTACTTGTGCACGTTTGCTGAACAAAACTAGACTAATTCCCACCTAAATTAACTAATTTCAGTCGATGTATACACGAAATTCAATAATTATGAAAAAATACGACCATTTTCATTCACGATGGCGCCAAAACTCCAAATTGTTTAAGTCATCAAAAACAATGAATCAATTTATAATCAGGGGGCTGATTATGTATCTCAGTTGCCAACTCAAACTGCAAAAGGGAACGTCAAATGACGTCATTTGTGTTTGCTATCTCTATTGTATTTCTGTTGGTCACTGGAGATAGCAAATATAAAACACGTCATTTGACAGCTATTTGGTGTACACTTTTCCATTTTGAGTGGACAACTGAGTTACATAATCAGCCCCTGCTTTGTGCAACACTGTGAAATAATGGTGAAGTGTGAGTTTTGGCGCCATCGAGAGAAAAGATGGTCGAAGTTTTTTCATAATTATTGAATTTCGTGTTGATATTGAGTGAAATTAGTCAATTTGGTGGCATTTTGTACAATTTTATTCAGTAAAAGTGCAAAAATAAAATAATCACGAAGAAATGAGTGTATCGTGTATTTCCTCGTTGCCGTCAAATCTCATTACATGAGCTTGTGTAATGAGGCCACTGCTTTACCCAAGAGCCTGAGATGACTTACTGACTGACTTATGACTGATGACCAATTCTATTTGATGAAAATTGATATAAAATTTGATGCAAATTTCTACTTGAATAATGGCACAATACTAACATGAATGCCAAAACCTAAAGAAAGAAAAAAAGATAGTGAATTGTCTGTGAAGGACGTCTCCCCTAGTCTCCCTATTTTACCCATCGAAATAGGAATTAGAGGACAATGATTTTACCTGACTATAATATAGTACCTAATCTGTGCTAGTAATATAGTTTCCTAAGCAACAAAAAACAAGATGGCGGCAATCTGTGGCGGCAATGGCAGTATTGACAGTGGAGTATATATTTTATCTTAATAGTTACAAAACCAACATATAATAAAACAGTAAAATGACAACAACAGCGAAAATCAACTTAGCAACAACTGATTTTGAGGTGTTCGGAAAAGTTCAAGGTGTGTACTTCCGTAAACATACCCAAAAGAAGGCCACTGAACTTGGTTTGAAAGGGTGGGTGATGAATACTGCACAAGGAACTGTCATCGGACAACTTCAAGGACCTCAAGCAACTATAGACAATATGAAAACATGGCTAGAGAAGACCGGTAGTCCAAAGTCCAAAATAGAAAAAGTTGCTTTCAGAAATGAAGGGCCTCTAACCAGCTGCGCTTTTAGAACATTTGAAATTCGTCGTTAAATGTAATATTTTTCTATTTCTTGTACGTTTTTATAAAAAAATAAAGTTGTAAAAAAAAGTAAACCTTTTATAGACAGAAGCTTGGTGTTTTTTACGATCTGCTCTATTATCGGTAAGTTTTTTAAATAGACTATAATAGAATTAAGAGTATGCAGATATAAATAAATAACTAATATCCCTAGACAAGTTACACAAATTCAATCTAACCCAAAAGTAAGCAAATTATATGCTTGTGTTATGGGTGTTAGTCAACTATATTAATACATAGAAATAATTGAATAGTATCTAATAGACACCCAGACCTGGAAATGCAGACATCTAAATGTTCATTACACATATGCCTGCCCCCGTCGGGATCGAACCCTAGCCTCGCGGTTGGTCGGTGTAGTCAGGCGCACCAAATGCAAAAAAATAAACAAATACTACAATAAAATACAAAGCTAAGGAATCACTTTTTTACATAAAAAGGTGGCATCTTCATAGCCATTATTCTGAAGTATTATACTAATTAAGTAAGTATCCCTGAAGAGGTAGGCGAAAGGTACAACCAGAGCACCCATGATTTCCCGAAGGTACTTCTTAGCCCCACAATGTGATAGGTAGCAAACTCATTGCCAACCAGGCTCTTATTAAATCCCAGGCAACGATGTTTTTGTTAGAAAATTGAAAAAACACTTTTTGAATTGTCTGACTTTTGAATCGAACTCTAGACCTCATATACTCAACGACAGCACCGGATCACTAGGTACACCACATGTTACGAGTACGTACCTATACGATATACCTATCAATATATAAAAACAAAAGTGTGTGTTCCATTTTCTCATTTAACTTTTCAATACGGCTAAACGGATTTTAATTTTCAGCACAAAAATATTTTAGACTTCTTACAATGACATAGGCTACATTTATTCGTAATATCGAGATTTCCAAAGAAACTAAATGACTTGAAAACAGGCGAATCCGTGTGCTAGTGCCGTGTTAGTTATTCATAATGACAAAAGTTTATGTTTGATAGTTTTGGGTTTTGTAAATGTTATCAGAGATAGTAAATTATTGATGCTACATTAGTTTCAATGGTCATTTCCAAAAACATTCTATCAACAGTTGTAATTTTCTCACAAACATAAATCATTCATTAAATTGACTACCTCAATGGTAGAGTAGAGGGGTTACCTCGCCTAACGCCACCCATAAGCTCTGGTTCGATTTACGACTGAGGCAGGTGTTCGTGTGATGGATATCTATAAGTCTGCATTTATGAATATATGTATGTGTATTAAAGTATTTACATATATATTTATGTATTAACCATTACACAAACACAGGGTAATATTATGCTTACTTCAGTAGGTACTAGCTGTCCCGGTGAACTTCGTTCCACCCGTTCTGTTTTTATTGGGAATAATAAAGTATTGTTTTTCCCATTTTCCCTGCAATTTTCCCGGTTTATCTCTTTACAATCTAGCTGTCCCGGTGAACCTCGTTTCACTCATGCAGTATGGGAAATAATGAAGTATTATTTTTCCCAGTTTCCTTGCAACTTTCCCGTTTTTCTTTTTATAAGAACCTTCGCCTGATATAAATGAATACAATAAAAAAAAATTAGCCAAATTGGTAAAGTCGTTCGGAAGTTATGCGCTTACCAACACATTTAGCGATTCATTTTTATATTATAAGATATGTCATACGATATGTGTGATTTGTCTAGAGATATTTGTTTATTAATTTCAACTCTGTGTAAAATGATAAAAAGTAGTATTGGAATTAAATTGGTAGGTAGTATTTTTATGTTGGTCTTGTCCCTCTGTGTAGAATACACTATAGGACTGTCTGCCATGCAGTTCGTAAGGGACAGACATAGGTTAAATAGGCGATTACCAACAACACTGTGAACATTTTGCAGCAATTTACCCGTGCAGATCTACCACCTCACCTAGTCCATAATAACAGTGGAGGTCAAGGTTGCCGGTAGAAAAATAAAGCTAACTCCCCTGTTATATCGACGCTTTCGTGACATCTATGTCTTTTTTAATTACATAGATATATACAAAGATTCTTGTAACGCGTCTCTATAATTCTAAAAACTAACACTGGATCGGAACGGCCACTAACTGAGAAGATCTGGCGAAAGAAACTCAGCGGGCTTGTCTTTTTTTTCTTATAAATAAAATTTACAAAAGTATATTACATTTCATTAATCTGTAGAGATTGCATTTTTTCTTATAAATCTAATTTACAAAAGTTTATTACGTTTATAATTAGTTTGTAGAGTTGGTATGAGAAGCAATTAACCCCAAGCATTTATGTCTTTTAAATATTCTGAAATTTAATAATAATCCTTACCATACAACTTAATTTTAATATATTTTTTAAATTTATGAAATGGTAAGTCTTTAATATGCTCGGGAAGTTTATTGTAAAAACGTATACATTGGTCCATGAAAAAATATAGACAAAATAAATATATTTTAGAAATAAAATCAACAAACATTTTAGACTTTCCTAGCTAAAATGTAGTTGCTAAGTTGTTGATCTTTCACTTTATACTTTAGGTTATTAATTATGAATATGTAATTTTGTAGATGTTAATGGCTTTATCTTTTTTTTTTTTTTTTTAAAATTAAGCTGTGTACAGTGTAATTGGGTCACTGGATATAAATGTTATTTAGTTAAACATATAGAATAAGTGTAAGTTTTATCCTGTAACCTGTAACTGTGCCTATCTAAAATAAAATAAAATAAAATAAAATAAAAGGGCAGGGTCCTTAACCACCAGGAGAGCCATGTGCTTGTCCCTTGTCATACCATACAAATACTTACAGCCAATCGATTCTGTCCGCATCAGGAACAACGTTTAGTTGCTCAGGATATATTTTAACGTTTGTGAAATCGTAGCTGTAAGCAGTTTTCGAACAAGTGGGATAGCACATGGGACATTCAATACCACCACGTACCATTTCCAGTTCTAGCTCCATAGGGATAGGGTCTACGTTTGGTCGTACCGTCATTGACTTATCTGTAACAAATTATTTTGGTCAAATTTAATCACTTATCTAAGATAAGATATAGTGTTGCTATTGAAACCAATTTCAATAATCGAACTAAGATAATAGGATTAATGAGGCTGCTATAATAGATCAGTTAGAGGGAAGTGGGGTAATTCAGAATGGCGGGTAATTGGGAAAAGCTAAATAACTAATAATACCCCCGCACTATACACCCGTTCTTCGGACGCATCGAGCGCCTCTCAGTACCCGTGCGACAGTAAAGACGAAGTTTTGTCATGTTTCCTCGTGTGATTTGTTGTTCTCCAAATTTATCATAAAAAATGGCGGCTATTTATATTTAGTTTGACTGTTTCGGGTAATTGGGAATGATATCAGGCGGGTAATTGAGAACGTTTAAAATTACCCCCAATGTTCTTAATTACCGCTAATACTACGAGATAAATGAGTAAAAATGTTTTAACTGTACAAATTGTTTCAAATGCCTCGCAATCACACACGAAAAACGGAGCCTAAATAATGTCAAAGCCAATGATGTCAGAAGCAAAAGGCTCACATTTGTCAAAGCTGCTATCGAATACTCTTTACCAAAAACCACCCTATTCAAACAACTAAAACAAAGCAAAGTCAAGTTACCAAAGAAAGGTCTGCACTCTGTATTACCCCATTATAGTATACTCTCAATTACCCCCTCAATTAATTAGGGTAAATATGGACAGCAATGTTTTTTGTTTCCGTTTATGTTTCTAATAAAACTTTGATTTTTATGTTTTTACTTGTGACTTATAGTAAATAGATAAGTAAAGTTTATGTTGCAATAAAAATTCTATGAATATTTTCTATTATTTCTGAGAGTTGGAAGTTAAGTGTTCCCAATTCACCCACTTTCCTCTACTATGCAACAAGTGTTATTTTGCAATAAATAGCAAAAAAATCTTACCACCAGATCTCTAGTAAGCCTGTCTCTAGCTGTAGATAGTTTACTGAAAGTGGTCGTAAATCAATTACCTGCCAACCACTGTTATTTTGCAATAAATATGAAAACATAATATTAGAAACAACACTTCAATAAGACTATTTCCAACAGTTGATCAGCTATGAAAACTGGCAGTAAATCGGTAATCTGACAACCACTATCATTTTCCAACAAATGTCAAAAACACATTAGCAGCAAAACACCAATAAACATATCTCGAACTGCAGATAGTTTATTGAAACTGGTCGTAAATCAGTAACCGGGCAACCGCTGTTACTTTGCAATAAATATTCAGAATATTATAGCAACAAAAGTCGAGTACCTAAGCCTTTCTCTAACTGTAGACAGATTATTTAATTTGGTCGTGAACTAATAACCAGGTAACCTGTGTTATTTTTCAATGATCGATACTATACTATATAAGTATGTATGTGTCTAATTAACAAAAATATCTTAGCAACAAAACTCCAGTAGAACTATCTGTAACTGTAGATAGGTTATTGAAATGGGCCGTTAGCAACCAAAATATTTAAATTCTAATGATGCAGGATCTACACCGATTAAGATATAACAGATTAAATATAATTTGAAAGTATTCGAAGCAATAGTAAATAGGCTTATTATTAGCTGAGTGTGTGGATCCAGCTTAGACTTTTTTTATGACTAGCTTCCGCCCGCGATTCCATCCGCGCGGATGTCGGTCTTCGCGTGA
>NJDD01002616.1:66558-79146 GCA_002245505.1 Calephelis nemesis
CGAAACCCCCTATATACTAAATTTCATGAAAATCGTTGGAGCCGATTCCGAGATTCCAATTATATATATACAAGAATTGCTCGTTTAAAGGTATAAGATTTGGATTTAATAAAAGCTAATGTAGACCGACGCGATCTTTTTTGATCAGTTGGTATTTCTGATGCATTTTGTTAGATTGGCAACGTGCTGTTTTTTTTTGTGGGAATGGTCAACATGCCATTAGACAATCCGACTGCTTGTATGCATTGTTCTAAAAGAAAACATATAATAGGAATATTTTTAGCTGATTAAAATACTAACATTTTAATTTATTTGTACGGGCTGGGCTACTCACGATATAATTTTATTTTATTTGTCGATATTACGATCTAGTTGTATAAAGTCCCGTCGTGACCACGGTCTGTGTAACGAGAGCGAAATATCGACAAATAAAATAGAAAATAAGTCTTGAGTGTCTCGTATAAATAATTAAATATGTTAAAAGTACGCGACGATTTACGTTTAAAATCATGTAATAAAAAAACGAGCATATTAGTGTAAACGATTCTTGGTTTCTTTAGAAAAAAATATATCGATGATTGATACGCGGGATAAGATCCCTATTATCCCTGTATCGTCGCGTATTATTAACATTTTTAATTATTTTTGTAATAAACTATATATTATATACTATTTATATCCCTTAATAAGCGATCTCAGCCACTCCCTTACGTCACATGCTCGACTTGAGAACCGAATTCAATATGTGCACAAATAAACAGAATATCTTTACTAATGGAATGTAAATATGAACATTTTCTACATCCACTCGGAGTGAGGTAACACTAAGTTCGAGAAAGTTACATAACAAAAACTTGCTCTATAAGCATCGGTTATTGTGCCAAACAAGGCTAAGCCATAAACAACTTGAATTAGTAATTCTGCTGTGCAAAGTAATTCAGAGTGAGCCAATTCCGCTTACTTTTTAGGGTTCCGTAACCTTAAACAACAAATAGATTTTAATGTTTTTTTTGGAAAGGTATTTTAATCCTACTATTCGATACTATTACTATTGGTCACTTCTGTGGTCTAGCGGTCCGGTGTCGGACTTGATTTATTGAGGTCCCAGGTTCGGTTCCCGGGTCAGGCAACATAAAATATATACATTTATTAAATTTTCTAAAAAAAATAATGTCCGAGATTGAATTATTCACCATGGCTTGCCACCAATCACATTGTGGGACTTATTATCTTCGGCTAATCGTGGGTGCCTTGGTTGTACCTCTGCTTACCTTTTCCGGAATATGGGCGTGATGATACTTTACTATTCAATATATTTTGTAGGTATTTCGTGGTGGTCCTGCATAAATCTGAGCACAATTCGTTTTCGTTTTCTTTTTTTAGTTTTTAGCGTTATCTTTAGCATCTGCCATTAGTCAAGTTAAAGTATGCCGATGAACACTTAACCGATTTAGCAGAACCGGGCTTAAGTTTTTAAAAATTAGTCATAAGTCGACATACAAAGTCATGTAAGAGTCTTGAGTAAAGCGATGGCCTCCATACTCATGTTCGTTTAGTGAGATTTGGCGGGAACGAGGAAATACATGATACACTTATTTCTTCATAAATACTACTACTTGTGGACTATATATTTGTCTAAATTGACTATTTATTCAATTTTGACGTGTGTGAATTTTGGGTATGTGCACGAAATTCAATTTCACTTTTCTCTTATAATAAAAACAAGTTATACAAATTGAATCTAGCCCCGGCATAAATAAATTATATGTTCGTGTTATGGGTATTATAGAAATACTTAAATACATAATCAAATAAAATTGATAAACCGACCCAAACTCAGAAATACAGACATTTACGTTAATCACACAAATATCTGTCCCCGTCAAGAATCGAACCTGAGCCTTGCGGTTGATTGGTGACGGTCCACAACAAGTGTACTTTCACAAATACGTACCGTTCAAACAATGTCGTTTTGTCGTTCACTAGGTGCTTCAGACCGCAGATAGAAGATTCCAAGCAATACTCCTTGCTAACCGATTTAAGGCTATCTTTTATCAGCTGTGCGTTAGTCGGCTTCCCTCTTTTTTGTAAACGATGTCGATATGATAATTCATAGGGAGAATGAGAGTTAGGTTCCATTCCTAAAAATATATCAGAAAAAACATGAAAATATGATAAATGTTGTCATCTCATTTTGAGGAGAAAATCTGTGGTGTAACGCTCGCTGATCACATTTGCAACAGCGAGATCAGAAATAAAGAAAGAATGCTTTGTGGTGAAAACAAAAAAAGGAATTCTCTTTATTATATAATTAGAAGGCAAACAAACAGAAGGATTTCCTGATGTAAAAAAATCACGCCGCCTAGATACACCAAAGGTGGTAACGGTGCGCTGCCATCCTGAGGCCGGTATGTTAGGCCTCGAGCATAAGTAGGTGAGCTTACCTTACCTTCCTAACCGAAACACGTCAACGGCAAACGTTATGGCGCACAGCGCACCATTACCACAATGGTGCGCTGTCAACCTGAGGCCGGGATCTAAGGCCCCAGAAAAAGTAAGTTTACCGGCTACCTTATCCTTCGAACCGGAACACGTCAACAGCAAGTGATGACATTATCGCGACAGGAATAGGTAAGGTGGTGGTATCAATCCGGGTGAGTCGCTGCGAAACTCTACCACCTAGAAAAAAGCTAGGGGAGTATGTTTTGCCGTTTCTTCTCCTGTCTGGCTAGGTTTGGAAACGGTGGTCGTTTACGGTGGATAGGGATAAATTATTTAACATTCTAAAAATTGTTTGTATTAATAAATAATCATGTAATAAATACAAAATACAGTGTGTTGTAGATTGTAATTAAATAATTAAAAATAGTAATTTGGTTAAAACTTATTAAAATATTTGCACACCACAAGTTGGTAGAATATGTTGAAACGCTTAAATAATTTTGTAACATATTTGTAACACTCATATTCCGCAAATAAATATTTTTTCTTTTTCTTTTCTTTTCTTCTTGTAAAAAGAATACTCCTTCAATGGTTGACATTTCCAGACAAAATCTCTTAGGTAATGTTTGGAGTTTGTACCCAGTGTATCTGAAAGCGTCGGCGGGTTTGTATGATGAACGTGGTGAAAGCTAGCCAGGTCTGTATGGCATGTGACATTTCGCAGACGATACTCGCTACCTTTCCCGCAAAAAAGATGGCGGGAAGATATGTAATATTACGTGTGACTATCGACATGTTATTTATAGCTTACCGAAAGTTTCGGTTTTAGATTACTCTAGTTTTGATCATAAAATCTAGTTTCGAATTACATTTCGGTATCGGCCAAAAATAGCCGAAGCTTTCGGGAAACCGGTAATTTAGTTCAGCAAATATTCCAACCACCTAGGTATTAACTTATCTTATACTAGCGGCCCGCCGCGGCTTTGCACGGGTACATATGAACCTATGAACCCTTATTTTACATATGAACCTTCCTATTCAATCACTTTGTTCATCAAAAGAAACCGCATTAAAATCCGTTGCGTAGTTTTAAACATTTAAGCTTACAAAGGGACATACAGACAGAGAAAGTGACTTTGTTTTAATACCTATTATATAATGATTATAATGTAATATAACTAAATAAATTAGTTATCTCCGTAATTAAATGACTTGTCTGTTTATTAACACTACCTATGTATATGACTGTACCTGTGTATGGCTATGAAAAGTTACGGGTACACTTAGAGTTGCCAACTTTCTTTGACCAAAAAAACGTATAAACTGGTTTGGATAGGAAAAAAATAAAGTATTACGAAGAAAAAAAAGTATTTTTCAAATATTATGTTGTTACGTATTTTTGTGTGCTTTTAGCACATGCTAACATTCTTTTTTGCTATCTTTAAATTGAGTTAAAAGTTTAAATGTTGCAAAAGCTTGATTAACAATCAACATAATTTAAATAAATCAGCAATTCAATTTAATCAATAAAATAAAAAAAATTGCTCTTTTTCTCTCTTACCGCCACTTTTGATTCATTTGATTGAATCAAAATAAATTGAATGGAGAGTAGGTACGAAATATTTTTTTTTTATATTTATTAAGCTATCAGATGCATTTTTAAGTAGGTGTATATTGCCATTTTTCAACTGTACTTTTCAAAATATGTATTTTATTTTGCGCATCGTAGAAAAGATTAAAAATAAAGTATTTTTGCATACTTTATTTGTATGTAAAAGTACAAAGTATAATTACCAACAATAAAGTAGGATACGTTATTATAAAGTATGGTTGGCAACCCTAGGTACACTAGACATCTAATGTAATTTGTGACACGTTTAGGTAAGTTTCGGTTTCGATCGAATCGGTTTTAGAATTGAGAGCAAAGCCGAAAGTTCGGTTTCCATCCATAAATAAAATAAAGAGGTGGTTTTCTTTTTTTTTATTTTTGCTTTGCTATAATTCTTACCAAACAATCTGTTCTTCTATCTTTACTATATACCACATGACGTAATGTTTTTTATCAATGTATATTTCATTATAATTTATTTGTAAGTATAATTTTCTATAGCCTATTAAAATTGTGTGTTTTAGCTAAATAAATAAATTGAAATGACGTGGAAGGTCAACGAACAAGCACTCATGTTTCCTGATGGTAAGAGACAACCCGTGGCCGGACACTGTAGAAGTTATACGTGCGTCACTGTCTTGCGACCGGGATTGTAGGGCAATTGGCCTCCAGATCGAATTTATTACGGCGCGTGGCAGGAATACTTAGGGCGGTAGACCTCCACCCGAGCACGTTGCTGAACAGCATTCTTCCCCCAGTCTTGCTGGTAACCTATGTAGCCTACGCTCGACTCTTACGACTTGGATGTTTTTTTTTCTATTTGGTACCCCGTATCCCAGTATCCCGTACTAACACAGGGGATGTGCGATGTGTGATGACGTGGATGGATAGTGTAATGAAAATTTGTCTTAATTACTTTATAATTTCCACATTGTAATGTGCATGTTTATATTAATCTATATATTAATACGTGATGCCAAAACTTTGGACCCCTTTTTACAAAAATTGCGCGGACGCAGGAGCATAAAATTTGCACACTTATAGTTTATGTGTAAGAGAAGTGCAGGACGCTAATATCTTTCAATAACAATCCTTATAAAGTACATTAAATCAATAAATAAAACATAACCCACACTACCATGCATTTGACACACTCAAATAAATATATTGATTGTAACGATAAAAAATCACAGATGGCGCACTAAAAAGTTTGGAACCAAAGTAGTTTGTCTTGAGAAGTGAAAATGGCGTTCTTATCAACGAGATATTAAAATTTAATAAATAAATAAATAAATAAATACCCCTGGACAAATCACACAAATTGAATCTAACCCCAAAGTAAGCAAATTATATGCTTGTGTTATGGGTGTTAGTCAACGATACTATTACATGTAAATACTTAAATAAATACCAGAATAAATTTAATAAACACCCAGACCCGGAAATGCAGACATCTAAATGTTCATCCCACAAATGCCTGCCCCCGTCGGGAATCGAACCCGAGCCTCGCGGTTGGTCGATGTAGTTAGGCGAGTACGCTAGCCACTCGACCAACGAGGCGGTCAAATAATAATATGGTCAAATTTGACCAACGTGTGACCGCTAGTAAAATGTATTACATGATCTGAATCCTCAGAAGTGCAAATAATTAGAACGTCGTTAGGCACGAAGTTTTTCTGATACACTAAACTTTTGCAAGATCTCCACACTTTATAGAATTTATAAATCACACCAAGTTGCGAAGATGCTCTAAAGAAATCCATCGAGTGTTAAAACGATGTTACAAAATACAACCAACTTTACAAACCTTGTATTTATTTAAAATAGAATAAATTATTTCTCAAAATTGTTATCTTAAAGACACTTCATTTTCTCAGTAAATAAATAAACTAACGCCACAGATCTAGACACAGATCTACAATGTCTTTTGAAAGCTAGTCAACAGAAGGTCCATGTATGCTAAACTACATCAGCAGTATAATGTTTTTTTCATACAAAGCAATCATGGATCTTGGTGACAAAATACATAAGATTAACATGAATATGCTTTATAAAACTAGTGTTTCCAAAACACGATTCATTTCACTTTGCACGATAGAAAAAAAAAACAAAAATTTAACCCTTTTTTGAAAGCAAAACCCAACTGTCTACTTCAACTATGAAAATATCGACACGATTTAATATAAACATAGATAAGTACTATACCTAAAAGACAAGTGTTTCAGTTTTTATACTTTTTTCAAATTACTTTTATAGTGTCAAAAATAGTGATTTGTCGCTTAAGACGTTTACTTTAGAGCGCAATATTTCAAAGTAATCATGGAACGAGGGAGTGCGGCGATTGGCTCTTCTGGCTGACTAAGTATGGGGCCTTAAATACCTATGGACATGTACTTGAATGTCAGTAGTTAAATATTCTATTACTTGATAAGATCAAATGTTGTTGTGGGGGTTAAATACTGTGATTAATCTCTATTGATTTAAATCCAACGAGCATTTATTTGTTCAGTATCGACTGTTTTAGGGATTCGTAGTGAATTATTTCGAAGTTATTCTTGAAACCGGGAATATGACAGTGGCAAGCTTCAGAATCAGAATCAGAAAAATCTTTGTTCACTTGAACCATACAAGTGGTATTTGTGCGCATCGATATTTTTTTAAACTACCACCGGATCGGAACACGGCCACACACTGAGAAGATCCGGCGAAAAAAACTCAGCGGGCTTGTCTTTTTTCAATAATAATAGTTACAATATAAACAAGATTAAAAATATAAATAACAATCTTAGAACAATCAACAACTTAAATAAAAGGCACATCAAATCTCATTACAAATTGCAGTGGGAAATTGAAACCTCTATCCCCAAGCATGTTCGTCTTCCAAATACTCTGAGACCGTATAATAGCCTTTTTGTAGATTAGTTGAAAATAAAGTAATTTGTTTCCGATCGTTTAATACGGTTAAACGGAATGACAGATGAAAGATTGACAGAGCAGATATACAATGTGGTTGGATGTAGGTACACGGGAAGACCAAGCTTGACATTCCACGATCAGGGGGGTGATTATGTATCTCAGTTGCCAACTCAAACTGCAAAAGTGTACATCACATGACGTCATTTGTGTTTGCTATATCTACTGTATTTCTGTTGGTCACTGGAGTGTTTCACATTTGACAGTTATTTGATGAACACTTAACCATTTTGAGTTGGTAACTGAGATACATAATTAGCCCCCAGATCATTCGGATATTATCCGAGTGTGGTGTCAAGAGTCTCCGAAACCGGCGTGTTTGTATGAAAACGGTCATGAATATGAAGGAAGCCAGACAGGTTTGTCAGGATCGTGAGTTCTGGCACTCGATACTCTCTGCCTATCTCGAAAGGAACTTGGCCTAAAGGTATGTATGTATATATGTATGTAACTAATCTGAACAAATCAACACTACGACCTAGTATAGTCATATCTGGTTTTATCCCGATATTATGTTAACAGTTGCCGTAGAAGACATTTACACGTTCAATACGCGGACAAAGCCACAGCAATATTTAGTATCTCTTTGGATTTCACAATAAGTGTGAAGTTTCAGAATTGATCGCGCAAACAAACAAACTATTAATGTAACAATTAATATTGTACTTGTTTAATGTAATGCATTAATTACACATTTATTTTTCCCCGTGCTGGTTCGGGCTCCTATGTAGAATAGACAATCTGCCTTCCTGCCAGGCAGCTCGTAAATGGCGAGCATAGGCTTACTGTCACTAACATCGTGACATCTGACTAGGTGGTAGAGTTTCGCAGCGACTCACCCGGTTTGGTACCACCGCCTTATCTATTCCTGCCGCCATAACGTCATGACGTGTTCTGGTTCGAAGGGTAAGGTAGCCGTTAAACTTAATTTTGCTTGAGGTCTAACATCCCGGCCTCAGGTTGGCCACGCACCATTACTACCTTTGGTGTCTCTAGGCGGCGAGAATTTCTAACCATCAGGAAATCCGTCCGCTTGTTTGCCCTTTTACATTTATTCTTATTTATTTGGGGGCGCGACTGGTTCCTAAATAAAAAGTTATGAAATTGAATATATTTAAGTTGAAATGTTTCAGTGAATCACATGACCAGAAAATAACGAAAGCATTAAGCAATAAATTGCTCAAATATTTAAATTTTATTCGCAACATTTTTATATTGTTACACGAATTTTAACTCGATTGCATGTACAGTCAACTAAAGAAACATGGGTACTGTTGTATGTACACTGCACACCATATCTTTACGCCATGTTCCTTTCTGAGTAGTCTGAAGTATTTTATTTTAAGTTTCACGATTCCCACAAAGCTGCACAGCTTCCGGAAACTCTTGATACGACCCTCGGATAGTACTCGAGCGATTTGGTTCTGGAACTACATCCTGTGTCTCCACGAGTACCACACCATCCATTGTCCATGTCCATCCACCCATTGTCCATCCATCCGCGTTGTATATCTGTAAAACAAAGTCGCTTCCTCTGTTTGTATGTCCCTTTGTATGCTTAAATCTTTAAACCTACAACAGATTTTATTGCGATTTTTTGAATAGATAAAGTGATTGAAGAGGAAGGTTTATATATATATTTTATACCCGTACGAAGTCGGAGTGGACCGCTAGTATAAAATAAGTTAATATATTTAATTAATCTAGTTTATTCTTAATTACGTATTATTAACAGTTACAAACCAGTTCCAGTTTTTATATACAACAACACTTAACTGAAGTTTACTTCGGAATATCATAGGATGTGGAGGAATTGCAAATAAATAAACAAGCACATTTTCAAATTAATTATGTATTTAGAGTATTATAATAACGAAATCGGTTGTTGAGGATGACCAATGTCATGTTTTTGCAATGACGTATTGTCGAAATGAAATTGTTTCAAGCGTCACAGCATATTATCAGGGAAAATGTCTACTTGACTATTATTCAATATCAAAAAACGATTAATCAAAAACTGCAAATGAAATAAAGCATAACTTATTACCTACCTGAATATTAAACACAAGTTAACAACCATTTTTATCAGTCGCAGGTCGCTCAGCTCAATAAGAACATGTAAATTATGAGTACTTCAGTTTCAACTTTGCGTGCATTTGTAACTTTTTAGTTTTCATGAATATTTTTTTAAGCAAACTTGCGATTTCTGAATGGTATGTACTTTTACCTTAGTACTAATAGATACTTATTCTGATCACGGTAAGTTTTTAGATCGTTAGGCACATTTAAGACATGCAAACATATTTTTACCAATACGACTTACTCTTTCCAATAAAACGTACAAATCATATCTATTGTACTTGCTTACATAAAACAGGTTTAGGTAGTAAAACAATTTAGGGTCAAGGGCATATTTACTACAATGAGTATCATCTTTTATGACTAACAAGTAGGTAGACGGTTCTTATGAAGATAAGAGACGACCGTCACCAGATGACACATATGCAACTAGGCTGGCTATCTCATGGCTGGAATCTTAGGTCATGTAAGGCTACCAGCTACTCTAGCCGTCAACATGGAACACTACCATCCGAGCACTTCTACTACGTCAATTAATGTAGGCTACCTGATAGACTTGCATACGTGGTTTAAGATCCTGATCATGAAATTGTAAGACACCAGTAACATCTATAGTGAATATGGGTGACGTTTGTATCTTATAATTTCAAAAACAATCTGCTTCTACGCTATATTATAACGTAAAAAATATGTACTCAATCTATACTAATATTATAAAGAGAAAATGTTTGATTTCTTGTTTGTTTGTTTGAATTGAATAGGAAACTACTCGACCAATTACAAAAATTCTTTCACCCTTAGAATGCTACATTATTCCTGAGTGACATGGGCTTTGTTTTATTAAAATCGGTACAGTAAAAGCCAAGCTGCGTGAAACTGCTATTACTTGTATATTATAAAGTCACAAAAAAACTTTGCCATCGAGGACGCTATGTACTAATTACCAGTGTATAATGAAAGTAAAAAAAGTTATTTAACCTCCAGCTATCTTGTGAACATCGGTCGTCTCGGCTAGTTCCGCAGAGACGGGCCTCGGCGCCGTTCACGTGCTTTTACGCAAGCTTACACATAACCGAGAATGTTATAGAAATTATATTTCGATCCTTTCTAATCGATCTCGATTTCTACAGATTTTATTTCCTATTTAATAACTTTGATGTATATCTCTGTGACTGTACTTCCTGCTCTGGATGTCCTCGACATGTGTTTACTCTACATTTGTATATGTCAACTCCAAATGGCATTTTCTGAGCGTAATTACGAACCACGGTGAAAATTAAAACAGTTGGTTACATATATATATATTTTTTTTTGGTTATGTTTTCGTATGATCTTTATGATGTTATAAGGCTACTTCCTAGTTTTATATAATACTAGCTGTCCCGGCGAACTTCATTCCACCCTTTCAGTTTGTATGGGAAAAGTAAAGTATTGTTTTCCCATTTTCCCTATAATTTTCCCGGTTTTTCTCTTCATAAGAACCTTCTTCTGACAATAACTAACACAAAAAAGAAAGAATTATCCAAATCGGTTCAGTCGCTCGGAAGTTATGCGCTTACCAACACATTTAGCAATTCATTTTTATATTATAGATAGACACAGAGTGAAATATACAGTATAAAATACCACTCTTCGGATAGTATGTACTAAATGATTATGATCACTTAATTACGAAAAAGTGTTTTAAACAAAAAATAAGGAACTTCGTTCCAGAAATCAAATGCCAAATCATTAAAACAACAATCAGGTACATAGTACCCAATATCCTAAGTTATAAATAGACATAATACTGTTGTTTTACAATTTTAACTAGTGGATTCAATTGTGAAAAAGATCAAACAACGTGTACAGAACATTCAGTTTGCATTTTTTCGATTTGTAGCTAGGTATATACCTACATTCAGATTGGTCATAACTCCAGCTTATGCGCTGTACTCGCATTTCAATACATACCTAAATCTTTACATCAAGTTCCTTTCGGACTAGGCTGAAAGTGCCTAGTGTCTTCATTCACTTCAATATTATTAATGTCTAGTAATTTAAAATTCGCCTCTGCGGTCTAGCGCTCCAACTGTTGAACTTGACTTCATGAGGTCTCGGGTTGGAATCCCGGGTCGCGCAACAAAAGTAAAATGAGGTATTTCTAATATGAAAAAAAAAATGTTTGGGATTGCTTTGGCTTGCCACCTATCACATAGTGGGACTTAGTGCCTTCGGCTAGTCGTGGGTGCCCTGTTTGTGCCTCTTTTCTTCGGGGACATGGGCGTGATGATACTTACTTACTTAGGTTTGGAAACGGTGGTAGTTTACGGTAGACAGGGCTAAATTTATTATCATTTTAAAATTATTTGTAAGTTATAACTCAAATTATAATAAGAATAAAACTATTTGTTCATATGAATATTAAAACATTGTGTATATAATTAGTTATAATATACTTATAAAAATATTTCAATATTTGCACACCACAATGTGGTAGAATATGTTGGAAAGCTTAAATAATTTTGTAACAACCTTAACACACATATTCCGCAAATAAATATATTTTCTTTCTTTCTTTCTTTCTTTCTTAAAATTCATATTAGTTGCGTTGCGCCTTTTTATTTTATTTATTGTGATGCAAAAATTAAAAAAAATGCTGTATTTATCCATTAGCGCAGTCTTTAAAGATAGAACTGGTAGAAGAGTCTTGACAACTCGTCCCATTTAATACCACTCACTCCTACCTATTCCAGCCACCGTGAAGTCAGTTCTTACCATTTTTCGTGTCATATAAAGGTAAAGCTAGCAGTCAGTGGACTTATAAAAGAGGCTTTAAATTCCAGTCTAGGTTGGCAACGCAATATGTTTATCAATATCCTTGATGTCTCCCTTTGCCATGTATTTCTCATCGTTAGAAATAATGAGAACAGCGAACTTTATTTCCTACGACTATTATTATTCACACGTGTTACGTTCACGCCACATCAGAATGATTAGAGGTGGTCAAGCAGTGCTTACGTGTTACGTGTGTATCATCACTACATAGTATAAAACAAAGTCCCTTCCTCTGTCCCTATGTCCATTTGTATGCTTAAATCTTTAAAACTACGAAAAGGATTTTGATGAGGTTTTTTTAATAGATAAAGTGATTGAAGAGGAAGGTTTATGTGTATATTTTATACCCGTGCGAAGCCGGGGTGGGCTGCAAATAGGTAATGAGAACAGCGGACTTTGTTTCCTTAGATTAAGGCTTCATTCACACGTACTTACTACATTCACGCCACATCGTATCGTTCAAAGGTGGTCAAGCAGTGCTTACATGTTACGTGTGTATAGCTTTTATATTTTGTGTTCTGGTACCGACAAAATGTGGATGTAGTTACGTCCTCGCTGTGTTGTGACTTATCCTATTAATATTATAAATGCGAAAGTTTGTATGTATGGATGTATGGATGTTTGTTACTCTTTCACGCAAAAACTACAAAGCCGATTACGATGAAATT
>NJDD01002616.1:90180-100725 GCA_002245505.1 Calephelis nemesis
ACTCCGTTTGTGATTTTAAAAAGCGCCCTCGCCGTAAACAATATATGTACTCGGACTGTTAAAGATCAAAAATCCGTTTATCTGACTAAATAGTAAAGCAGCATTTTGCCGAACTAGCAAAATTTAGTAATGTAATTAAATAACATAACATAAACTAAAGAAATATCTTCGCACCTATATCCCCGAAAGGGTAGTCAGAGGCACAACTCACCCACGACTAGCCGAAGACACTAAATTTCACAAGGTGATAAGTGGCAAGCCTATCCCAACTGTGCACTTATCTAATCCCAGGCAATGTTCTTTTTTATTAGAAAAATGAAAATACACAATTTTCTATTTTTATGTTGTCCGACCCGGGAATCAAACTGGGATTCAACCGGGAACCGGGAACTCAAGCCCGCAGAGGCGATTCGCATGAAGTAAGTTATTTGTAAATAAATAAGAACAACAATGTATTAACACGGAAGACCTGGCAGTAAGGGCTAATGGTCTAAGCCTATCCTAGATAGAGACAAATTATTTAAAAAAAAGGAAAAGTGTTTTTGCGCGCAAATAACTTTGTCACGTGCTTGTATCATATTTAAGTAGCAAAGGTTCTATCTACAAAGTTCCTGAGTAGGTACCTACATTATTTTTGTTGACAAAAAAATGTAAAAAGTAAAAGTCTTGATTCAAGACCGGAAAACGTTAGAAATTACTCGGGGATATGCTTATCGTGACTCTCTGAGATTATTTAAAAAAAAACAAAAACAACAAATAATTTCCACAACAATCTCCGTCCCTTAATCTAAACTTCTACTCTACAATTAATTTTCAAAGCTGTGCAATACCAACGTTTGCAATAGAATCCCAAAAACCCTCACTCCATTCGTGATCCCTCACCTTAAAAACATTTTTTTTTAAACAATCTACAAAGATTACAAAATAGGTTTCAAAAGAACCGTTTAACTGACACTATAGTAAAGTAGCATTTTGCCGGACTAACATAACTTAATAATGTAATTAAATTGAAAAGAAATGTATATTTTGATGTATTTTTGAAAGGAAACGGAAATATAACGAAATGTTTAAGTACCTACTTAAAAAACGTTAGGTTATGTAATTCTTAAAAGTTTCTTTTATGAGTTCGAATCACTGTTAAAACTCAATTACATTAATTCCATTACACTAATTAAGTACATGAAGTCCTTCGTGCCAACCACTTCATTTAATTGAGATTGTTTTAATGTGCATTTTTATTTGTTCATTTTTAATTTATATCATCCATTTAAATAGAATAAAAAATACCTTTTACGAGTCCGGGTACCAGCACGCCAAATTTCGTAATAATGGGTTTAGGAGATTTACATGCGCTGCCGGGTCAAAGAGAAACCTTTTTATGTTATCTATTAGATTTTTAGTAAGGCCCTATCATTACAGACAACCGTCTCCAAAAGGCACCATTGATTATAATGTCGATACACAATGTCGATATATGCACTTACGCTATGAGGCAGGAATAGGTAAGTTAGTTGTATTATTGGGCGCGTACTGCTGCACTCTAATAAGTACAGGAAAGAAAAGTATCTTCACGCCCATATCCCCGAAGAGGTAGGCAGAGGCACAACTAGTGCACCCATGACTAGCCGAAGGCACTAAGTCCCACAATGTGATAGGTGGCAAACCTACCGCCCATCGGGCACATATCCTATCCAGAGCAACATTTTTTTGTTATTAGAAAAGTTGTAAAACCAAATTTTCTTTTTGTTGCCTGACCCGGGATTCTAACCCAGGACCTCACGCAGTCAAGTCCAACACCTGAACCGCTAGGCAACAGAGGCGATACAAGTACAGAAAAAAAAGTACAGTAAAAACGAGAAAACTAATTAGTTTTATCTGTGTACTCTATATCTATATTATTATATAAAAGAAAGTGGTGTTAGTTACACTATTTATAACTCAAGAACGGCTGAACCGATTAGGCTGCAAATTGGTGGAGAGGTAGCTTAGAACCGGCAGAAGGACATAGGATACTTTTTATTCTGTTCAATTGTGAAGAAACTGGGGAAAACAACATTTTAATTTTTCCCATACAAACTGAATGGGCGGAACGAAGTTCGCGGGAACAGCTAGTTCATAGATAAAAAGCAACAAAAGCTTGAACTTGAAACAATGATTATGCATAATATGTAACGTTAGATACTAGCTGTTTACTCACAACTTTATTAGTTTAACTTTCTTTCAACTTACTAACTAACTTTCTTTTAACAAATGTAGTACTTTTTGGTTTATTTTTTTTAAAAGTTCCTTTGTTTAGGCTTTAACTATTTACGTAAAATTTTCTCAAAATCAGTCCAACGATTTAGCCGTGAAAGCGTAACAAATATTTTCGCACTTATAATATTAGTATGGATTAATACAAATCTCTTGTAGGTCACCCACAAATCTCGAACATGTTGTAAACAATTCTATGCGCAAACCATTTCGTCTCTATAATTTAATACCCAGTTCCTAACACAACGAGTTTGGACTCACATGATTTCAAGAAGGGTCATCTTAGATTACTGCAACCGCGGTGGTGGTGGCTGTCCATTCTCTACCAGCACTGTTCACTTGCCATCCGCGCCTCGGTGAACTTCATACGAAATTATCTAACATTTCGTAATCGTATTGGACTCAGTGAGTGTTTGTGGAATTTTTGATTCAACGGAAGATTCTAGTGATTTTTTTAAAGAAGCTGGACTTAAGGTATGGATAACTTTTGTGTTGGATGAGTTTTTTTTGTATATATGATTCTGTGGTTTGAGGAATTTGAGTTTTTGTGGGTTTAGCTTGTTCGGTAAACGCTGCCATTCAATGGGGCTCAGGTTCAATTACCGACTTAGGCATTCGTTTGACAAACACTGATGTATGTATGTATGTATGTACATGTGGATTTATGTACAAGTTTTTTTTCTCATATAATAGGAATATACTAAATGTCAAAAACCAATTAACACAATTTCTCAAAGCAGGTATATTTATTTATTTATTTATTCTTCACGTTTTGTAATGAACTAAAAATAAAAAAATATTTAAACCAGTATAAAAAAAAAACTGGTGTTATGTCAGTACGTTAATCCTTATTATGCGAGTTCACATAATATGTTAATATGGCGAAATTGTGTAACTTGTCGCACAGCTGGGAGATAAATTATAAAACACTATATTTACTTTTCTCAGTGACAGTATCGTTTAAAAAAATCTTCCATCCGTATAACCGGA
This sequence comes from Calephelis nemesis, assembly GCA_002245505.1. Classification (NCBI taxonomy): domain Eukaryota; kingdom Metazoa; phylum Arthropoda; class Insecta; order Lepidoptera; family Riodinidae; genus Calephelis; species Calephelis nemesis. The sequence goes on from NJDD01002616.1 coordinate 93,424, forward strand.
AAGGTTAGCAGAAGTACAACCAGAACACCCACGATAAACCAAAGTTGACTAAAGATGTTTAGTTCCACAATGTGACAGGTGGCAAAACTATCGCCAACTGGGTACACCTGTTCAACGATCTTTTTATTCGAAAATTCTAAAAAAAATTTTTTGTTTGTCTGACCTGGAAATCGAACGCAAGACGTCATGGAGTCCACGCCAACACCAACACCTGACCGCTAAACCACAGAGTCGAGTAGTAGGGTAGTTTATATTTCCTAAATCACTAATTCATAACCCATCTTATTAAAAAACCGGCTAAGTTCGAGTCGGACTCGCGCACGAAGGGTTTTGTACTATCATCTATCTATTAAAAATGACGTTCGTTGTATGGGAGCCCTTTAATAGTTACTTTATTATTATTTATTTGGAAGGTAAAATACAAGAAAATATTCTGTGAAAATTTGAAGCATCTACCTTTTGCCGTTTTTAATATTGAGCACAAAAATACGAAAAAACACGTTTATTGTATGGGGACTCCCCTTAATATTTTATTTTTTAGTTTTTAGTATTTGTTGTTATAGCGGCCACGGAAATACATCATTTGTGAAAATTTCAGTTTTCTAGCTATCACGGTTTATGAAACACAGCCTGGAGACAGACAGACAGACAAACAGTCCAAAACAAACAACAACAAACAACAAAAAGACAGTCCGTTTTTACCCTTTGGGTACGGAACCCGAAAAACGTGGACTATCGTCACACTTATCCCAACGTTATTGTATGGAAGCGAGAGTTGGGTATGTCAGAAAGATCATGAAAGTAGGATAAATGCGGTCGAAATGAGAGCACTACGGAAAATCTGTGGTGTAACGCTCGCTGACCGCATTCGTAACAGTGAGATCCGAGAAAGAGTGGGATCGAAAGAAAGTGTTGGTGTTAAAATGCGAAAGGGCATGCTCCGCTGGTTCGGGCATGTGGAAAGAATGACAGATGAAAGATTGACAAAGCAGATATACAATGCGAATGTGGATGGATGTAGGTACCCGGGGAGACCAAGGCTGACATTTCACGATCAGATCAATCGGATATTATCCGAGGGTGGTGTCAAGAGTCTCCGAAACCGGCGTGTTTGTATGAAAAGGGTAATGAATGTGAAGGAAGCAAGACAGGTTTGTCAGGATCGTGAGGTCTGGCACTCGATACTCTCTGCCTACCCCGTAAGGGACTTGGCGTGAAGATATGTATGTATGTATGTATGTATCGTCACACTCTTAATACTAAGACTAAGTAGGTAGAATTCTTTATACTGTGCTATCGTAGGAGTAAAATTATGATGATATCATTGTCTCTATCACATTGTAATAATCTTATGGCATCAGGTTGAAACTCGGAGTACTTTACCCCGTTTTTATTAATAATACTGCTTTAATTTTTACATTGTTTCGTTTCTTTGTAACTATCCCGATTTTTCACAAAGGAGTATGTTCACCAAAATGATTTTTTTGTATGTTTACCTATGTTTTCGTCAATTGTGACCTGATTTCCGAATTTTTTTTTGTACATAGCATCCTGAGTCGATTGCATTATCAGGTAGGTTCTAATGACGGGATCTGGGATAGATTAAGGAGACTTTTGAAAATTTACTTAGATGTAGGCTTTAAATAAATATAAACGGAAATCCAAATAAAATTATTTAATATGCAATTTCGGCCAGAAATATTGCAATTTAAATTACTTTATTTGGATTTAAGAATGAATTTCCGCAAAGTAACGGCTTCCTTTAACAATTTTGTCAAAACGGATATGTCCAGTGTGTATAATGAGATGCATCTCAATTGATGATATAAACTCCTTAACAAACAGACGGTTACTTGTATCTGGTTTTAATAGAGTTTTTGTGATCCTATCCTATTAATATTATAAATGCGAAAGTTTGTATGTATCTATGTATGGATGTTTGTTACTCTTTCACGCAAAAACTACAAAGCCGATTACGATGAAATTTGGTATGTAGGTAGCTGAAGACCCAGAATAACATATAGGCTTCTTTTTATCCCGGAGTTCCCGCGAAATTGGAACTTACGCGGGTGAAACCGCGGGGCGCAGCTAGTTAGGTAATATTATAATACCGTTAAGATCTGGTCTCTTAGGTAATAATCATGTTCTGATCCTTGGTTCTATTTAGTTTCTCATGATGGGGGCCGTAAAGCTGTAAAAGATTCTTTGTCTTTACGGAAACCACTTTTCTGATAACTTTTACTCATCTTCCTGAGGTTTCTGACCTTGGATAGTTTCTGTAACTGGTTTTTTGGTACTTACGAAATAAAACTACTTTATTTTTGGAATTTTTTGTCCCGTCTCGCTAGAAGGCCTTAAACTAAAAGGTATCCCGTTTCTGATAAGGGGCTGGAATATGATATCTGTTTTTAGTTTTTGTGTAATGAAATACTTTTTTGTTTAGTGATATTTAATTGAATCAGACGTTACTGTTTTTTTTAATGGCTAATATGTTGCAAACCCCGAGGTTTTTACAACTTCACCGGACTATCAGCGTTACTTTGCGGAAATCCATTGTAACATATTATGTTAGAATAATTAGCCTTTATTTTAATAATTCCGCTTAATCAGTGTAACTGTTGTGGCAAGTAGTCTTCCAAATTAAGACTACTTATTACTATATCTGTTTCTGTTAGTATCGTCACGTCGGCAAAAGCTTTAAGTTTTTCGAATTAGTTACAGGAGAAATCATCTTCATTTTTTGTCACGCTTATTTAAACTTAATAATCAATGTAGTAGTAGTAGTATCTTCACGCCCTTATCCCCGAAGAGGTAGGCAGAGGTACAACCAGGGCACCCACGACTAGCCGAAGATACTAAGTCCCATAATGTGATAGGTGGCAAGCCTATCGCCAACCGGGCACGTTTCCAATCCCGACCAACATTTTTTTTTATTATTAGAAAATTGGAAAAATCCAATCTTCTTTTTGTTGGCCGACCCGGGATTCGAACCCAATAATCAATGTAATTTTTATCTTAATCTGTATCTATATATTTCTTGATAGTTAGGTATTTATTCATTCATAATTTGCCACCTGTACAATACTCGCCCGCCCCCTAGCTTTAGTTATTAGTTTAGGCGACACGCTTTTCTCATCTCTAAAAAAATGTGTGCTTGTTTGCCTTACAGTAGACATAACAAATTGTAAGATGCCTTGCTCAGAGTGCTTTTTTTTAAATGAACTTATGTGTCTCATAAAAATTAATAAATCAAAATATGAAGACTCCTCATAATAATATTTTTTAAAACCATTTTCGCTGTTTAGTTTTTTATTGTTTTACTGTCGTAGCTTACTCTAGTTTTCAATATGTCTGATTAGTATTAAAATACTGCAACTTTAGTTCAGTTTTGTAATACGTGTAATGGAGTTATACAGCAAGATTTTTTTATCAACATCCAAATTTTTTCTGGGCATAAAGTATCTATAGACAAGTCCATTTATGAAAAAAAAATAGGTATCTAGCATGTTAGAGCACTCAGCGCGTAGGTAGGGAGCGCGCGCTGCCCATAAACATCAATATTTGTGATGTCATATCTTAAGTAATATTTAGTATTTAGGGATACTAAAAGAAAAAACACGTAATTAATTATTTTAACTTAATATCACCATATTAAAATTTGGATGGTGATTAAAAAGTCAGGGTGTATAATCATTATGAATATTCTTGTATTTTTATTTAATTTTTTTATCTATTTACTTTCAATGTTCACACGAAATACATTACCGAATATCGAACATAGATGGGTGTGCTTTAAGACGTAACTCAAGTGGATGTTAATTTCACACATACCTACTTTATATCCGTATCAAAACTCACATTCAGTGAAAGCGTTAAAACTTATTAAGTCAACAGATAAAATATTATCGAAACCGGTTTAGTTATATATATTCTTGCTTCTCACAAATCGGCCCGGCTGTGGGATTTTCCTATAAATTATTTATAACTTTCAACAGCATAAAAAAATATTTTTTATACTATCAAAAAAAAGTAATAGAAGAAGACACTACGACACTACTACTACAATTTGGTTATGGTTTTCTCTGATTTCTTTTAAAATTTGTGCCTAGTACGAAAAAAGTGCTAAATCTAAAATATAATTGGGTATAATACATATTAGGCTTTACGGTAGATTCGACGTAGTTGTCTAGCCTTAAATTTCAGTTTCCAGATTTTAATTTTAAGATCTAATTAAAACCTTGTTGACTTATCAATAGTGACTTTTCGTTTCTTGACCATTACCTTTTTAGTTAAATCCAGTTGTTTTAAGCCAATTTTTATATCTAAATAAGGTAAGCACAAAAATTGGATACCTAACCGTGTCAGTGTAACGAAAAGCCCACAATTAGTGGGTCACTTCTTATAGGTTTTTAGTTTGTAGACCTACCCATTTTTAAACCCTTACGGAAAAAGTGGGGTGTTATAAGTTCGACGTATTGTATACTAGCTGCGCCCCGCGGTTTCACCCGCGTAAGACCCAATCCCGCGGGAACTCCGGGATAAAAAGTAGCCTATATGTTATTCTGGGTCTTCAGCTACCTACATCCCAAATTTCATCGTAATCGGCTTTGTAGTTTTTGCGTGAAAGAGTAACAAACATCCATACATCCATACATACAAACTTTCGCATTTATAATATTAATAGGACGACGTGGTGAGTGTGAGTACTGACACACACGCACGTGTGTGTGGGGTGTGAGTATTTATATGTGTATCTTTGTGTGTACCTTGTATGTATATGTGCACACGTATGTGGTGATCGCGACAGTTCTTGGCTACATTGCAAGTAGAATTTGTCAGGGGGGAAATGAAAAATATTTAATTGCGGAATATGAATGTTAAAAATGTCACAAAACTAAGCGTTCAAACATATTCTTACAGATTATTGTTTTGCATTTTTTTAATATTTATTAAAAATAATTATTTTAACATTACAAGTTTAATTAATTAATAATCACAAACAATTTTAAAATTACTACTTCGATATCTACCACCGTTTCCAAACCTTTAGCACAGAATAAAATGTACTTGGTATCGTTCCTTTAGTGTTATTGTTAGTATTTATGTGTTTTTAAATGGCCTTTAAAGTAATCTTTAAATTAACTCTAATAATAGCTAAATTTAAGCGCAACGATTATATAATAACAACTCTATATAGATATCTTTAAAATACATTCGGATTTCCGAAGCTTGACGAATATAGCCGAAGCGCATAATTTAAACAGTACTACTATACGTCAGCAATCATAAATTGTACATTGCTTAGGTGATTATGGCCGAGTATAATGGTCAAATGTGCAAATCATTTGTAACACATAATAACTCAGCAGTTTTGACGTTTGAGCAGCGCAGGCTCGGGTCTTGAAAGTAAGTTGTTGGGCCATCGTGGCCTTGAATTGTTTTCTTTGTTTCACATAAAAACATTCCTGGCCTTAGATAATATCTCTTTTGCAACACGACCTTCTTTTATGTTAGACTTCAAACATAGGACTAAGGTCGATCTGCACGTTATATGAAACGATGTAATAATTTTTAATCAAATGTGTACCAGAAATACTCATTAAAAATTTGAATTAAGATTCCGTCTAAGGTCAATTTTTAATCGTTACAAGTCTAAAATGCCTGGCTAAAAATCATTAAATAAACCTATTATTGTTCTTAAGATACGTATTCAAACATTTAATATACTTATACACTATGATATACCTAGCTATTTTACTTATTTTTTATTGTTTTTTTTTTGACAATATACCTTTTTATTAAATTGCGTGGGCCTCTGGAGTTTAGACTGCTATAAAAGAAAATAAAAAAAGGTGTGTGTGCGATTCACACACGATAGAAGTGAAACTTCAGTAAATCGATAAAAGAATGAGATGAATATATATAATTCTACACATTATTGTATTTGTTTCTCTTACCTATCGTTGTTTCCGTAGCATTCGGTTTGAAATCACAACGATTCTAAAGAAGTTTCACTTCAAAAACACTCGTACAAAACACCTTCTGTGCATTGCACACTTGGATAAAAATACTTGGGCAAAGTGTTTTCGTATTAAATAAAAAAAAAGCGTGTCAATATAACGAACAAGCAGAAGCTCTCCTGACGGTAAGAAATAACTGGACTATTTACACCATAGCTGGTGTAGTTTGGTTTGCGGCCGACTACTTGTTTTTTTGCAACTAGTTTTACATATTTGCCTTTTTATAATAAAACTTAATATAATTGATAATTCAAGCTATATGAAACTTAGGTTGGAAACGTGCCATTAATGTCTCATATATGAATGTTTTATCATCAGGAAATTCGCCTGTTTGATCGCTTCCTGTAACACAAAAACTACCTTGGTTATTTAAAACTAACTCCTAGATAATTAAATAAAAAAAATAGCCTGATGTTAAGAATTTGATAGTTTATTTCACTTATATTTATAGTTTATAGCAAAATCAGGCATTTTAAAATATTCACAATTAGATACATTTTTTTTAAAACAAACATTTAACTTTTTAATGTTATCAGGGCCACTTGCACATTCCCGGGTTACATTTAATATTGAGTTAAACTGTCAAATATAATGTAATTTAACCCTAGCTAGAAGATAACTCTATGTTAAATACTTAACCCAGGAATGTGCAAGTGGCCCTTAATATTTTATTATTTGATATTTAGATAATATTTTATCAATAACATTTATATTTGATAATTTAAAACTGGCTACTTTCGGTCATTAGACCCTTCTCTTCTACAACATATAAGTTACAACCTGTAGTTATGAACTATGTCCAAACTTTTACTTTTCTTTTCACCCGGCAGTAACTAATAGGTTTTTTACGAAACCGCCGGTAATGTGCCAGTATCCTTCACTTCAATCACGAGTTGCAAAACAATGTGAAGCAAATAAATATTGTAACATTTCTATTTCAAAAAAAAAATAATTAAATAGTTGGTACTCTGTGTATCAAATTTAATCAAATCCTATTAATATTATAAATGCGAAAGTTTATATGTATGGATGTATAGATGTATGGATGTATGGATGTTTGTTACTCTTTCACGCAAAAACTACAAAGCCGATTACGATGAAATTTGGTATGTAGGTAGCTGAAGACCCAGAATAACGTATAGGTTACTTTTTATCCCGGAGTTCCCGCGGGATTGGGACTTACGCGGGTGAAACCGCGGGGCGCAGCTAGTTTCTACATTTATCTATTACAAAATTACGTGTACTTACATACAATAATAAAAAATGTAAGTACATTGTACAA
>NJDD01002617.1:0-50900 GCA_002245505.1 Calephelis nemesis
AGGCGATTCTATATTAATGTTATTATCCGATTAGTATTTTTTAAGTCATACGTTATAACGTTCAAATTTTGATAGTGTAGTAGATACACATGGTTTACTACATCTTTACTTATAAGTCTACTAGTGGCAGCTAAAAAAACTGTGTAAGACCGTATCAGAATCATTGGGTATATTTTGAAAAAAGAATTAACAAATCGCGACGTGGTAATGAAATAAACGGTTTTTTGCACTTTTGGTACGCTTAACTTTATATAATAGTCTATTAAGTAGAAGTTAATTTTTTGTATACCATTTCTGACGTTTACTTTCTTTCAGCCGAAGCCGAGGACATAGTCTAGTCGATCATAACACTACAACACATTAGGCACAGCTGCTGTTTGTTCAGTGCTCGTGTATCATATATATTCCACATAATGTACATTCAACCAAATACGCTTTTTATCCGACTCTAGAAAGGAGGTTATCAATTTAACTTAATAATTTTTTCGTATATCATTTTTTTTAATTTACTGACTAAACTGAAAATTTTTACTTAATACAACATTTTTGTATGAGACATTGGAAAAAATAGCAAAATTGGTGACTGGTTGACTACTAGTTTACAAGTGATTAATTTTAATGTGGGAAATAATTTTGAAATAAACTTCATTCAAAATCCATATACTTTTATTTATTCCTTATGTAATATTATATTTTCAGTCTATTTATTTAGTTCTATTTGTTAACTGAGGCTTTATGCACTTGATGAAATTAATTACTTTTACAAAAGGTTTATATTCGCCTCTGTGGTCTAGCGGTTCAGTTGTCGGAGTTGACTGCATGAGATATTTGATTCCTGGATCGTGTAACGAAAAGAAAATTAGGTTTTCCAATTTCCTAATAACAAAACGGTGCTCGGGATTAAACATGTGCTCGGTTGGCGATAGGCTTACCACCTATTGTGGGACTTAGTGTCTTCAGCTAGTGTCTTCGGAGGTTTCTTCTATATGTTGCTGAAATTACATTAAATACTATTTAGTAAACGTGCATAATACGCCTTACACCCCGTCGGATATAATTGTGAAATATATGTCTTAGATATGCAACAAAAATATTTAAGTATCCAATTCTAACAAATTTTGGTGTGCAAATATTTTTATATTTATAAAAAAGCCGCAAAAAAAGAAAATGTGTATTTTCAATTCTCTAATAAATATGTGGTCTAGCGGTCCGGGTGTTGGACTTGACTGCATGAGGTCTCGGGTTCGAATCCCGGGTCGGCCAACAAAAAGAAAATTGGATTTTTCCAATTATCTTATAAAAAAAAATTTGGCCGGGATTGGAAATGTGCCCGGTTGGCGATAGGCTTGCCACCTATCACATTGTGGGACTTAGTGTCTTCGGCTAGTCGTGGGTGCCCTGGTTGTTCCTCTGCCTACCTCTTCGGGGATATGGGCGTGAATATACCTTACTTCTAATAAACATAAACTTGACAGGGATTAGATATTTTCCCGGTTGGCGAAAGGCTTGCCACTTATCCCATTGTAGGACTACTATCTTAGTCGTAGGGCCCAGGTTGGACCTCTGCCTACCTCTTCGGGGATATGGTCGTAAATGTAAAGCTAAAATAATGTAGTAGAATGTACAGCAAGACAAACAAACTCTTCCATAATTTTAACTTTCATACATCATTTATTGTTACAAAGTTAGATTGGTTTCACGTCTGTGGATGGGATTTTGTATGTAAAACTACGTCCGGTTTATAACTTGAAATTGCAATCTACATTCATATTCAAGATAGCGAAGTAGATAGACAAAGGGAAGTTCTTTTATTATTGTGAGATATGGGGTATCTATGTTTGAACTAATCATAAAACTAGCAAAGAAAGAATTCTTTACATTGAAGATATTTAAAGAAATGACAATTAAAAAGGGGCAGCATAACACACTTTTAAAATTTTTAGATTATCTGTCTGTCTGGTTCTCTGTGTTTTGGGGATTTTTTTATGATGGGGCAGTGGAACACATTTTTGAAATTTTTAGATTATGTGCTTATTTTCAAATGTTTATATAATCTGTCTGTCTGTCAATCTGGCTGCCTGGTTCTCTATGTTCTTGGGGGTTTCTTGTCTCTATGGGACAGTTGAACACATTTTTACTTTTTTTTAGATTTCTGGTTCTTTCTGGTTCTTAATGTTCTGAGAAATGTTTAATGATAGATATTTTTATCACGCTCACTAAAGGGGTTCCCGTAGGAGAGGGGTAAAAGTCATAACGTATAATTGTATATGGCTTCAACGACTATACTTCAATAACGTGTTGTCAGATTTTATTCATTCTTCTTTTGTTTTGTAGCGTGTGCTTTACAAATTGATTTTCCAAGTCATAAGTTCTGTAGTTTAGAGATTTAAGACATAACAAAACTTCGTTTAAAATGAAAACATTTCAGCAGATTCGGCGTAAATTGTAAGTGGCGTAGACAGAACGACAGACAAAAAATCTGTAATTGCTTAAAATGTGTTGTTTTTTGTATTTTTAGTCATATATGCACTTACTATTATTAAATATCTCCAATATACAAAATTCACTTATTCACGCAAACACTAGACTTATTCACGCGAAATATTTCTTAATTTATAACAAAATCAATGTTAATGTTATCTACAAAGTAGCGTGCCATCGTTACGAACTTTGCTTTTGAAGCCTAGTGGAGTGTTGTACTTGTGGATTTTCTTTGTTGGCTATAAACTGATGCGTTTGCCAACCTCTTCTCATGGACTGTAAAATTTGAAGCCATTTTAGTTTTAATTATTACGATCGATGAATAACTGGGTGCTGATTATGTATCTCAATGGCCAACTCAAAATGGAAAAGTGTACATCAAATGACGTCATTAGTGTTTGCTATTTCTACTGTATTTCTGTTGATCACGAGATAGCAAATATAAAACACGTCATTTGACAGTTATTTGATGTACGCTTTTCCATTTTGAGTTGGCCATTAAGATACGTAATCAGCACCCTGGCGTATAATTTCGTGTAATTAGTTGACAGCCGCAATTTCACATAGTTTTTAATTTTTCAAAAATGCGTGCCAATTAATGAATCCACTTTTTTCAATTGAAGATTTGCTAATGCAAACGTCAACTGATGAATCCGATTCTACTTTATTTGAAAATCCTTTGAGCTGTTTTGCAAAGACGCGCGACAGTTAGTGGTTCCAATTTTCTTACTGAATTTTGTAAATATGACTTACTCAAACTTTATTACATCGAAAGACTTACCTGTATTTTTTAATTATAATTTAGTTAATTGTTCTGATTTTAAATAAAAATTTAAAACATCTAAAAACAAGGTTTTAACAGGTTGATTTCGTTATAAATACTTAATCAAAGTCAACAAAGTTTTTAACATTTCTATAATTAAACGTATCTTTAAAAATATTTTGGTTACTAGATTAAAACCAAAAATGGTTTTTTGTTACCACAAGTAGCTATCAGAGAGAGCCATTAACAGAGATCAAAAAGGTTCTGAGCTATTGATAGAGTGATTCCTTCTTTTATGTATTTATTATACACCCTGACTTTTTAATCACCATCCAAATTTTAATATGTTGATCTTAAGTGAAAATAATTAAATACGTGTTTTTTTCTTTTAGTATCCCTCAATACTAAAATATTAAGATATGACATCGCAAACTCGTCTACAAAGTACCGTACCTACGCGCTGAGTGCTCTGACATGCTAGGTAGCTACCTGCTAGATACCTATTTTTTTCATAAATGAACTTATTTATAGATACTTTATGCCTAGAAAAAATTTGGATGGTGATTAAAAAATCTTGCTGTATAGGCCCCAGACATGGACTTAATTCCTTTAAAAAAAATAATTCATGTCTAAATCCATTCTATAAATTATATGCAATTAAAAACAAATTGAATTTGCAATTTCCCCTTTGTGTTCGACATGTGTTCGACTTTTGTGGCGTACAGTCGAGTTCTCCTGATGATACTTTGGTTGCGAAGGGAAACATACGTTGAGTGCATAATATGTGTATTATTGAAGCTACGTAACAGTATTGTAATGCGCGTTGGGTTTCGTGAGGAGCTATATATATTTGTGGTCTTCGACTCTTTGTGTGTCCAATTCATTTAGTACGCGTTTTCTTTCCTATTTTGGCACGCTTTAATATATTTTTTGAGGGAAATCGCTAGTTAATGACTTGATGAATTTTCTTATACACCTCTTATATTGAACGCATATAATTTGTTTTATAATAACTAAACCTGCAAACGTTGTTTTGCCCTATGAAATATTTTTCTCTAGAGTAGAAAATTATTATATCACTAATGTAGCTCTTAAAATAGAGGTTTGTAGTACAAAGATTTCGACTTGTAATTTTATATCGAATCATAAAAAAATAGAAAAAAATTAGAAAATATTACTTTGTTCATTGGTAAAAGGTATATACAATAGTCTACGTCCTGTCCTTAGAACTACTAAATAAACACAAAAATATCATAAGTAAATTTATTCATTTAGAAGTAATTAGGTTAAACACAAACACATCATAATATGTTTCCCGTGTTGGCCCGGGCTTCTTCGCAGTAGAGATCATCTTTCATCCCACCAGGAAGCTCGTAAAAGGCATAGGCTTGTCGTCACTAACACCGTGACATCTGACTAGATTGTAGTGTTTCGCAGCGACTCGTCCGGATTAGTACCACCGCTGTTTCTATTCCTGCTGCAATAACATCAGTGCTTGCCATTGACATGTTCCGGTTCGAAAGATAATATGGTATGTTATGGTGGTATGATGAATGGTAGCCGGTAAACTTACTTTTGCTCGAGGCCTAACACCCCAGTCTCAAGCTATCAATACGTCATTACCACCTCCGATGTCTCTAGACGGCGTGAATTTCTTACCATCAGGAAATCACCCATGTTATTAAATAAAATGTATCTATAGTAATATTATAAACAGGAAATGTTTGATTTTTTATCTGTTTGTTTGTTTGAAATGAATAGGCTCCGAATCTACTGGACCGATTCCAAAAAATCTTTCACCCTTAAAATGCTACATTATCCCTGAGTGATAAAGGCTTTGTTTCATCAAAATCGGTGCAGTAAAAGCCAAGTTACGCAGACAAAGCAAGAAACTGCTAGTTAGGGTATATGCACGTGTAACATAATCTTTATTGATGTCAAAATACGATAGTGAAGCAAAAGCGATAATCTCTGCCGTCTCAGACCTGAGTTAGACACCTCCGTGATACTAACGAAGTTCTTATAATCCTACCTCCGGCGCCTTCCCGGCTCCCCCTTCAGTAATCAAGTTATTGCTCTGCATCCCATGTCTTACGCGTCCCTGCTTACTAATGGCTGGCGAAGGTGTTATGAATTCTTCGAATATCTTGAAGTAGATTATTTTTTAAGTGTTAGTAAAATGTCATACTATCTTAAATAATAGTAAGAACGTTATTTCCAATGTCTTGAAATAGGCATTACCTATACATGTGGCTATACATATATATGGCTATACATATATATGGCTTTATAATATTTATACGTCAAGCAAAAACTTTGGACCCCTTTTTACGAAAGTTGTGCGAACGAAGGACTATGAATTTTGGCATTTATTAACTTATGTGTAGGAGAAGTGCAAAACAATTTTTCAGTGATGATGCTTATAAAGTGCATTAAATAAAAAAATAAAACATTACACATACTACTATGCATTTGACCCACACAAACAAATATATTGATAATAACGATAAAATATCACAGATGGCGCACAAACTGTATTCATAATGTTTGGAAACAAAGTAGTTGGTATTTAAATTTGATAAAATTTAAGCATAAGTACAATCTCATACTTCATTAGTGAAATGTCATACTTCCTTGCATACTTGTATGAATACTGTTTCTTCGGTTATCTTGAAGTTGGTTATTTAAAAAAAAAGCATTAATTGTTTCAACAACTTCATTATGTTCATTCATACTATACTAATAATATTTCGTTAATTATCAAAGTCTACTATCTAAATTTCATAATTTTAAGCATCAGTACAATCTCATACTTCGTTATTTAGTGAAATTCTATACTTTCTTACATAATAGTACGAATTATGTTCCTACGGTTACGGAACATATTCTTAACCATCAATGGATTCAACAACTTCCTTTTTTTCTTCTATATTGTACTTATAATATTTCGTTGAATATCAAAGTAGATTATCTAAATTTGATAATTTTAAACATTAATATAATCTCATACTTTGTTAGTCAGTGAAATCTCATACTTCCTCACATACTAGTATGAATATCTTCGGTTATCAAGAAGAAAGTTATTTGAATTCAACAACTTCCTTAATTTCGTCTATAGTATACTTAAAGTGTTTCTTTGAATATCTTTAACTGGATTGTCGAAATTTGATATTTTTCACGTAATTTAAATACAATTTCTTCGCATGTCTTGAAGAAGAAGATGGAAGTTTCATATTTATTAGAATCAATCAAATACCAAACTTCCTTATTATGCTATTACTATTTCTTCGAATATAAGGTAAATTATATAAATTTGGTATTATTAAGCATCAATGAAATCAAATTATACATCCTTACTTTTGTGCATGCTACTTTATTTATGTGATAAGACAGCGAAGAAGGACAGGGCTCTCCGTTTATTTTCAAGAGAAGAAGGTTTATATAAAAAAATATCCACAGTTAGAATAGCATAACGTTTTTCGAATCAGTTAGTAAATAAAAAATATCCCTGGATAAATTATTACCCATATTACACAAATTGATCTAACTCCAAAGTAAGTAAATTATAATATGCTTATGTTATAGGTGTTAGTCAATGATTCCAATACATACAAATATTTTAATAAATACGAGAATAAATTTCACAAGCACCAAAACTCGGAATACAGGCATTTAACTGTTAATAACACAAATGTCTGCTCCCGTCGGGAATCGAACCTGAGCCTCACGGTTGGTCAGTGGCGTTAGACATGTACGTTATCCCCTCAACCAAATAGAGTACATATTTCCGTCCGCAGATATTGTAAGTGAATTAAGACTGAAGTGTTAGGCATATGTACAAATCTGCCGTCTATCCTACCCTCTTGACCAGAACCATGAATAGGTAAAGGCGGTGAATCCTTACCCGGAAGAGTTTCATCTTGACACTCTACTATCGTTGGTCTTGCTGGTTATGTCACATTTATCCTTTGCTAGCCTTTAAAAACTCCTAATAAAAAAAAATCCCAAATCAAACAAAAAAAAATGAATAAAGAAGTGACTTATTGCGAAGTGCGTGACTGTTTTAAAATGCAACTAATATTTAATACAATTTGAATAACTTAAATATTTTCATGAAATTTGTTAAATACTATGGGCCCGCTCTAGCTTCGCACGGCTATAAAGTATACATATACACCTTCCTCTTCAAAGAAAGCATCATAATCTGTTGCGTAGTTTTAAAAATTTAAGCATAACAAGGACATAGGGTCAGAAAAGGCGACTTTGATTTATACTATGTATAGTAGTACTATTTAATTAATGCGCTTCGGTTGTATTCGTCAAGCATCAGAAATCCGAATATACTTTAAAGATATCTATATAGAGTTCTTGTTACACATAATTAATCACTTCAATTAAATTTAAATTAGGTCAGCCAATTTAAAAATAAAAGTATTAAGTGTATAAAGACTAAAAAATTGTAAAGACGAAGCCCAGAATTGAAATAGTATAAGATTTGTTTTTGCATACTATCTTAAGGTGTATTTTTAATGCAAAAGAAAGTGAACAAGCATATGGCTCCTCCGATGGTACGAGATATCCGCAACCTATAGATACCATAAATGGTGTGTCGCTGTCCTGTGGCCTGGGAGTTAAGCCTAATAAGAATTTTTTTTTCATGTCTACACTTGTTCCTACGGGGTACACCCACAAATAACCGAAGACACTAAGTCAAACAATGTCATTGGTTACAAGTCTATAGAAAACCGGGAACATAGGTATCCAATCCATAGCTACGTTATTTCTATTACAAAAATTGAAAATATTCTTTACTACCCGACATGGGATCGAGCCCAGGACCTCAAGAAGTCAAGTCCGACGCCGAACTGATTGACCGTACAGGCGACATTACAATGAAAAATAAATTAGATTTAAATATAGAAAAAATGCAGTTAAATTTTAAAAAAACATCATAAATTCAAGGCTATTTTCCCATTACTTGATTACAGTTGCATAATAATGCCCTTTATTAGTTTAATTTAGCGTTTAATTATAATTGCAATAATTGCTACTGAAAATTACTTTCATTATACTATTTGTACGCGCTTGAAAATTTAATTCGATAGGCGGGGAGTATCGAGTGCCAGACCTCACGATTCTGACAGACCTGTCTAGCTTCCTTCATATTCATTACCCTTTTCATACAAACTCGCCGGTTTCGGAGACAATATCTGTGAAGAAAATATCTAAGATGACATGCATACCTAAAGTCTAAAGACCCTATAATACCTATATCACACGATTTTAGTAGCGTAGAGGTCGGGTGTTGGTATTGACTGCTAGAGGTGAAGGTTTGATTCCTTAATCGGACAGCTCAAATACCTATGTGTTTTTTCTATTTCCTAAAAAATAACATTGCTCGAAATCAAATAAATGCCCAGCTGGCAACCACTACCTCTCACATTGTTGGACTTAACGTACTTTCGCCTAATCGTAGATACCCTAGTTTTACCTCTGCCTACATCTTCGGGAATATGGGCATGAATATACTTTAATTAAACACAATTTCAATTAACATTTAATTGTAATACAATAAATAACAATTATTTTTGTTACGGAATAGCCAAGAATAGACATATTAAAATTAGTAAGATAAAGTATAATCACAAAAGTTTTTCTTTAATCTAACCTATTAAATAGCGTAGCATAGCGAATGACACAAAAAATAATAATTAAGCACAGGAAAACTTTGAAAACCAACTCCAACTATTTCATTATGTACCATTCCGAGATTTGATTATTCTTTTTTTGAAAGATAGTGAATATTTCAGAAATGGTCCCACATAAATTTTATCAACATCCTACTAGTAATTTTTAAGTTATACTTAATAATGCATATATTTCTTACTTATCTTGACGATCTCATCAATGATGAGGTTCAACCAAATGTACAACCAAAAAGCACTAGTCAGGTCGAGATAAATTTAATATGGGACCATCTCGGAATCATGACAGATCTTACTAAAAAGAACAATTAAAGTCGATGGGTTATTGGCGCAGTAATAGCCTAATAAATAAATAAAAAACGACGGGTTTTCCCGGGAGTGCCAACAGAAGTAAAAACTTGAATATTAACGTTGTGCATTTTTGATATTTTAATGGTTAGGGAATAATTTTACACAAATTGCTTTAATTATCAGTATGAAAGTACTATCATTTATGTGGTAGAATACAACTTTCATTTTTTGCGCTATTGCTCAAAAACATGACAACACGAACATTCGCGTAAGCGCCCTGCGCCGTCTTACCAATTTTCGATCAGGTTACGTGTCCTGACGCGGGTTTAGAAGTTTTTACCCATTACGAAAAAGTACGCAACGCCACTAAAGAAGTTTTCACTAAACATACAGACAAATTGAGTATTTTCTCCTGTTTTATGTTTCTAACAATGTCATGGGGTTACATGACAAAACCTTCGTGTAAGTAAAAACCATCTAGATTCTATATCACGTCAGCCTTCAAACAGAAAAGGCACATAAAACTTAAAACACTCCTTTTTTCGGTTGAGGGTTAAAAAAAATTTTCTTACACATTGAATAAATAGTAACTACTTACTATATCTACTAATAACCTAAAGTTACTCAGATTATTTCGCGGGTATTTCAATGTTTCAACTTGGCCGAATTTAACATCCCTTTCTTACATAATATTCCTGTTAAAATAGCCTAAGTACTCGCCATTATCTTGCTTTTTCGCCAAAAAAAATAAAGTGAAACAATATATCTATGTATTCTCTGGGAAAATAATTAGCCCTTGAATAGGTTATCTCTAAAGGAGATGCGCTCTTTCTATTAAATAAACAGTGTTAACGAGTTAAGGAGAAAGAGATGGATGTTACCATTTACCTAGGGCGGTCTATTCGAAAGTCAGGCAAAACATCTGTGATAACTGAGTTACTTGGTGTTGAGAATGTCCGTGGTATACTTACCACCAGGTAACTTACTTGCCTGTTTGCTTAAAAACAGTTTACCTGCCCTTCTGTAAAAAAATAGACATAATAATGTGGACATCGCGTATATAGCCTCCTCCTATTTTTAAAATAATTAATCATGAATGCCTTTGTTTTTTAATCAAAACTGTGTAAAATAATATTACAAGCATATGTAACATAACTCCAATTATTGCTTTTTTTGTCTTAGTTGTCTTAGCTTATGATATGAGAGCCAAGAGGGGATTTGGGCAGTTACTTAGGCGCGTTATATTATGTAATGGGATAACCCTTGAATCCTGATGAAACATCTCCATTATGCATCAAATTTAGTATAGAGTTACGTGTGTACTACGCATAGATATCTATCTTTTTTGGTTTGAATATATACATACAAACATTAGATTAAAGTAGTGTGGGTTTATTCCTTGCCATTTACTACATTTTTAAATATTCGGGCCATTTGGCAAGTGGGAGGCTCAAAAACAAGTAATCTATATTGATTAGCCATTACGGCGTCCTATCTTCATGTATTTCATTCATCGAAGACACATTAGGTATATAAACTATTAATAACTCTTACGCTCGCATATAATCAACTGACTGTAATTGTTGTTTCAGCTTCTAGAGACTCCCCGCACCGCTAAAAATATAAACGTGACATGGCATATTATTCTCCATTATATAATGGAAAAAGTCCTATAGTTACCTATGACGCTAGAGTAACTACACATTTAGCATCCTTGGCTCCCCTACTACTAAAAAAATAACGACAACCTACGAGTAGGTACGTGATTGGCGTACAATACTAAACCTAATGGTTCTGACCCCTTACAAGTAAATGCCCTCCAGTAGGCTAATGTGTATATAATTATTAGTAATTTTGCGCTATGACTTTTTTCTTTGTCCTGTTCTAACGGGTGCTTGGAACTTTTCATCGTGTGCACTCAATAGGTAACTTTTAACAACACTATTTATATTTCTTAGACGTCCATTTAAAGGTAGGGCTTGTCGTAAGACATTTTAAAGTTACATTTGAATTTATGTAGCAGTAGTAGTATCTTCACGCCCATGTTCCCGAAGAGGTAGGCAGAGGCACAACCAGGGAACCCAGGACTAGCCGAAGACACTAAGTTCCACAATGTGATAGGTGGCAAGCCTATCGCCAACCGGGCACGTATCCAATCCCGAGCTACGTTTTTTTAATTGGAAAATTGGAAAAACCCAATTTCTTTTTGTTGCCCGACCCGGGATTCGAATTCAGGACCTCAGGCAGTCAAGTCCAATAACTGAACACTAGACTTCAGAGGCGATCAAATTAATATATTAAGCAATATAAAAGTATCGGCTTCATGCAAACATCATTCATATATTCACACATTAGGTTACCTGTCAGTCGATTGAGTGATTCTAAAAAAATCTGACAACAAAACCTGATGGCATCTAAAACTTAACAAAACAATATGGGTATAACTTCTTAAACTGATGGGCGCACACAAAGACGACTGTTAACATTTAATCTATATTTAAGTCACATTTTTTTAAAGGAAATATCTAGGTAGTTACTGATTAAAGATAATCGACATCTCGATCTCAAGATGGAGCAATTTTTTTTGTTAAGTTAATTATTATCAGAAAAAAGTTTTATGTAAAAAATAAACAATTACTACCTCACAGCTCAACTTGGGCATTCGGTGAAAGCTACCTTGAAGATACAGGCTGGAGAAACGAAAATCGCAGTATGAAATGCGGCAACAACATACAGTGGTTTTACTCTCCCTCCGTCTTAAGATTTTCGTAAATTAGTACTGTTATATAGGCTAATTCAATTTTTATTCGGTTATTTTAAAATATGTTATTTTATAACTGATCAGTTAAATATAACTGCGTTAAATTTATAATTTAGAGCGCTACACTATAAAGTTTGCAATATTAAACGAACCTTTCAATGTAACATCGAAATTTAGTTATAATTTCTCTATTTCAGAGGCAATGCCGTTAGTGCTAGCATGACAAACAGAAGGGACAAACAAACCCGTATTGTTCAGCCGAAGAGTGCACTCGATTCTGCCGCATACTGGATGCTGCAAGTTAAAAGAGTTTGTCTATTAAATTGATTTTAAAATTTTCCGTGTTATATTGGTCGAACCTCCTTTGTAGAATAGACCATCTGCCTTCCTGCCAGGCAGGTTGTAAAAGGCGAGTGCTTACCGTCACTAACACCGTGTCATCTGTCTAGGAGGTAGTGTTTCACACGACTCGCCCGTATTGGTACCACCGCAATACCTGTTCTTGCTGCCTTAACGCCAGCGCTTGCAGTTATCATGTTCTGGTTCGCATAATAAGGTGGCTCTCAAACTTAATTTTGCCCTAATAACCCGGCCTCAAGTCGGCAACTCATCATTACCACCTTTGGTGTCTCTGTGCGGCGTAAAATTCTACTAGAATGGCTAACAAGGAGCCTGGACCAACACAGTTGCTATTTTCTTGCATTTCAAACAGTTCGTCTTCAATGTTAAATTTAGAAACCGTCCAAAAATTTAATCACTATGAAGCACAAACTTCCAAATTAAAAAAAAACATCATAGAAATTTATTCATATAGGATTAAACTTTAAGCAACTAATCTAGCTTTTTGTTGTATTTTTTTATATTCATCTTATTTTCTTAATACAAACTGTTAGATAAATATATAAAAGAATGCCCCATCATTTTTTTTATTCAACAGAAAAATATACGTAGAGCTCGAATTTCTATATAAATATATATTTCTATATAAAATTAATGTCTATTTCCGGTCATCGCCAAATCACGCATACATCGCCAAACCATTTCGTTAATACCTATTTTGTCATGTCAACTATTGTCAAAAGAATGTTTTTAAAAAAAAATCATTAGTTTTGAGGAACGTTGGAACATTAAAGGCAACTTGACGAATGTATGATTATACAGGTCAAGATCAATATTCAAATTCAATATACATAGCTATCTAAAAAGGACAAAGTCTATCAGGACAACTAGTCTATATCTATACTAATATTATAAAGAGGAAAGGTTAGATTTTTTGTTTGAAATTAATAGGCTCCGAAACTACTGGATCGTTTTCAAAAATTCTTTCACTTTTAGAATGCTGCATTTTCTCTGAGTGACAAAGGCTTTGTTTTATCAAAATTGGTGCAGACGAACAAGTTACGTAGGCGAAGCTGCGTGAAGCTGCTCATAATAAAATCAAATTATTTCAATACAGAATCATCATTGATATCCGCTGCAGCATTACCAATAATACCACACACATCGAATACAGCATTGTTGTGTTTGGTTCTGCGACGGTCTTTTGATGAAGTGAACCAAGTGAGTTTGGTTATCAAAATTTAAATTTTAATGTTTGCGCCACTACCAGTGCAGAATTTGATGGGCGGCGGCCAATTTTCATCAATCATTCGTTTATGGATTAAAAGTATCCTTACCATAGTTGTTTTGTGAGCTCTTGATATGGACAAAAAATGGCATTTTTACTTATACCGAAGTTATTAAATTGTGAGGAATCATGTATGTTGATGTTGTAATTTATATGATTATGCATTTGCCTCCGGCTTTGGTTGCGTAGGGAGTAAGTCGGTGAGATCGTCTAACCTGAAATGACACGTCCCATTTCTTAAATATTAGATATAGATGTGTTAATGTTAACGACATCAAATATATGTGTATGTGTGTCTTAATTTTAACCGACTTATAAATGATTATACAGTTGCCTCCGACTTTGGTTGAGTAGAGAATAAGTTTTTAAATATCGTCCAACCTGAAATGACACGTCCCATTTCTTAAATATTTAATATAGATGTGTTAATATTAACGATATCAAATATATGTGTGTGTGTCTAAATTTTTTAACCGACTTATATATGAATATACAGTTGCCTCCGGCTTTGGTTGAGTAGAGAATAAGTTTTTAAAGATCGTCTAACCTGAAATGACGCGTCCCATTTCGTAAATAGTTAATATAGATGTGTTAATGCTAACGACACCAAATCTGTGTGTGTTTGTGAATGTTTTAACCGACTTATACATGATTATACTATTACCTCCGGCTTTGGTTGAGTAGAGAATAAGTCTTTATAGATCGTCTAACCTGAAATGGCGCGTCTCATTTCTTAATTATTAATTATCCGTCTTTCGTTGAGTAGAGAATAAGTCTTTATAGATCGTCTAACCTGAAATGGCGCGTCTCATATCTTAATTATTAATTATCCGTCTTTCGTTGAGTAGAGAATAAGTCTTTAGAGATCGTCTAACCTGAAATGACGAGTCTCGTTTTTTAATTATAAATTATAGATGTGTTAGTTTTAATGACAACAAATCTATGTGTATGTCAATATTTTAACCGACTAAAAAAATAATGAGGGTTCTCAATTGGAATGTATCTTTTTTTTGTAGATTTCTTGCGCGATTTCAATGACAATTTGAGTTTGATTGTTCTTTTTTAGAAAAACCGAGATTATAAATTCTAGGTAATCCCATATTAATATTAATATGCTGCGGATAATGGTTTTTCAGCTATATTTAATCCAATTATTATAATAAATGCGAAAGTTTTACGTTTGTTTTTTACTCCTTCCATAGGTATAGAAGATTACTTGGGTTAAGAAAAATAAAGATTATGACTAAAGAAAATTACTGAGGAGTAAGTACTTATTTATGAATAATTATTTATGAGTATAAGTACCTAATTAGTTTTTATAGATTGCATTAAAATTAAAGAAGCTCATCAGATCTGCAAGGACCATGACATTTTTCAGCCAATACTCTCTGCCAGCCACGTAAGGGACTTGGCATGAAGATATGTATGTATTAAACATAGTTTAGCTTGGAAAAAATAAGAAATAATGTTAAATAAGAAATTCATAGGCTAGTTTTTATTCCAAAAAATGTTTCTGTGGTACCATTAACCACGCGGGCAACGCCTCGCTGGTAATAGATGAATCGCAAGCTGGTAATAGATGAATTTTTAATGATGATGACGACCTCATTATTGATGTCATGTCATAAGGTCGTAAACATAGAACAAAAAACTGTGCATTTTAAAATATAACTAAAAACTATTGCTAGGCTGTTGATAAAAATGCGTGCAACCAATACAGAATAATTTGCTATCTTTCGAAAAATGAATTATCAAATAGCGACGTGGCGGTGGTGGATCCTAGTGAAATAGTTTAAGTCTGTTTTGTGTCAGTGAGGTGGAAAATCTCCATTTAATCAACTCACATGACCACATCAACAAATCACAAAGGACTAGCTATATCTCACTCAAAAATGTAACATAAAATATTAATTTCACACTCCTTAAAAAGGGTGTATGGTTCAAAATTATAGGTACAGATTATTTGAATGTTCAACTTTTGATTCGTCGATTACTTTCATCGCATAATATCTTAAAAGTACAAACATGTATAGTTATCCTAGTAAGTTACGTACACATGACAATGAGTTGGAAAATCTCCATTTCTTCACCTCATGTGACCACAACCACAAATCACAAAGGACTAGCTATAACTCACTCAAAAATGTAACATAAACTTATTCATTTCATTCCTTAATAAGGGTGTATGGTTCAAAATTATAGGTACTGATTATCTGAATGTCCGTCTTTTGGTAGAAATGAATTTAAAAATAGGTGAAAACTGTTTGAATTAGAGATTGGGTCCGCTGAATATAGGCAACAGCGTTGAGGGCAAATCGTTTACGGGCATAATAATCATTAAGTGTGTTTCCATTTTATTTAAGCTCCAGTCGAACCTCTTCGATTACGATCTCTATCCTTTTATTAGGATACCGTATAAAATGTGTAAGCCTCCTAAACGTTATATTACAAAACTGGATAAGAACAACGGATTTGGAATTTTAGAAAAGATATTGGGGTAGTTAAAGATATTATAAATATTTCCGTTTTGTAGGTAAACTAGAACGGTTCTTAAAAGAAAATTTACATTTTAAAAAAATCGGTTTGTTAGTATCTCATAATAAACTTTATTATGAAACGTTGATAAACTGATAGAATTTAAAGGATATTTAAATTTTAAAAGTAATCTCATGATTTAAAGGAAATAGAATACACATTTCAAAACGTAAGCTACGTTTTTTAAAACCAAACGAATATTTTAGACAGAAACAAGAGTGTAATAAAAAAGGGACCTACAGTGTGTATAAATTTATCATATGCCAAGAAATCTTTACTATAGAAAATGACGAAGTTATCGAAAGTCCTTAAAAATAATCACTCAAAAATACAACGAAACGATGTTAGTGCGCCTTAACGTTGTTAAACGCTTAATACGTTAGTGGTGTCTTCATAATTAAAATTGAAAAGTTCAAACCGTATATTATAAGTAAACAACAAAAATCGATAAAATCCTTTATAATGACTAATTGGTGTATGAAAAATAAAGTTACGATTAAAAGACAATCATTGATTAGTAAAGAAGTGCCTAATGTGTTTTTAATAGATTACATTAAAGTTAAAGAAGCTCATTAGATCTGCAAAGATCGTGAAATTTGTCAGCCAATACTCTCTGCCAGCCTCGTATTTGACTTGGTATGAAGATACATATGTCACGTGTCTCCGAAACTCCGGTAATTAATGTATAAGAATCCAGATAGGTTTGCTAGGATCTTGATGTTTGGCACTCGATACTCTCTGCCTACCCTTTAAGGGACTTGGCGTAAAGATTTGTATGTTAAAGATAAAATAAGTAATTACTGGTTAGTAAGATCAAATGATTAATTTTACTGACTTATGGCTAATCAGAGACGTCAATTAATATTTAATCTATCGTTTATTCACAATTGTGCATAGAAAGTGTTAATTAAATGAGAGATTAAAGACATTTGAAGTCTGTGTGACCGCAAAAGTCTTAAAAAACTCTCAACCAAAATATTATTATTTTCTATATAAGTGGAGGCAAACGGGCAAGTGGAAACCCGATGGAAATGATAATAGCGGCTCACGGACATCGCAACACCAGGAGCATCACAGGTGCGTTGCCGACCTTTAAGGAATGAGTACGCTCTTTTCTTGAAGGTTCCTAAGTCATATTCGTTTGAGAACACTACCCTCGGTATCTGATTCCACAAAGGTGTTGCGCGGAGTAAGAAATGTCTTCGGAATCGCACAGTTGTAGATCGCCATGCATGAAGATGATGGGCATGATACTTTAAGGTCAGAAGCGATGTCCGAAAGTGGAAATCAGCGGCTGGAATCAAACCAAACAAATCCTCAGAGCATTCCCCATGATAGATGCGGTAGAAAACACTGAGTGACCAAAAATTTCTACCCAACACCAACGAATCAAACCGATGTAGGTATAAAAACAATGTCTAAATTTACGGAACCCAATAATAAATTATAAAAATGTGTAGTCTTGATCGATTCCATAATAAAATCATATTCGAATATTGCAGGAACTAAAATAAAACAACTAATTTGGTAACGTGTAATTTTGGTAAATGCCTATTTGATACAAATCAGATGTTTTGGGAACAAAAAATTATACCAGTTCGAGGGTTTTCAGCTGAGATGTCAGTTTAGTTGATCTATATCGGAAACATTTATTTATACATATCTTAAAACAATAATTAAAGTAAATTTGTACATGAAATATACTTTAGAAAAACTTATTAGTATATATATACTGTATATAGAATAGTACACAAGTACTTCCGAGTTGAAGTGCGTTCTTTTAGACAAAAATAAAAGTTTAATTAAAATATTTTTAAAATCGGTTTACGAACGACGAAGAAATCTTTTAACATACAAACATACATCAAACAAACAAAGGATTCAAACATACAACCTTTTTCTTTTCTGGAAATGAGCTAGTAAAAGTTTGAATGGATATTTGTTGCTTAATTAGGAGGGATTACGGATAAACTAAGTACGGATAACCAAAGCACGGATAAACCAAATACGGATAAACTAATTAGGAATAAAATACAATGTGACCTAACGTGTATAAACTGAATTTTACCGCTATAATAGAACACTTTCTAGATTAAAACTGAAAATTCAAACTGGGAAAGTATACATTTTATTTAAATTTGACGTATTCCCTCGTAGAAGGATTTCAGATATTTTACTATAATGAAACATAGGCAAATAAGTCTAGGCTATAGTTAATTTATAAATGAATTAATAGTCCCTTATCAGGAATTGGTGTTTATTTATGAATGTTAGAATGCTTTTATTAAATTGAATTGAATTATGTGTCACTATATCAACTGAGTATATACTTCTCAGTAACCAATGCTAAGTAAGCAGATAAATCTAAATATATTGTATGCAGAAAACGACAGACCAGACAGATATGCAAACCTTTCGGGAAAAAATAAACATTACCTTAAAATTTATCTTGTTGTTTCTAGTAAAAACTAGCGGCCAGTCCTGTCTTCGTGCGGGTATAAAATAGACATATAAACCTTCCTCTTTAAACACTTTATCTATTAAAAAAAACACATCAAATTCCTTTGAGTAAATTAAAAGATTTTATTTCTTTCTTTCTTTAAGTTTTGGCCTTCACGTTAGTATTTTGGTATTCGTCGTCGTAATTTGCATAAAATTTTATATATTAATATAGTATATAATTAGTCATGAGTCACAAGTCGTCAGTAAGTCGTGTCAGGCACTTGGGTAAAGCGGCGGCCTCATTACACAAGCTCATGTAAGGAGATTTGGCAGCAACGGGGAAATACACGATACGCTAATTTCTTCATAATTATTTCATTTGTGTACTTTTACTGAACAAAATTGTACGAAATGCCACCGAAATTGACTAATTTCACTCAATATCAACACGAAATTAATAATAATATTATAATTATATTATAAATAATAACTATGAAAAAACTTCGGTTATCTTTTCTCTCGATGGCGGCTAAACTCTTTAAAAGATTTAAACTTATAAAGGGACAAAGAGACAGAGAATGCGACTTGGTTTTATAGTAGAGATTTCTTTAAACTTCGACTCAATTATTAAAAATGTAAATAGCTGTCGTGAATTTCGAAGATTGAAAAAAATTTGGCTGCTGTTTTACTCACTGAAAAATCGAGAAGTTTATATGTTTGACTCCTATTTTTTTTAAATATAGGTATTTATCACCTTTTTCGTCTTACCTGGACCGATTTTAAAAAAAATCCATTTTTATTTAACAATACTTTCTCAATCCTCCTATTGGTGCTATTGTTTACTTTTGTATTATTGATACAATTTATTTACAAACACTTGTACTTTCCACAATATATTTTTAATTTTTAATTTTATGGTTTATCCAACCGGTTTCGCTATGCAAGCATCATCAGGGCCATATATAGGGCTTTTGTATTATATTTTTTGGATGTATAATAATTCTAATCAGGAGACGGTTTTTACAACTTTTTTGCACTTTTTGACTAAACTCTAATTTCAGCAATGGAGGTCCCAGGGAAATACAATAAAATATTTAATTTTTGTGTACAAAGATGGTAATATAATTATTTAAATCGAAGTCGACTTTTCGTTAAACCTAGGTCTTTTTTCCAGAACTCTAACCAGTAAATTTTAAGCGTATAAAGGAAAAAAGTCCGAAACATTTTTCTCTGCGCTAGTAGGTTTATTGAATCAAGGCCCCTTACCTCGATCTAGATTGGGTTTGTGTAACGCTAGAATATTTTTAACCAGTTAAATATGAATCTGTGTCACTAGGAACATACAAAGAACTGAATATCGGCTTTTTATCCATCGGTACCAGAACAGATAATGTATTTCGATTATATTTATGAAGATTTCTATGTATCCTGTGAAAGCCTGAACGTCTTGAAAGGTAAGGGAATGGGCTATCGTTAAATGTTTTAATAAAAAAAAAACAAGAAACTGTTTTTTGAATTTGTGTTTTAATTTTTATTTTTTGTCTACTCAACCAATTAAGTATATTATTAGAATGAAACACTTTAAATAAAATACTGATATATGCCATGATGTAAACCAGTCGCCGAACACTTATTCACTTACAGGCAACATTGTTTTTATTAGAGCATTTTATTGTAATAATTATTTGTCATTTTATTCTGAGATATTCAGTGCATATTTATTTTTAGATTATCATTACAACTCATTTATTATTTCAAATAATTTGTAGGAGTTTCTGTATTATTCAATTTCGTATTTGTATTTAAATTATACCATTTTTTTAATTAGATTTCAATTTGTGACTTTTAAGATTAAAAAACTATTTACTGTCAACACTTTTAGAAACAAAATGACTACCAAATCTAATATAAGAACTATTATTCAGTTTTATTAGACAACAAAAAACATTAGCAATATGTTTTAGTTCTTTTAAGAATTTACCACAGTATAAAAATATACATACACAATTTGATTTTGACACATGTAAAAATATTTGACACACGCAGATGCATTAATTACTTGAATTATTAAAAAATACATATATAATTCGATTTCGATACGAGTGAAAACATTGAGACACAGACAAAAAGGCATCAATTACTTGCATGTGTAAAAAAATACATGCACAATTCGATTTCAATACGTGTGAAAATATTTGAAACACACAGATGAATTAATTACTTGCATGTATAAAAATACATATTTGACACATGTTAAAACATTTGACACATACACTTGCATTAATAAATAATTATTACATGTATAAATAAAAATAAATATACAATTCGATTTCAACACATGTGAAAATATTTGACACACACATATGCATTTATTACTCGCAAGTATAAAAAATAGATACACAATTTGATTTCAACACACAGTTACAATAATAACTTGCATGTATAATAAAATACATACACCATTCGATTTTGACACATGTTAAAATATTTGACACACTTAAGCATTAACAAGTAAGTTGTACATTTGACACACACACAGGTGCATTAATTACTTGCATGTGTAATAGAACACTTCTCCTTAGATTTTGTGAATTGTATTTTATTTATTTCATTTTTACTTCGATCCTTAGACACACACAGGTGAATTAATTACTTGCATGCATGTAAAAAGTGCACACACGTGTAAGGCAAGGTGGCGCGCCGTGAGGGGGCTGGAGGCCACACCCCCGGTGACGCCTGCTCATTTTAAATTGTAATTACAATTTATTATTGTGTCTCTGTGCCGCCTTCATCGCGTCCGACGCCATTTTATCGAACAACACTGTTGAATAATTCCTATGTTTCCAATACCACTTTAATATCTTTGTGGAACCAATTGCCAAGTATTTTCAAATGGGTACGAGTTGCGCACCTTGAAGAAAAAAAACATTCTCTTCTTGGGGTTAGGCGACTCCTTTGTGAAATTCTTGGTTTTTAATCTAGAGATATGAGTACCATACAATCACAATACAGTATAAAACAAAGTTGCTTTCTCTGTCCTTATGTAACTCTGTATGCCAAAATCTTTAAAACTACGCAACGGATTTTGATGCGGTTTTTATAATAGATAAAGTGATTCAACAGAAAGGATTATGTGTATATTTTATACCCGTGCGAAGCTAGGGCGAGCCGCTAGTTTATGTTAAAATATGGTTTGGACTATTATTTACTAGTACAATAAAGTGAGGCTAGGTGTAAGAGTCCTGCAATAATTAGCCCGGATTGATTCCACTGCACCTTTTATTGTCACTTCAATGTCAGTTCTCGGCACTTTCGTATTACGATTTGAAGCGTAAAGTAGCCGGGTAAGAACTAAGTGACAAATCGTAGAAAATTAAAAAAAATATAAATTTATCTATCTGTTTGCGCCCTCATTGCGATTCACACCGGATCTACTAAACCAATCGCAATGAAATTTAATAATTTGTTCTGAGGAATGTTATAAGTTTTATTTTTATGTTTGTATTTCTTTAACTAAAGAGGTTTCTGTGGGAGAAGAGTAATAGTCAAAATTTAATTTGGTCCTTAATTTGTTAACGCATACTAAAATTTTATTTATTCTTTTTTTTTGTTTTGTGCTACGTATTTTAAATATATTCTCATGTTTTTTACAAGTCATATGTTGCGACGACATAGGCCGATGAATTTGAATTCTGGAATGTAGAGTAAGATTTGAATGTACAAGTCATGTTAAGCTGGTGTTTGGACTTTGAAATAAATTCGAACTATACTATAACACGAAAGTTTGTCCATCTCTTACGTTTGTTGTAGATCTTTAATTTAAATGTGGTAAGCGTTTATAGCCGCAAATAAAGTTGCGGGTACACCTAGCTTTATTAATAAAATTACTTAAATATTCTTCTGTTTTGCTCCAGATCACTTTTAGGATTACATCGGCGACTTGAAATGGTAAGAAATGTGGTAAAATGAAAGAAATTTCATCAAAATTCAGGTGGACCTGATGGTAAGAAATTCACGCCGCCTAGAGACACCAAAGGTGGTAATGGTGTGTTGCCAACCTGAGGTCGGGATGTTAGGACTCGAGCAAAAATAAGTTTACCGGCTACCTTACCCTCCGAACCGGAACACGTCATGACGTTATGGCGGCAGGAATAGGTAAGGCGGTGGTACCAATCCGGGCGAGTCGCTGCCAAACTCTACCACCTAGTAAATACTTACTTACTTAGTAGTACTTAGAAATGGGTCTTATGAAAGTTTAGTATCACCTGCCAATCCGGTACGTGACGGTGACGAGCATTAGCCGAGAGCAGACAGAACATATCGATTTCATTACAAGTCGCAGAACTATCTATAGTTAATCGTCCAGATTCTAAATCAGGTAAGCTGTTGCACACACAAACATTTAAACCTTCATCCTAAGTCCCCAGCAGGATAGGCAGAGACTACCATAAACGAAGTGTCACAATTTCTGCAGATTTTCTTAGCTTCTTGGTCAATTATTATTCTCTTGATACAAACTGTGTTGGTCCGGGCTCCTTAGTAGAATAGACCATCTGCCTTCCTGTTCCAGTCAACTCGTAAAAGGCGAGCATTGGCTTGCCGTCACTAACACCGTGACATCTGACTAGGTGGTAGAGTTTCGCAGCGACTCACCCGGATTGGTACCACCGCCTTACCTATTCCCGCCGCCGTTCCGGTTCCGGTTTGGAAGGTAAGGTGGCCGGTAAACTTACTTTTGCTCGAGGCAAAAGTGGTTCATAACATCCCGGCCTTTGGTTGGCAACGCACCATTACCACCTTTGGTGTCTCTAGGCGGCGGGAATTTCTTACCATCAGGAAATCTGTCTGCTTGTTTGCCTTTCAATGTCATAAAAAACAGCGATTTAGAAAACTTAACACCACCTTCGTATAAAACTCGACCGATTCGATCGTGGAATGTTAATCTATGTAGGTCTACTCGAGTGCCTACATCTGTCCATATTCGCCTTGTTTATATGCTTCGACAATTCATCGATAATTCTTTTCACATTATGAATGACTATAGAAAAGGTAGAAATTTCTTGGAGTTCTCTCTTTAAATCCAGACTAGTTGGCAATGAAAAATTAAAAAAAATTGGTTAACATTAAAGTGATGATGAAGCTGATTAGCATACTTACATAAAATTATTTAAGAGCAATAAAACCCCAAAAAACCACGTTCTGATTTTACATTTTTTTGAAGATTCCTGGCCTCGATCGAGATCTGATCCCGAGATCATCCTATATGCATATTATGAACATCCATTTAGTAATTTTGAATTATACTTAATAAAAGGTAAGTAAGTAAGTATCTTCACGCCCATATGCCCGACGGAGTAGGCAGAGGCACAACTAGAACACCCACCATTAGCTGAAGACACTAAGTCCCACAATGTGATAGGTGGCAAGCCTATTGCCAACCGGGCACGATATTTTTATTAGAAAATTGAAAATGTGTATACATTTTTTAATGTTTTTGTGGCCCGACCTGGGAATCGAACACCGGACTTGAAGAAGTCAAGTCCGATGCTGGACCGCTAGACCACAGAGGTGAATATGCTTAATGAAGCATAAATTTTCATCTATGTTGACGACATCGTTATTAATGATTTCAAAAATATGTGCATTGTTAAGTATAACTCAAGAACCTCTCGCCGAATCATGATTGAATTGAAATGAAACCACATCGGAATCATAGCTTATTTTTCAAAAAATAATTATCAAAATCGGTTCATTATTGACCATGATTGACAATTCGCGTAACACACATACAAAAATATATGGATAAAAATTAAAAAAAATATATAGCCAAGTTGAGAATCTCCTCTTTTTCGAATTGATGAGAAAACATAGAGGTAGAACAACGTTCTCATTTTCAACTCAATTAAAACTAATCTGTAATTAAATAACAAATAGGAACACAATTATATTACATACATTTTATTCAATTTAGAAAACCCATTCTAAAGTTCGTACTTCAGTTGCATCCTCAATTCAAATCCCATTACTTTAAGAGGTCTGGCTTAAGATTGCTTAAGTTCATTTGGTTGTCGTAGCTAATGCGAATTTGCGAGGTGATGGCCGTCCTGCTGTCATTGTTCGTTATCTTTTGCTTAGTTTGTTGATATTTAATTTATTATGGTTGCCCTTTTAACTTTCTAGATTATTCTGAAGTTCTGCGAATCATTTGATGTAAAAGTTGTGTCAATATTTGAAATAATATGGGTTTATTATTTTAAATTTTAATAACATTAACCTCCGATGGAAAAAGAGGGGTGTTACAAGTTTGACGTGTATCTGTGTCTGTGTCATTGTAGCTTTTGATTGGGTGGACCGATTTCGATATGAAATGGTTCTAGGCTACATTACTTAGAGGTTTCGTCGGGGTTTATTGAAAATTTTGTATTTTAGAACTATTTTATTAACGAAATATTTTATTTTTTAATGTTTAACAAAAATTATTTTATTAATAACTATTTTATTAATTATTAATGATTTTACTTTGGTAACTTTTAAAATTGATGGAACGAGGAGATGAAGACAGACAAACTAGGATAGAGCATCTTGGCACCTACTAACAAGGAGGTCCTCAAATAACAGGAGTAGCCTTGGCAGAGGAAAAGAACTTTTAAAACTAAAGAAATCTTGATTCGTTTGTTCCTTCCCAATCACGCCAGAGTTTGTGTAGGATCGATATCCGAGCAGTAGTAATAAATAATAGAAAATAGGACGCGTGCATTGTTCGATTAGTATTAGTAAATACTATTTTTTTGCACCAGAAATCGGCACAAAGGACGCGTCTATGGAAACCCTTATAACTAGATATTAAAAATATTTAAGTGAAACGGTAGGGTTTAAGGTTTAACAGACTTTAAACAAACTATCAAACATATTTTGAGAAAGGTGCGCTAAAGACTAAGTACAATCCTCCATAATTTGAAGAAGCACCAACCATTGATATATTTAACTGACGTATTATATCAATTAGGTAATATATAATTCGAAATTGTATTTATACGTATCATTTACGAGTTATTATTATTATATTATATTATCACCAAGGCTGACATTTGACGATCAGATCAATCGGATATTATCCGGGTGGTATCAAGAGTCTCTGAAACCGGCGTGTTTGTATGAAAAGGGTAATGAATGTGAAGGAAGCAAGACAGGTTTGTCAGGATCGTGAGGTCTGGCACTCGATACTCTCTGCCTACCCCGTAAGGGACTTAGCGTGAAGATATGTATGTATGTATTTATGAGTTACACATATCTTTTTGTGAGTCATATGTATATTTGTCTATACATATAAGTTTTAAAAGCTCGCCTCTGTAATCTAGCGATAAATATTATAAATAATAAAATATTTCATTAATAAAATGCAGTACAGTAAATGACTGTGAAAGTTACTGAAGTATACTAGTCTTGCAGTTTGTGCGTCAATCAGCTGTCTTTTTCTTCTAATGGCCTAAACCGCAGAACTGAGTTTTTTTACCAAACTCTGATATATTATGAGGACTCCTTTGGAGTTTCCAGTCAACAGTAAGGCCAAGTAAAATTGTTTTACTGCCCATATTTAACACTTCGTTACCCAGCTTTATTGCTGTACTATTGACAGATTTTCGTTTTAAATAGGTTGCACATTTAATACATTTAGTTTTGTTGCGATTCAAACAAAGGGGCAAACGGTAGGAATCAACCTACTTTTATACTTATGTAGTAATAAGAAACTTTTGTATTTATTCAAATTATGATGTAACGTATCTTCAAGCCTATATCTCTAAACCAGGGCACCCAGGTTTAGCCGAAGATACTAAGTCCCACAATGTTATAGGTGGCAAGCCTATCGCCAACTGGGCACATATCCAATCCTGAGCAACGTTTTTTTATTAGAAAATTGGAAAAATCCAATTTCCTTTTTGGTGCACAACGCCGCAATAGAAGTTTTTACTTTAAAAATATCTTTACTCCCATATCCAAGAGACGGATGGTGGAGATGATTACTAAATTTATTTACTTATGTACTATGTGTTGTTGACCAATAGCTTAATCATATTACTTGATTACTTTGATGTTAAACAAATCTGTGTCATTTGTTCCTCCTTGTTGGTCAGTACTCCTTTGCAGAATAGACCATCTGCCATCCCCCAGGCAGCTCGTAATAGGCGAGCATAAGCTTACCGTCACTAACAACTTCCTACTAGGTGGTAGAGTTTCGCAGCGACTCCTGTCCTGTACATCCTGACACATCCTGACAGTATCCTGGGATATGGGCGTAAAGTTACTCACTTGTTAGGTAAACGGTTCACAAACTGCGTCATGTCAATTAAAAATAATCTTGTAATATCTGGAGAGAAATGAAAACTGTGTGTGATACTCGTATTTGAAGAAATGCTGACAGAAAACTCATTTGCAACGTTTACGTCAGCAATCGCGATGTCATTTGCAAATAATTTGTATTCTTTGTCTTGAATCTTTTGTTTTCTAGTTTTAATATCATACGTTTAACATTTTTTATCGAATCAATGTGGAAATCTTTCAGGTCACTGAATTAGAATTCAATGTTATGCAAATTTGTATAATAACCCTTTCTCTCAAAGGCGTTAAGATGTTTTCGTAGCGGAGTGTGGTTGGCACAATTTATTGTTAAGCAATTGCCTTCTCGCCCCGTCAAATTGAAATGAATAAAGATTAAGTACTTGAAATAATAACTTGCTTTTAGACCTGATGTTCAAGGGGTTTGAAACTACTTTTAAAACAAGACGAAAGTAGTGAAGCTTTCATATTTCAGAAACGTTTTATTTTAATCTCGTGTTTCTGACACGTTTTAATTATTTATACGGTATTGGCAGACAAAGTAGCAGGTATTTTGGTTAGACATAACTTATAGAAATATTAACATACTAGCTGTCCCGGCGAACTTCGTACTGCCCGTTCAGTTTGTATGGGAAAAATTACAATGTTATTACGTTTCCGAACAAACGATGCTTTTTCAATTCAATATAGTGTATGGCTGTGAATGACACTGACATTCGTTACGCACGTTTTTTTAAAATATGCAAAATTAAATGTACATTTTTCAAAATTTTCGAGACATTTTCTTGATATTTTTTTCCGTAAGAACCTTCTCCTAATAATAACAAATACAACAAAAAAAAGAATGAGTGAAATTGATCCAGCCATTCATTTCG
This sequence comes from Calephelis nemesis, assembly GCA_002245505.1. Classification (NCBI taxonomy): domain Eukaryota; kingdom Metazoa; phylum Arthropoda; class Insecta; order Lepidoptera; family Riodinidae; genus Calephelis; species Calephelis nemesis. The sequence goes on from NJDD01002617.1 coordinate 27,815, forward strand.
TTTTCACGCAAATTGGAATCGGATATGTAGTCAAAGGTAAAAGTAATAAGCAATATTGATCACAACTGTAACGATTTATTAGGATTGAGTTAATAAGAAACAATAAATTATTTTGTAGGGTACCTACATTGAACTTTATTGGAATTAAATGTTAATAATCCGCTAAACTGTGTTTCAGAGTTCTAAAAATGACAAATCCGATTCCAATTTTTTAATTTTCGTGAAATCGATTTCCTAGAGTATACCCTACAGGTTTGTTACAAACTTGAGACTGAGTTCTTATGTCTTACGTTATTTGTCATTGCTGTAGTATTAATACACGAGTATATACGAGTACAATTACCAAAAAATGTTTTTAAATAAAATTGTAATTCTTTATGTTTGTGTTGCGGCTCGGCTCAAAGATAGCTTTCACGTATAGATGCCAATACTAGGGTAAGCAGTACCAATGCTGGCACTCATACAGTGATTGGCACTTTAAGCTAATAATGCAAATATTAAGAAATGTAGGCGGTAAATTAAGTTAGTTTGATTTTTAAATTATACCCAATTTATTTGGTGACAACACTGGTCAGTTGTTTATGCGATTTAGTGAATTGCAACTCTGTTAAAAAATAGTTTTCGCCGAGATGTCGTGGAGTGTATCAGTTTTGTTGATTTCTTAAGAAAATTCGTTAAGGCTTGATAAGTTTCTCCACTTTAAACTAATGGCTTAGGATAATGTACGTTTGATGTTTTGTTCTTATATTAGGAACAGATGGATTTACTAAGTTTTTATCCACGAATATACGTAAAAACTTTCGTGGAATATTATTTTTAAAGGGGCCAACCACTGTACTCACATTTGTATGAAAATCTAATTCATTGGCATGAGTGTCAATAATTAAAAACCACTTTCACAAAAAACTGAGACATTTTAGGCATTGAATCAAGTCAGAATAAAGAGTTATATTGAATAATTTTCAGTTCGTGGCGATCGCCAAAGGATAAACAAATACTGGCAGCGCCAATCATTGTACTTTTCGAGGCATTGGCACTGCCAATTTTTATACAATACTAAGGGCCAATCAATGTGCCGATATTTGGGGTAACTAGTAGTGATGTGCAAATTATTTACCTGACTATGTAAGAAAGCAGAGTAATGTACTTGGGCTAAAAGTAAGGAATTTTATTTTGTATACTTTTGTTCATTTTGTATGATTTTAGGCAGTCACTTATTTTATCTTATGTATTATATTATAATAATTCTAAACATTAACGGCTGAAATTATTGGTCAGACAGTTTGTGGCAATAGTAATACACTTGCAAGGAAGCTTCTGTTATAATCACATAGAAATGTGTATAGGTAATCTACTATTACTACTATGTATTATTAATAATAATTATAAAAGGTAGGTAACAGCTTAAATGAATCGCCAGTTGGATAGTTTTTGGCAATAGTTGCAATGCTTGCAAGCAATGCGTAAGATGCAAGCATTGGCTAACTTTCCACTAACACCTTTTTTAAAAAAAAGAACTTATAAATATCATAAACTCTCTATCCGCAGCGGTTCCAACCACTCTTTTTCTGTACTTGTACGATTTAGCGTGATGTTATAAAGCCTTCCTCAACAAACGGACTATTCAACAAAAATAATTTTAGAATTCGGACCAGTATATCCTGCGATTAGCGCGTTCAACCAACCAAACAAAAAAACTTTCCAGCTTTATAATATTAGTATAACTAGATATATTTTCTACGTATATTTTAGTAGGAATAATTCATTTCCCATCACTATTCTCTTTGGAATACAAATATTGGCACACTACTGATATAATAATTAGCACTGCCAATCATTATACATATTTTGGGGGCAATAATTATGCCAAAGGGGGCCAACAATAGTGCTTTCGTGCATTTTCTTAAATTTTATCTAATTACTCAAATTAGGTCTTATTTGAGCACTCTGAATTAAGTTAGAATTGTAGTTAGATAATGTGGCAACAGGAAATCAATATTTTGCAGTCGATATTGTAAGTAATTTATTTTCTATAGACTATCAAAATGAGAAATTTGCTTAAGGTGCCAATAATTGTACTGTTTACCCTATATCAGCCGCCTACGCGAGCTACCTTCCAATCTCAACACTGGCACACAAGACGCTGCTACTTCGCCACTGATCTCTGTGACGACGAAATTTTTTGTCCAACGCCTACCGCTGAGCGGCAAACCACTACTAGGGATAGCGGTAGCCGCTCGGCATACCACTACTCCTACAAATAACCCACCCAGTAAAACAGCATCAAGTTAACTTTTGGTCTTCCGGAAAACCGCCCTTTTTGTTGTCATTGTATGGAACAGTCCAATTCATTCTGCTCGCCAACTAACACCTAGGTTGAGTTGAGTTGAGGCTAGGTTAGGATTACATAAATCATTGAAAAATACCTATCGGCTACTCCATAGTCCAGTAGATAACACGGTGAGGACGAGAAGCGATGCTACTGGTACAGGCATAAGTAAATTTGTCTTTCAATTGAACGCACATCTTGAAATACGGATAGTACGTACTTAAATACACGTACGCGTAACAACTTAAAAGTCAACATCAACCCTAACGAATGGCGCGCCAACAAGACAATAAACAAGCCCATACATCACACAGGAACATAGCTCAAAGTTATTTAATTATCGTAAGGAAAAACTAATCCGCGAGGCAGTGAGCTGAAATTACGTGCCCCGTCGTCAGGTGCCGTGCTACGACGTGTGTATGCGTAGGTGCGTTATATACAGGTTGATGCTTTTATCCTCAAATATTAAAATGCGAAAGTGTGTTTGTTCTTTTATATTGCTGCGGTTAATTTTTTGCTTTTTTTGGATGTAGGAGAATGAAGAATGTCAAACTACTTCTTACCTCAATATTTAAAATTAAATATGATGACAAGGTTGGGTTAAAAAATTTAAACACGGGGGCGCCCCTGCGGGCAACATAAAGTACAATCACATACTTGTTTTTTTTTCTTAGAATGGCATATCTTGACTTCTTACTATGGCATTGGCTAAGTGCTCTTTTGTATTCTTTTTAGAGGGTTTTGTAGACGTTTGAGTCTATGCTTTTTAGGGAGTAGTTGAGATCCATGATATCTTGCCAAAATTTGATTACTCACATACTTGATAATAGATACAACAATATATTTTGAAAAGTTACTGGTGTCTCTTATATTAAATTTAAAAAGCACAAAAGCACATTGATGTTTTTGATTTCATTAGTATAAGATTGGAATGTGGCCCTTAACGAAAGCTCAAATAAAATACATCCGACTTCAATTTTATTTAAATTATTATTTAAATGACTAAGAAAGCATAATAATATGATTTGCTTGCTTTTGAGTAGATTTTTCGTGTAATTTGTTTAGAGATAACTTATAATTTATAGTATTTTAAATATTCACAAATATTTTTTAATACTTGATAATTAAAGATATATTCAAATTAAAATAAAAGTCACGATTCATCAAAATTCGTCTCAGTACTTGTTAATGAAATTTCAAAAGCTTTCAATTACTCACGGAAAAAAACCTGTCTGTACTATGACTTAGAACTATTTTGATAACGTGAGCTTTCAAACAAACATCCGCATTGAAATCTGTCCATTCGTTTAGGAATTATGATGCTACAGACACACACAAACACATCAAACTTATAACGACTCTTTCTGTCATGCATTAATGAATTGAATACCAAATCAACAGATTACTTAACGATACCAGTGGTAGATCATCATCATCAGCTGGACATAGGAATCCCCCAAAAAGAGCCGCAAATTGCGGTCACCAGCGGCTACTACTGGTAGATAAAATGCGAAAAATGATTATTTCTAAGAGACATCTTTTTAATCAACCTGTAGTTTCTCAGTCGTCCCTCAATGGAGACTAAACGCGGCAAGTAGCTGTCTCGAGCGACAATATTTATGCCCGCATTATTAACTCTTAACTATTATTAACTGAATTACATTTCAACCAACATACCACCCAAATTTATGACTTTAATTGTTTTCTGTGCTATAGTTAACACGATTTTAATAACATACTGTAAATTAATTTTCATTACAGCTGTATATTAAATTTCATCGCCAATTTTTTACTATTGGCGATTCAAGTGTATTTTTAATTACGTATTACTTATGTAAGTTAGAATATTAGTAGTTTTATTTAAATTATTACTAAAAAAGTTTCTTTACGGTCATATACCCGAAGAAGTAGGCAGACGCACAACCAGGGCAACACAACCAGCCGAAGATATAAATAGTCCAGTTAATTATTACTACATTACTCAATAACATAGCAGATAATATAATTTGCTTATTTTTTGATGGTTTTGTCAAGTAATTTATACAAAGAGTAGCTGCCCGTTCCGGCTTCGCTCGGGTGGTAATTTTTTTACCATAAATTGAGATATAAGCTATCCTATCTCTCAAGTTGTATCGAACTGCACATGGTGTGCGAATTTTATTATAATCAGTTTAGTGGCTTAGGAGTCCATTAAGGACAAACATTGTGACACGAGATTTATATATATTAAGATAATTGATTACTTTTTGTTTTTTAAATATCTATTCATTTTAAAAATCATGACATAATCAAACTAAAATCAAAATCATGATTTATCAATATAATTGGTCTTAGTATTCGAGCATATCTAAAGGCAAACAAGCAAACCATTACCTGATGGTAAGAATTTAACGCCACCTAGAGACACCAAAGGTGGCAATGGTGCGTTGCCAACCTGAGGCCGGGATGTTAAGCCTTAAGCAAAAGTAAGTTTATCGGCTTCCTTACTCTCCAAGACGTTACGGTGGTAAGGTGGTGGTACCAGTTGGTATGAGTCGCTACGACACCCTACCACCTAGTCAGATGTCACGGTGTTAGTGACGGCAAGCCTATGCTCGCCTTTTACGAGCTGACTGGCAGAAAGGCATATGGTCTGTTGTGCAAAGGAGCCCGTACCAACACGGGGGAATATAAGATACCTTTAATGAATATTTCCTAACAAGTAACAGTGTGACTGGTTGAGGTGTAACTGAATGGGAGGAACACCACCTTTTTTGGTTTTTCTAGGAAAAATGTTTGTTCAAAATAAAAAGTTAATGAAGGCTTTTAATTAGCCATAAAGATTAGTTAGCCCAAGATAGAAGTTAGATAGTATAAAACAAAGCCACTTCCTCTGTCCCTATGTCCCTTTGTATGCTAAATGTTTAAAAGTACGCAACGGATTTTGATGCGGTTTTTTTAACAAAATGATTGAAGAGAAGGGTTTATACACCTTGACTTTTTAATCACCATCCAAATTTTAATATGTTGATCTTAAGTGAAAATAATTAAATACATGTTTGTTCTTTTAGTATCCCTCAATACTAAAATATTGAGATATGACATCGCAAAGTCGTCTACAAAATATTGATGTTTATGGGCAGCGCGCGCTCCATACCTACGCGCTGAGTGCTCTGACATGCTAGATAGCTACTTGCTAGATACCTATTTTTTTTCATAAATGGACTTATTTATAGATACTTTATGCCCAGAAAAAATTTGGATGGTGATAATAAAATCTTGCTGTATGTATATTTCATAACCGTGCGAAGACTAGGCGGGCCGCTAATTTTCACTAAAACCTGAACAATTTCTTCGCTTTAATCAATAGTATCTTCACACCCATATCCCCGAAGAGGTAGGCAGAGGCACAACCAGGGCACCCACGACTAGTCGATGACATTAAGTCCCACAACGAGATAGGTGGGAAGTCTATCGCCAACCGGCCACATATCCAAACCAGAGCAACATTTTTTTTTAGAAAATTGGAAAACCAAATTATCTTTTTGTTGCCTGACCCGGGATCGAACCCGGGACCTCACGAGTACATCGAGCCAGTACCAACACAGGGGAGTATAAGATACCTTTAATGAATATTTCCTAACAAGTAACAGTGTGACTGGTTGAGGTGTAACTAAATGGGAACACCCCCTTTTTTGAATTTTCTAGGAAAAAATGTTTGTTCAAAATAAAAAGTGAATGAAGGCTTTTAATTAGCTATAAAGATTAGTTAGCCCAAGATCTCTACATAGTATAAAACAAAGCCCCTTCCTCTGTCCCTATGTTCCTTTGTACGCTAAATCTTTAAAACTACGCAACGGATTTTGATGCGGTTTTTTTAATAAAGTGATTGAAGAGAGAGGTTTATATGTATATTTCATAACCGTGCGAAGACGTGGTGGGCCGCTAATTTACACTAAGACCTGAACAATTTCTTCGCTTTAATCAATAGTATCTTCACGGCCATATCCCCGAAGAGGTGGTCAGAGGCACAACCAGGGCACCCACGACTAGTCGATGACATTAAGTCCCACAACGAGATAGGTGGCAAGTCTATCGCCAACCGGGCACATATCCAAACCCGAGCAACATTTCATTTTATTAGAAAATTGGAAAAACCAAATTATCTTTTTGTTGCCTGACCCGGGATCGAACCCGGGACCTCATCAAGTCAAGTCCAACACCTGGATCGCTACACCACAGAGGCGACAGAGATATCTATCTGTTCACTACACACGGTGCTCTTATTGGGTTGTTCCTGTCCAGTAAACCTCACCAGTCACATTGTTAGTCGTTGGGAATTATTCATTAAAAGTACTCCAACATTCCCAACGAGTAACATTAGTGTTACTCGATGGGAATGTTACTCGTTGAGAACATTGGAATACTTTTAATGAATAATTCCCAACTAGTAACTGTGACTGGTTGAGGTGTAACTGAATGGAAACAACTCCTCTTTTTCACTAATTCTAGGGAAAATTAGTTGTTCAAAATAATAAAAACTAAAGGCGTACAAATGACTTTTAAAAAGCAGTTAAAGATTAGTTACCCCAAAGTCGGGGCGGGCCGCTAGTTTACACTAAAACCTAAACAATTTCTTCGCTTCAATCAATAGTAGTAAAAAAATGTTCAATCAGTGCCGCGGGGTTGAGTAACGTCCGAAATGGAAGGGATATCGCGTCAGTGCGTCCAGCCCGGGGCAGATATAAAAATCATTCATATGGACAAAATAAAATTGCATCCCAAATAACCCGATGCTCATCGGCCGAAAATCTATTAGCAATAAATATGAAGTTTTCCGATTTAACAGGATTTAAAAATGTGGAGGGATTCTAATATCGAGTTATTACTTTTTTATTTACGGCATTACTGTTTATAACAAGAAAATCTGGCATAATGACGCGGGAAGAATAACGTGGAACAAGACAAGTGTGTTAATGGACTTAACTGAGACAAGTGTGCTCGTCGGCAGAAAATCAATAATTAGCAAAAAATATGTTGTTTTTACTTTTTAAAACAAGAAAATCTGGCATAACAACGTGGAACAAGACAAGTGTGTTAATGGACTGAGTATTTATAACAAGAAACGGTAGCATGATGACGTGGAATGAAACAAGTGTGTTAATGGACTTAACTGAGACAAGTGTGCTCAATGGCAGAAAATCAATAATTAGCAATATATATGAAGTTTTCCGATTTAACAGAATTTAAAAGTTATTATTACTTTTTTGTTTACGGCATTACTTTTGTTATAAAATAACAAGAAACGCTGGCATGATGACGGGGAACAAGACAAGTGTGTTAGTGGACTTATTAAGTTTCTTAACGGACTTACCATTTATGACAAGAAACGCTGTCAATTCATCGAGGAACAAAACTAGTGTGTTAATGGATTTACTGTTAATAACAAGTAACGCTGGCATGATGACGTGGAACAAGACAAATGTGATAGTGGACTTATTAAGTTTGTTAACGGACTTACCATTTATAACAAGAAACGCTGTCAACTCATCGAGGAGCAAGACTAGTGTGTTAATGGATTTACTGTTAATAACAAGTAACGCTGGCATGATGACGTGGAACAAGACAAGTGTGTTACTGGACTAACAATTTATTACAAGAAATGCTGGCATAATATCGTGGAACAAGACAAGTGTGTTAATGGACTTACTTAAAACAAGAATCTGGGTTCAAAAGCCAGGTCGGGCAGCAGAAGAAATTGTAGGTATATGTGTTCTTTAAGTTTTCTGGAAAAGACCGGGATGGATTTGTCGTATATGGGGGACTTTGTGTCTTCGACTAGTCATGGGTGCCTTGGTTGTGCTTCTGCCTTCCTCTTCGGGGATAGGGGCATCTTTGTCGACTCTGCCGATTGCATTGAGATCTATTAGGGTGCTAAGTTGTGTATAAAAAAAGGAGTATAAAAATTATTTTTTTTCTGTATATAAAAATTCTATTGGTTTAGTGGTTCGACTATTGTTTAGCACTGCGCTGCGTCTCTAGTTCATTTCTTTGACCTGAAAGCGTGTGTATTAATAAATGCAAGTATGCTTCCAAAACAAAAAAGAGAAAAAAATTCAGACAAAATCTAATATGTTCATAGTTCAGTAACCTAAAATTTGAAAGCTTTTAATTTTGGGGTGACATTATTGTACTAGGGATCACCTTTTGGTCGATATTCAACCGGAAAAAATTTTAATTATAAGTTATTCAATTAAAATATAATATTCAAGCATTATTAAGGTTCTATTGTTAATCATATTTTTGAGAATAACGCCATCTTTATTTATCAAGACCAACTGCTTTGTTTCCAAATATTATGAATATAGATTGTGCGCCATTTGTTATATTTTATCATTATCAATATTTATGTTTGTGTGTGTCAAATTTGTAGTACATGTGTTATGTTTTATTTATTGATTCAATGCTAATAAGTGTTATTATTGAAAAATATAAGCTTTCTTCACTACTCCTACCCTGATATAAGTGTGCCAATCTTCATACTCCTCCATTCGCGCCATTTTTCCTAAAAAGTGGTCCAAACTTTTAGTCTCTAAATATCATCAGCCTTAGAGTTTTCACTCCTTAATCATCCCATATATTTTATATCCTTTAGAACGGTTTTTCTGCTTATTAAGAATATCGTTGGAGTTAAATGTCTGATCTTTTCAGTTTAGTTTAGGTATATTATTTTGTATACGACATACGGCCAACATTATTAATGTCTATTAGGTAAGTGATCGTGATATTTTAATTCAGTAGCCAGGTTAGCGCTTTTTTTTCGATAGCGATAGGTACCGATAGTTATTTTTATTGTTATTTATGCCCGTTTCCTATACTTAAAAAACGAGTCGTTTTGATTACGGATGGTGGTATTTTATACGCTTAGTAAGATTACTAACAACAGTTGCTCGTTTCCGACTATTGATTCTAAACTTTTTTTGAAAATATTGGTAACGCTCCGTTACTTTTGAACAAACTACGAATGGTTTAGCTGACGGATTACGATTCGTTGATTATAGGAACCGGGCATTACTCTCATCTCTTACGAGTTACTAAGTCACACAATAGTTGTCCTTAATGGAGAACGAGAGATAAGGATACGACTGCTTTCTCAACATTCATAATAACCTGTTGTCTATTTTTGATCGCCTTTATGATCTAGTGGTCAAGTGTTGGCGTTAATTACTAAAGATTTACGAGGTACTTGGTTTAGGTCTCGAGTTTGATTCCTGAGTCATATGTGCCATAATGCTGGTTTATATGGATGTGGACTGCACTTTCCATTTCTTCTACTAGCTGTTCACCATAGAACTGACACAGCTTGCTCCGCGGCTGTAAGTCCGTACAGTCAGTATGCTAAAGTATGTTAAGGTACATATTGATATTGTAGTCTGTAATACAGTGTAATAAACACTATAATTTCAACAATACTTTATTAGGTGACAGAGTTTTGCAGTGGCTCACCCGGATTGGTACATTCCTGCCGCCATAACGTCAGTACTTGCCATTGACATGTTTTAATTCGGAAGATAAACTAGCCGGTAAACTAATTTTTGCTTGACGTCAAACATCCCGGCCTCTGGTTGGCAACGTACCATTACATTATATATAACTTTTCGTATTCCCAGGCGGCGAGAGTTTCGTACCTTTAGGAAATGTGTCTGCTTATTTGCCTTCCAATATCATAAAAAAACTAAAATCGTGGGATATTTTAGTCTACATTTATTAATAAGATGGCAAAAGTGTTAAATGCATTTATAAACAATTTAGGCATTACAAACATTACTTTTTCTTTCCAAAATTAGTTTATTGACTACTTTGCCACATTAACCGGTACACGACAGTAACCAGCAGGAAAAGAAAATTGATTTTGATTATAAAAATAAGAGGTTGGTTACACTAAAACAAAAAGTGGTTTTCATTTTTTAATCTTGATATTTTCCTCTACGATACAAGGCACACACACAATTTTAAGTAAAGTAATAATTATTATAATTAAAATAATAAATAACTTGCTCTATGAATCGAAAGAACCAATGGAGTGAAAGCCTCGCAATCTAATTGACAACAAAAACTTATTCTAATCTTGATGTGCTTGAAATAATTTACAATTGAATTGAACATTCGTACATTTTTATCGAAATGAAATAAATTATTCGAAATCGCCACATTCACTCGCTTTGTACAACCACACATCATTCAGCTAAACATTTATAATAACAACTAAGTATTATCAATTACTTCGCATTACCCATTACAGATAATATGTATGAAATCTTTCAAGCTATCATCGATATTGGCGCTTGACCATTGTAACAATATTTTATACTTTCCATTAAGATTTTGTATTAGCGAATAGAATAGCAAAACATGATTTAATCAACGTCATATCAAATAACGCTTAGGCGATATCTTCTAATAATTCCATATTTAAAACTGATTTTACACACTACGACAAATCTTACAGATTTGAAGGTGCGTTTATAACAAGCGTATTTTGAAAAAAAAACATTTCTGAAATTGTGTTTAAAATAAATTAAGTAGGAAATTAAGATACTTGAAAAAATATAAGATTGTTTAAAATAACTATAGCTATGTTATAACAATCGAAAATGTAATAGCAAAATATGCCTTTAGTGTCATAAGATAATTAATCATAAGATAAAAAAAAATATTTGATTGATATTCATGTGTACGTGCTGACTTATTTTTTGACCATTAGAAGGTTTATGCACTTAATGAGCACTTTAGTGTACACAACACCTTTAGAGCTCATTTAGATGGTGGAAAGTGCTAACATTATGCGTAAAACAATTATCACAGCAAGTAAAACGGAATATCAAATTTTGAAATAACGGTTTAAACTAACTTTGAGTATAATCAATTAAACCCGTGAAGTATAAAAGGTCTCTTAAATGCAATGATTTTTCTTAATTGTCATCTAGATCTTTCAATCCCTCGTCTTTAGAAAAATGATTGGTGATTTCAAGATTAACAAGGCTGTGATAAAATGTTATTTTAATAGAATTTGTATAGAAACCGAAACTTTGTATGGTAGGCACTCAAATCGCTAATACAAATGATTTGAATTAGAACATTTCAAAGAAATAACTAACATGGAAACAAAAGTCAAGCCAAGCGCCAATCCATGCTCGACATATGTCTAAATCTTATTCAAACTATTTTAGACATCCAAATCATTCAGTAAACTAAGCTTCGATATAAATAACACTATCATTTATACTTTATGTTAAAACTACCGCACTTAATAAACCTACTCACGTACATCAAATGGATCACGGGTATGAGATACTGAGAATATTTTACAATTGATAAAGTTTTGAAAAGGTCTCAGATTTTTCTAAAGTCCGGTTTATACTTTCAATATCGGTATCCGAACTAAAGTGTTTAATAAGAAAGATAGGAAGTAATTAGCAACAAAAATTGAATAAGCATATCCCATACCTAACAAAAATCTAAATGTCAATTAAGATCACAATCATGAAAGTAAATAAAAAGCATCATAGTACCGATGGATCACCATTTATGTTAAAGAAAAATGTGTCTTCTGAATAATACTATTGTGTAAAATATAAAATATATAAGACCCCTTCAAAGAGACATGAATCTTAAAATCTGAAACCCCTCAACGATGTGTGCCAAACTCTTTGTATTCAGTCAATTATGTTTGAAAAAAATAAGATTACTAACTTAAAATAGCTATCGTATGTACTCTATGATTTATTAAATGTATTTCTAGTATCAGTTATACCTAATCATTGCACTAAAATTGAATAAATTACACGATAATAAGATCACATTATATTTTCGTCGAAAATCTTTACATATGCCTTTAGTAGTTAAAAACCTAATTAAAGGTTTTATTGACGATTGCTTTAACATTTTGTGGAATACCTTTCAATATTTTTCGGAAATATTATTTAGTAAATCGACTAGTTACAAAATTTGACTGATTTTACAAAAGAAAGAGCAGTCTTAGATCAATTCCAACGGTTGGTTGTGATCTATCTCTCTGTGTTTTAAATAATACAAATTATGATAAAGAACTATATTAAGAACATGCACAGGTAGAAATTGGGTCTTTACCACTTATCTCTTTTTTAGTTTAAAATCATTTTATCTCTTGCCTAACATCCTCACTCTATTTTAAAATGCTCCAAACTGTCGCTTCCATGAGAGGGAGATGGAGTTAGGTATTTACGTAACAGTGACAGAGATGAATAATGATTCCAGTGACCTGCTTTTCTAATTTGCGTGTTCTTACTATAACAATTTCGCTTAAAGACGTATAAATATTAAACCATAATGCTTATTATATAAATATGGCATTTAACAATAAGAATAAAGGTACGCGTTAAAAAGATTAAATACTGACGAATAAATAACGTATATCGTCGATAAAACCGTTACGACTTATCTCTAGAAAAATATAAAGAATTATTTACAAATTTCACTATGGAAGAAAATTTTCGTGAGTACGTTTACACGTCACGAAATCTACGTTCGTATTTAACAACTTTATTTACATTTTTAATCTCAATAGTAGGAAATACTTAATCGAGATCAGATATCGATTTTTCAAAGACGAAAATTTACACGGGAAAATGGAATCAAATTATCGAATTGGTATAATACAAATCGAATTTGTACGTCTCATTTTTCTCGAAATTCAGGTTTGACGCTTATGATCGGTTTTCTCGTGTCATCGCTTTCTTTTTCGTAGTCTTGGTTCTCGGGGAAATCCATAGCCCCGGTGCTTGCCAGCTAAGTGGCTGAGCTGAACAGCACAGAGTTTTTGTAGTAGCTTGCGCGATCTGACAAAGGACTTTTCACATCACGTTCCATTGCTTGCTGACGAGATTTGCGCTCCATTTCCAATTCTTGCGCCAGTGATTCTGAGAACAAAAGTAATTGTTAATACTATTTCTTTTATGATACAGAATACAAGTAAATATAAACGATGAAAAGACAAAAAAGGGCAGATGCCATCATATTTAAAAGAATCTAACTTAAAATATAAAGATTGTTTCTCCGGTTTATTTTAGTATGAACGTTTCCTTAACGTAAAAACTAAAACAGAATAGTTAATTTTTGTGTTATAAAAAAGCATCAATATTTACTTTATTTACAGTATTAACTCAGTGATATAGAAAAATGAATATAATTCCTTTTCATCCGGTAAATGTGATCAAAAATGTATATACAGAGTGCCACAGTAAGCCAAACTTTGGAAGTCAGACTGTTGTGTCCAAACGCACACTATAGCTTGTGTCAAAATATATCCTACAAAATTACAAAAACATTACTAAATGTTGTCGGTGTTAGCAACCCTACTTCTACTAATCGTACCGTAAAGTAAGCCTAGTAAACCTGTGCTTGCTTATCTAATTGCAAGAAAACATGAAAAGGTTTTACAGAAGCTACACAGTACGTATGGCCACTACACTCTGGCTTCCTAAGGGTCTGTTGTGGCAACCTGTATATCAGAATGTTTGAGATATCGAATGAAATTTGCAAAAACCAATCGGTTCACTTCGGTGGTAAAATAACGATGCCATCTACATAAATGTAAATTCGCATTAGGTATTGTTTAAAAAACAAGTTGATTAATTTCAAACAGAAGAACTGGAAATCCGGAAAACTATTCAAAAACCAAAATTTACTACAGTCAAACCAAAGTGGTTGTTAGGGTCAAAGACACACCTCTTTTTTAAGAAGTCAGTTGACAAGATACAATTTATACCTACGATTGAATGGAAATGAAAGGACATGACATATGAACAGTTCTTTGTACATTATTCAGTCATCATCGTCATTTGTTTGACCTTGTACCATTATTTGGCGTCGGCAAAGTATGTTTCTTCCTTCCATTCATCCTAGTTAGACGTTAAATGTCGTCACTCGGTATATTCACGCCCATATCCCCGGAAACGTAGAGAGAGTTACAAATCAGGCCACCTACGACTAACCGAAGATACTAAGTTCCTTGATTTGTTATGTGGCTAGCCTATCGTCAATCGGGCACATTATATAATACCAGGCTACACCATTTTTGTTATAACATTGAAAAAATGCAAATTTCTAACCCGGGGATCACACTGGGTTCTCATGGAGACAAGTCCTACACCGAGGCTATTTTAATTCAGTGTTTTTAATACTGTAGTAGAAAGTCTATACTACAATTCTGATGAATAATTTTAAAATCAATTTAAGTTACATTTGCCTCACTAAGAATCAATTATGTACGACCAGTACCATCTTTACGCAACTAAAATTGTTAGTTAATACAAATGTGTTGTCCCGGAAAATGTCATTAGTCTCGAAGCCGACATCAAACGGACTCTGCTATATGGTACTTCCTAATTTAATATTCGGTCTCCCTGGTAAAAACGTACAACTCTCTCACTGAGGGAGATATTATTGCTTTTTGATTAATACACTGTTCTCGTCATGTTGTGACAAAGCCAAAAACATGTCCTTTTTTATTCAAAAATGTTTAACCGTATCGTTTCTTACATATTTAATCAGTTTTCTATTAAGTTATATATAGTTACTCAAATTATATGTTTTTTAGTAATTGAAATTGTATAGCTTTTAGAATAGCCATTGTTTTTATTATCTACTTTTTTCAGAGTATCAACTTTATTCGAGTTTACATGCATTTACTTATATATTTCATAAGTTTGTGTCGATGTAAATAATTCTCAAGTACTGAAATATTTATAAGTTTTTAAAATAATTGACAAAGTTCATGAAGAGCAATCTAGAAATGACTACGTTTGTCTCGCAGAAAATGTTCCTTTATGAAGTTTGGAGGTTATTTGTAAAAGTAATAACAAAAGGTTCTTATTATTCATTTGATGTTACTTAAAAGTGTCTTCACGCCCATATCCCCTGAGGAGGTAGGCAGAGGCGCAACCAGAGCACCCACAACTAGACGAAGACACTAAGTAACACAATTTGATAGATGGCAAGCCTATCGCCAACCGGGCAAATATCCAATCCCGAGCAACATTTTTTTTTTAGAAAATTGAAAAAACCAAATTTTATTTTTGTTGCCCGACCCGGGATTTGAACCTAGGACCTCAAGCAGTCAAGTCCAACACCTAAACCGCTAGACCACAGAGGCAATTACTTATGTTTTTTTACTACAAACTATTTCTTGCGTTTGTGAACCTAATAGAAATAAATAGTAATAAGTAAATGATAAATAGGAAAGAACATGTAAAGTAGAGAAGAGGGTGATGATAATAATGAGAAGTTTTGACGTAATCTATAAATCTATACTAAAGAACGAAAAAAAAATTCACCTTATCAAATCTTGTGGCAAAATGTTTAATTCTTTTATTATCGATTACGCCGATATTTTTTTTTCATTAACTACGAAGTTTTATGTTATACTTTTAAATCCTACTCTTGAGAAGGGATGGATGTTTATTACTCTTTTAATACAAACTACAGAATGGATTTAGATGAAACTTTACAGAAATATGGTTTATACACCAGATTAACATATCGGCTACAATTTATAAAAAATATAACTTGTTATGCAGGCAAAGCTGCGATTCATAATTACAGAAAAAAATCACGTATAATAATGACCTTAACTTTCGATTTGTATAATATTTTAATGTTTTGCAAATTTTTCGGAAATAAGTTTTAATGTACCTTACCATTTAATAAGAGATATCGAAAAAATACTAATTTGTAGATCTATAAGTCTAAAAATATGATAGACTTATGTACGAATACAGACTAATTTTCTTTGTACCTTTTTAACCCCTGACGAAAAATGTCTGTCTAAATGTCGATATGTATCTATGGCATCGTAACTTTTGAACGGAAGAGCCGATAACGATTCGGATTTTTTCTTTTACATTACTATCTTTCTATCTCAACGGGATCCCATGAAAGTCAATAGATTTAATAACACACAAGCACCAGCTATATTTATAGAGATCTGATGAATTAAAGTATCCAATGATGTCTTTTCCAATTCCATTCAAAGTACAAAACGAACATTACTTATTAAATGCTTCGTTCGAACGTCACAAGTACCCGAACATTTCTAATAAGATTTTAAGAAAATTGACAAAGTTCGTAAAGAGTAGGTGAGGTAAGGCAATTGTCTCCGAAAACGTCTACGTTTTGCGAAATATGCTTATTCAATTTCATGCAACGCTTGCCGCCTCCTGCAATTTATGAGATATAAAAGATATAAACGGAATCAAGTTTTTTGCTTACACTCAAGGAACATTTTCTCAAGAGGGAATTCAATTTTTGTATATTCGTTTACAATCTAAGCTTTAAATATCACATTGTGTATATCCTTTACTGGCTTAAAGGCATGATTTTCAAGGGAAAATATAATGTCCATGTGTTTTGATTGTGATTATTTTTAAAACTCGTTAACATAACTACTGATACATTCTCTGTGGTCTAGTGGTCTGGCGTCAGACTTGACTTCTTGAGGTTCAATCCCCGAGTCGGGCAACAAAAACTAGAAAATTGTGTATGTTCAATCTTCTAATATTTTGCAGTAACATTAGATGATTATTTAAAGGAAAGACCAAGACCAGGAGACTAAAAAACAATAATAAATACATTCACGTCTTTATACCTGACGAATTAAGTACAACAGACAAGCAAGTGACATTTTATATTTTTTATGGCAAAAGACAGCGTACTAGCAGGCGGCTTCTATATAATATAGTGATAAGTGAATACTGTGTTAGATCGCCTCTAACTAGCTGCTATTTTGCCAGGCATGACAGCAGATGATCTTCAGCACATAGAGGATACGGATCAGCCCGATGATATGTGGCAAACCTATTACGAAACGGACACTTACTTCATTTTGGTTAAAGCTAATTTTACTACAAAATCAAAAACTTTTTAAATTCACATATTTGCAGCACATTAACTTCATATAATCTTCTTTGTTATAATATGCTAGGTAAATGAACAAGCACACGGGTCTTCTGATTATAAGAGACAACCGTGGCACAAAAACACAATAGATGTTTCAGGTGTGTCGCTATCCTGCGGGCTTAATGTTAGGCCACTTGTACACAAGTCTATCGGTTATCCTACACCGCACCGGAACTTAAAAGAGTTATTATGGCGGCAAGAATAGGTAGCATAATGTTTTTTGAAAATCGATGTATCTTCTATTGATAAGTAAATGACAGCAGCAATTTCAAAAATCCCATCACTATTAGGAAACCATATTTTTCAGAAATAGGCAGCTATATTTGATTTCTATGATATGTTCAAAGATGTTTATTTATATTTTGTCAAAATGACCGTGCGGGAAATCGCTACAGTGTAAAATCGAAATAAGTCACTTCAAGTCAATTTTAACAAAAGGTATAGAAAATACATAAACCTTAGCTTTGTTTAAAAACATTTCTAATCAGATTTGTCTCAGTAGAGTTTAGCTTCAGGGCATCACACTCACAAGTGTCGCTCATTGAGGGCTGTCCCGAAACAGAAACCTATTATCCTGGGCGAGATTATACGCCTAGGGCGTCACAATTAAATATTATACACTTAAAAGCTTCGGCCTTTGCCGTTTCACTTCGCTGCCACCCCTAAATGTCCCATTAGGTCTGTTTGAATACGTAATATTTTTGCATTTGCCGCTCCTAAAACAGAATTGCCGGTTCCTTTGAGAGCAATAATCTATTTGTTCTTTGAAATAACTGTTATGCTTGAGTGCTCGAGTTAAACAAAAAGTTAGCCTTTTTATGCTGGAATCCGTTTCTACAGAGAATTTATCTTCATAAAGCGATTTAATGTACTTATAATATCTATTTTCAAGGTACACAATGCCGAAAATTTATAAAAAACGTTTCATTATCCATGTTTTAGTTGGCATTCCGTAAGTTTCGTTGCCCTTAGAGCAAATCGGGAAAACAGAGCAATCGATCCGATATTATAGAGAAACGAATCGATTTTGTAATTAAATAGAAGATCGAGCAAGAAATTACGCTTTCTTCATTCATTCAAAAGACAAATTCTCTTACTTCGTCATACAAAAACTTGGATTGAGTAGTCTTTTATTTTTTAATAAATGTCGACGATCCAAACTTTTTTATACCAGTCTCTGAAATATAATACTTTGAAATACATCCATCAAAGTTGATATTTTTAATCAATTTCTAAGCAACCGACACCTCTTGTTTTGGAAGCCATTAAATTGTGGTATAAAAATAATTAATGCTTTAATTATTTTTTTCTTTAGCGAATTTGAGAAGGTTGTAGATGAAAGAGTGCTTAAAATATAAAGATGACCTTTTTTGAAGTATAACACTGTTAATACAAAAAGCAATGCCAAAATAATAAACTAGATACTAAGTATTAAGTTACCTGGACAATTGTAAAAGTAAAATAATCCCTAACCACCCCAATAAAGGCTAGGTAGCCCTTCGTTACCGAAGGGTTGAAGTTTACGTCTGTTAGGGAAGATTGCATAGGTTGACTAATATGGTATAATCGTTAATACAGATGGACATTTCATTCTACATATAGATCAAATGTACATCATATGGATTCCAGTTTTTCTAGTTCTACTAATAGTACCTGGGTCTTAAGGATTAAACTGTAATCTAATTCTTTGTCTTAGCCTTAGTGGACATTTATTTCTTCCCCTTTTCTATCATTTTCTATTCTCTTATGCTTACAACTATCGTCTATTGATACTATAGTTATAATTTGGTCTACGTTTCATGGTTTTTGTCTTCTTCATCGATCATACATCTCATGTGTGGTCGATGGTCTTCTTCCATCCTTCCGATCAACCTCTGCAAACTACCATACCTTCCATAGACACATACATGCTACAATCA
This sequence comes from Calephelis nemesis, assembly GCA_002245505.1. Lineage (NCBI taxonomy): Eukaryota > Metazoa > Arthropoda > Insecta > Lepidoptera > Riodinidae > Calephelis > Calephelis nemesis. The sequence goes on from NJDD01002617.1 coordinate 47,036, forward strand.
TATCATATATTTTATGATATTCGATGGCAAAACAGCAGACGGATTTCCTAATGATAAGAAGTTTACGTCGCCTAAAGACACCTAAGATGGTAATGGTGCGTTGCCAAACTAAGGCCGGGATATTAGCTACGAACAAAAGTGAATAAAGTATCTTAAATAAAACTCTCCTTTAAACACCGAATGAATGAATACTTTAAAACCATTCGCAGATCATTTGGGTTATAGAATAGACCAAATAAATAAAAATTCTGAATCCGAGAAAGTGTTTGTTGAATAAACTTAGACCAGCATTAGAAGTTTTATTCGAGTAATACGAAACGCGAGTTACTTAATGACTTATTTATATAAATGTAACAATTATAAAAAGGAAGAACAAAATTTGACAATACCAGTGAATACTATTGTATTGTAGCGTATCTAATCAGTTTGATTGAACTGACTTCTTGTTACTACTCCTGGTTTATTTTTGTATTGATCTTTATCTGTGACATCAGAATGATTCCAAAAACAAAAACAATTCTAGAAAGTACAACGAAATAACTGATTGTGTGCAATTGGATTTAAACTACTTTCCCGTACCAAAAAAAACTGACAAATGTCTAGCTTAAGTGAACTAACATACATATTTCCTGTTACAAAAAATACATGCCATTTCTACACATCAACGCCTTATTAATAAATATGGACTAACGTAGGAGTAAAATTAAGTTGATTTTGTAGTTTGTATCACATTGTAATAAAGATTATAATGCGAGGTTAAACCTTGCAGTACTTTACTTCGTGTTTTTTTAGAAAGACGGCAATTGTCTAGATTAATTAGATGTTAAACTCATATGTATAAGTAAACTTACTTCTATTAGTTACCTTCTTATCTAATTGAAGTTTTTATAACTTGATAATGTAATAGTAAAACACAGATAAATAGAAGGTTGCTTTGATTTAATGTTTTTCTGTCGTAAATGTCGGAAAAACATTTGTAATCTGTAGCACAATAATTATCATACTAAAAACTGTTGAGATTGAAACAATAGAAAGGATTTTTTTTTAATTATTTTTCAAACGACGAAAAAGTTAGTTATTTTCTCATTTGACGAAAATTTTTTATGTTAGACTTTATAATTTTTAACGAAGTAGTTGGATATTAATAATCCTAGTTTTTCATTTCAATTTTTGTTATATTAATATCCCCTACAATTTATTTCCTAATAATTAATAATTAATTATTTATGTTACTTAGACACTTATATATATTTTTTTGCAAATTATTTATAAATTTTTGAGTTTTGCTTAACGGTAGGTATAATTTAATACAATAGAGAAACTGATCTCTTTTTTTTTGTAAATTTACTACGTTTAAATTTTATACAACATCAAACATAAGTATAACATCTGTAGGTACGACCAAATTTGCAATATTAAATTTAGATTGTTTCATCTGTGTTTGTAATATCAACAAAAAATTAATATCTTCAAAGGTTTCGCGCACCTGTGGGATACAATTTGGTTTTCATTTATTTTACAAGCGCACCTAAAAAGTCGACGGGAAAGTTTCGTCTTTATTAATTTTTCAACTTTATATTAGTTAACAGCTGAAAGTTTATTCTTTTTCTTTGCAGTGGAATCATAATCAGCTGTCATTTATATTACACTTGTTATTAAAATGCCGCATTGTGTCCATTTTTTTGTTATTAAAATCAAAAGCACTGTCTATAATATTGATTTAAGGATTCACATCTAGAAGTATAAAAAGAAAATGTTTAATTTTTGCAGCATATTTCAGTTTTCTATACTTTTTAAAGCTATCAGATAGCCATATAAATATGACACAGTGATAACTTTTCACTAAGTACAGGATTATACACAAGTAAAATTATCGGAAACCTTTTTTTCTAGTCGTTCTTACACTTCACTATTATAGAAATAGGTATAGTAACGCTACTTCGGAAATATTCAACAGAAGGACGTACAAGAGAAATACTTATTTATTATTTAAAAATGGGAAAGCAAAAACGGACTTTCGTATATTTCGGATGTGACGACCCCATTGGCAATGGTTAACATTGCCAATGGGGTCGTCACATCCCGACTTCGAAAGTCTCTTATATTTTATGGTTAGTAATTCATTTCATTTCAATAAAAGACTGTGTTCGAAGCATTTGTGTTCGCGTGTTTGCGTGCGTTAGATACTCGGTAAGGGTTACACTTAAATTAGTTGCAATTTCTACTTGAAAGCAACACTCCAAGTTAAAGGGTACTCGCCGACAAAGCAGGAAATGGTTAATCGTATCAATGTAGTGGCACAATATTTTAACACTCTTTTTTATTCGAGTGGAAAATCAAACTTTTTTGAAGTGAAACTTCTTTAAAAATCGTTGTGATTTAAAACCGGATGCAACGGAAAAAAACGACAGGTAAGAGACACAAATACAAAAATGTGTAGGATTATATATTATTATATTCATCTTATTCTTTTGTCGATTTACTGAAATTTCACTTCTATGGTGTGTAAATCGCATACACACCTTTTTTTAATTAAAAAACAAAGTTTAGGGTATGACCCATTGTAAATTCAAAAAGAAAGTATGTGTTATTTATAAATCATCAATTTTTGTAATTGTAATTCAATGATAATTAAAAAAAAATCTGTTCCTGAAAATCACCCTACAGTTCAATTTGAGAGACAATTTACTTTTTATAATTGTTTTTTTTTTGCCAAAATCAACAACAACATAACAGTTAGAACAACAACCCGTGCATCGAGATCATACATTATTATAGACCAAAATTGTGTTATACTTTTTATCCAATCGACCATTCCACACACGCTACTCTCCCCAATAAAATATCAAAAAGAACGTTTGTGTATCGTTCATTTCGTGCTTTTAAATATTTGACATTCTTGACTCTCAATGAAATGTAATATGACGAGTATAAATTTCACATGCCGAATACTTTTACTTATTTCAAAAAGACCCTCTCCTGCGTATTGCATTGATGTGATATCGAATGTTATTTTTACCAACTCCAAAAAGGAAGAGGTTGTTGGTCATGAGATTACTCGGCCAATGACAAACAGATTTTATTAGTTCTGCTTTGAGGAATATAGGATATGATTTTGAGGTGGTCCTTAACCAATTGTTAATTTTATCAAGATCTGACGTGGTTTTTGATTCTACAATGTATAAGTTTTCAAGTACCTTAACCATCAGTTAATATGAAAGCAAATATATCTTTCGAAAAACAATGACCAATTTTTTTTTTCAATGAAACGAGCGACTTTTTTGGTAGATTAACAGTGTTTAAATTTTGAATACATGTGTAATGATATCGTCTACTTCGATAAATTGAAACCTTGAAAATTATGCACCAGACTCTTTTTGGCACAGAGAAGTGAGAGAGAGAATGCTTAATACTAGCAGACAGAATTCGGCTTAGATGCTGATGATTATACAATTTGGTTAATGCATTGTTACTCAAACAAGGTGTTTATGTCTTGTGTCTTCTACTAGACAATTTGCATATTTCTTAATAGCTATTATCAGAAATGTGTTCAGTTGGAGTATCTGAATTTGTTAGCTGGTTTAGTGTATACTATTTATCATATTGGTTTCCCAATATTGATACTGGTCCTCTGAATAGCACCTATATCCCTATTTGATATAGGGCAAATGGGTCTTTACTCACAAGGCTCCTTGTGGTAGTGTTCTGTGTAGCAAATTGAATTGGCCCGAGCGAAATTTTATTGCCATAATGAAATCTTCAAGTTCCGGTCCGAAAGATTTGAACTAAGATAGTGGAAAATCATACGCCTCTCCTGATGCCTAATACCGTGGTCTTTAGACACCGCAGATAGTCTATCTATCTA